>JAJMDR010000057.1:0-67238 GCA_030573655.1 Cylindricascospora bacillispora | reverse complement strand
TGTGAGTTTCCTCTTCTTTATTTGTTTGTCCGTAAACTGGAGCCCGCTTGTTTCATCTTCCGTCTTAACACCGGACCACCATATCCCTATAAATATAAGGATTAGCTTTTAGGTATCTGGCAAGATAAGACGTGTGTGTGTGTATCCAACTTAATTGCTCAACAAGATCCTAGTGGTGTGCAGAATGAAGAAGACGAAGAAGCAAGGAGGGGGAATGCAAGGAGATTACTACAGGATTAGTCAAGGGAACATGAAAATGAAGAGATGATGCTCTAGCAACACACAATCGACTGATCTCTTATTTTGGAAAAGAAGGGGGGGAGGGAGACTGCCGAGGCCAGTCTAGGCCGTTTCCGTTGCGTCGGTAGTATGACCGTTTTGTTGTCGTTCTTTTTTTGCTACTTCTCCGCACTACAGGTATTTCTCAGCTGATTTTTTTTTTCTAAATTTCTGTTCTGGTTTCATAAATTCGGGTTTTGGAGCCGCCGGAAGGTCTCTTCCCCTCTATTTGCCCTTGTCGATTTCTTAGAACCGTGCTTCCCTTTCCTCAGTAGATTCCCGCTTGCCTATTCAGGCAATACGTCTTATCACGCCATCGTTGTCCGTGATATATGCACGTGTGATTGCTCGTTTTAGCCGCTGTTCTTCAGAGGGGAAGCGTATATGTCTGGGTGAAAATTGAAAACCGCGGAGGTAAGCATTCCAGACCCACGAAAAAGGGCAAACCCTTTATTAAGGGTGCGACATGGCAGTTAGGGGAGGGCGGGAATCTTCTCACGAGCTACATGGAGGGGGGGCGAAAAAGTATAAAAGCCGCCAAGATCCCCCCGATTCTTAGGTTTATTTCCCTCAGTTCAACTTAGAAACCACTTTGGGTGCTTCTTGAAGATTGCATATGTGTGTGTGTGTGCAATCTTCCCTCCATAGTTTTTGCCTGTTGCACGAGATTAATGCCATATAGTTGAGAATTTAAAAGAACGTGCTGGAAAGAAAACAAGATTGCACAGGGAAAAGCTCAGAAAAACTAAAAAAATCTTCGCCACCAAAAGAACGTAATATATAATAGATGTTTATATCTCGTCGTACATTGAGTTAGGTAGTTGAAGCAAAGTATATCTATAGCACTATATAAGACCCTAGTCACATATATATATTTACTGCCCCCATCCGAAGATCTCGTTATGTCAGCCGAAAATAAACAAATTGCAGCCCTAATTGTCAATTATTTGGAGAACGTCACTGCCCAAAAGGAAGTCTCCGAAGATTATTTGGACTCGCTAAACGTGGCAATCGAGTGCATAATAGAATCGTTCGAAATCAATAAACCAGATGTCGATTCTGTTATCACATCTCAGTTCAACGGCAAGACTTTGAAACAATTATTGAAATCAGACAACACATCATCATCATGCAAGACCGAAGATGTGAAAGTAAATATTCCGAGCGATGAGTCTGCCATTAAGGAGGCAGAAGTGTTGAAATTAGAAGGTAACAAGGCTATAGCAAACAAGGACTTTGAATTGGCTGTGGAAAAGTACACCCAGGCGATCAAGATATATCCAACTAACGCCATTTACTACGCCAACAGAGCTGCTGCATATTCTTCATTAAAACAATACGAAAACGCTGTAAAGGATGCAGAATTAGCTATCGAAACCAATCCAGAATACTCAAAGGCATATTCGAGATTGGGGTTCGCTAAATTCGCCCTTGATAAGCCCGAAGAAGCTCTAGAGGCTTACAAAAAGGCTCTAGATTTGGAAGGTGATAAAGCTACAGATATCATGAAAAGAGATTACGAAACCGCAAAGAAGAAGGTTGAACAGTCTCTGAACTTAGAGAAATCAACAAACACCAATAATACCGAAGATCCCGCTGCTTCATCAGGCGGATTCCCTGATTTCTCCTCCATGTTGAGTGGTGGATTAGCCGGTTTGATGAACAACCCTCAAATAATGCAAGCTGCCCAACAAATGATGAGCAACCCTCAGGCCATGCAGCAAATGCAAAGCATGATGCAAGATCCAAGTATCAAACAAATGGCTGAAAAATTCACCTCAGGCCAAGGTGCCCCAAATTTGTCCGAGTTGATGAACGATCCAAGCATTAGAGATATGGCTGGTAAATTATTCAACAAAGATGGTGAAGACCCTGCCAGCGAAAATTGAAATAGATAACTTCATTATATATGTGAATGCTTTACTTTTGATATCTATATATAATGTATATAGAGATAGATATATATATGTATCTTTTATATGTTTTGGTTTTTTTTTTCTTTATTATTATTATTATTATTATTATTATTATTGTTACTATTATTATTACTATAAATTCTTTTTAGCTGTAAAATGAAAAATTTATCGATGAGCAACCTTTAAGTAACCTCAAGACAATACCACCACAAACGAATACAATATTCGCATTCAACAATAATGGCCAGGAGCAAGCGTTCCCACCACCATCATGAATCTAAAAAATCAGGATTTAAAAATAACACGAAGTTCCCAATCAAACTAGCCATGTGGGATTTCGATCATTGCGATCCAAAAAGATGTAGTGGTAAGAAATTAGAAAGATTGGGTTTAATTAAATCTTTGAAAATTGGTCAAAAATTCTCAGGGATTGTAGTCTCACCAAATGGTACTTCGGTGGTGTGTCCAAATGATAGGGAAATTGTAGAAGAAAATGGCGCTTCAGTAGTGGAATGCTCATGGGCTAGATTAGATGAAATACCTTTTAACCGGATCGGTGGAAGACATGAAAGATTACTACCTTATTTGGTCGCTGCAAACCAAGTCAATTACGGTAGACCTTGGAGGTTGAACTGTGTGGAAGCCTTGGCAGCTTGTTTCGCCATAGTGGGGAGAATGGACTTGGCGACTGAATTGCTATCGAATTTTTCCTGGGGGTTAGGTTTCTTGGATTTGAATAAGGAATTGTTGGAAATATATCAAAAGTGTACTGACTCTGATTCCGTTAAGAAGGCAGAAGAGGAGTGGTTGAATAAGCTCCAACAAGAGTCGGAACAAAGAAAATTAGATGCACAACATAGTGACTTATGGATGATGGGAAATCTTAATAGAAGACCAGCAGAGGAGGGTAGTGAAGAGGACGAGGAAACTGAAGAAGGGGAGGGGTCCGATAGTGGTTTCCCACATAGTGATTTCAACTCTCCAAAGTATGACAAATTGGGAAATTTGATCGAAGATGATGAAGATTACAGCAGTGAACAATATGATTCAAAGCCTCCAAAGTACGATAAATTAGGAAATTTAATCGAGGACGATGAAAGCACTAATGAAGAGCAAGAAGATGATGTAGAAGAGCAGGAACAGGTTTATGATAAACTGGGTAACTTGGTTTTGAGTGACTGATTCAGCATGCATTCTTTGCCTTATTAAGATAGCTTTTTTTATTTCCTCACCTCACTTCTCTACCAACTGTTATTCTTGATTGTATTCTTTAAAAAGTTGTGGTCCATCTTAAAGATGAAAAACCAAAAAAGCTTTCTAGATAAAGTTATATATAATAACGATTTGGATAAAAAAATCAATAACTACACGTAATAGGAAGCCTTACAGGAATATTTGGAGGAAATCATTACTTCAATTATGTGATAACAATTAATAGTATGTTCGTTATTCAAGGGTGTAGAATTAAATATATTTATATGGGTTAAAGATAAAAGGGCATAATGGTAATAGTCGATGAAAGGGACAACAGTTTACCTTCAAATTTCGCCCCCTCACCCGATTTCAGGTGGTTATGTGATGAACTATTTGTTAAACTGGAAGAAGCACAACGGCAAAGGAAGAACAAAACTTTATATAAACCAATAGGTGTGAAATATTATGAAATTATATCAAACTTCATTAACCTTTGGAGAACTACAGTAGGGAATGATATATATCCAGTATTAATCTTAGCATTACCTTATAGGGATAAAAGAGTGTATAATATTAAGGACGTAACCTTAATCAAAGCAATTTGTAAGTACTTAAAATTGCCGAAGAATTCGTCCACTGAATTGAAATTATTAAATTGGAAGAAAGAAGCTCAAAGAGGTATGAGTTTGTCCTTATTCTGCGTTGAGGAAATAAGGAAAAGAAGGAAGGAGCCAATAAATAAGCCGCCCATAACAATAGATAGGCTAAATGATCTGCTTAGTGATTTGGCGCAAGAAAGAAATTTTAAAACAAGAAGTTTTAAAGGGGTATCCGTATCTCCTAGCTTCAATTTCTGTCTGAATAATATGACTTTTGTGGAATTGAAATTCTATTTTGATATTTTACTTAAGCATAGAATCATTGGTGGTAATGAACATAAATTGCTAAACTGCTGGCATCCAGATGCAAGAGATTATTTAAGTGTTGTGTCGGAGTTAAAAACAGTCGCTTCAAAATTATGGGACCCCACAATTAGACTTAGAGATGACGATTTAAGTGTAAGAGTAGGTTGTGCATTTGCACCACAATTAGCCAAGAAATACAATGTAGCATATTCTACACTATGTTCTAAATTAAACAATGACTTTTATATCGAAGAAAAAATGGATGGCGAAAGAATTCAGTGTCATTATATGGATTTCGGAGAGAAAATATTGTATTACAGTAGAAGGGGGACGGACTATACTTATTTATATGGTGATACCATACAATCAGGCACGATCTCCAAATATTTGAAATTAGACAAGAACGTTAAAAATTGTATTCTCGACGGTGAAATTATTACCTTTGATTCAAATAGACAAATTGTCTTACCATTTGGTCTTGTGAAGAGCTCAGCTAGAAGTGCTCTTACCCAAAATGGTATTTCTTCAATGGGTTACCATCCATTTTTTATGGTGTTCGATTTGCTTTATCTAAATGATGTCGCATTAGTTGATTTACCTCTATTTAAAAGGAAAGAGTACTTGAGTGAAGTCCTTGAACCTTCACTAAATAGGGTACATATAATATCATCTGTAAGATGCCATGATCAAAATGCTATAAAGCATTCCCTATCGAAAGCGGTCTCTATGGGGTCTGAAGGTATCTTACTTAAAAATTGCTCGTCTAAATATGAAGTTGCAATGAGAAATGATAGTTGGATCAAAATTAAACCAGAATATTTAGAAGAATTTGGAGAGAATATGGATCTTGTGATAATTGGTAGAGACCCAGGGAAAAAGGATTCTTTCATGTTTGGATTGGCTGTTTTAAGGGAGTCTACTCCAAACAACCGTGAAAATGACCCTTTTATTGATGTGGATGAAGGCGACAATAAGTATGAGGATGAGGATGAGAACAAAAATCATGAACGTGTAATAACATCAAAGAAGAAACACATTGAAAAGTTCATTTCTTTCTGTAATGTTGCAAATGGGATATCATTTGAGGAATACGCTGAAATTGACAAAAAAACCAGGGGTTGTTGGAAGAACACCAGAGATCAACCCCCGTCCCCTGATATTTTAGAATTTGGTAATAAATTACCCATCGAGTGGATTGATCCTAAGGATTCCATTGTTTTAGAGATTAAATCAAGATCTCTGGTTAACATACAATTTGAACAAAAAAAATTTAAAACTGGATGTACATTATATGGAGCATATTGTAGAAGAATTAGATATGATAAGGACTGGACCAGTAGTTTCACTTGGAACGAATTTAAGACTTTACTAGAGGACAGAGTGTGGAAGAAAAGAGATCTGCCTTATGCCAGGAAGCAGACCCCTTTAAAAAGAAGGAAATTTTTCAATTTAAATGACAAGTTGAATGATGAGGCTCTAGTAATAACTTCTGAATCAATCATCTTTAAAGGAATTTATTTTTATATAATGACGGATTTCTATAGTTCGATCACAAATGAACGAATTACCAGGGAGCAATTGAAACGAATAATAATTCTCAATGGTGGCACCATTCTCTACAATATAGTACGCAAACATTACAGTAATGATTGTTTGAGAATTTTCAGCGCTAAAGACACATTGGAATGCACTTACCTGCGTTCATTGGGATACGATATTCTTCATCCTTCATGGATCTTGGATTGTGAAAGATCTAAGAGGTTACTTCCACTTGAACCTCGGCACTGTTTCAATGTATCTTCTGAATTATTGGACAGTTTGTCTCAAAGAGTTGATATGTATGGGGATAGTTATCAAGCACTAATTGATGAACAGACTCTTCAGGAAATTCTTCGCTCGAATATAGGATCATCTGCTGAAATAAATAATATAGGAATTAATGATAATGAATTAGATGGCATACCTTTATTTCTGTTCATTAGTAAGAAAGCTTTTTTTCCACCTAGTATACTACCTAATTCAGAATTTATACGAATCATTTTTGAAGCATATGGTGGAAAAATTGTAAAATCTATTGAGGAATCGAACATCATTATAGTGCCTTCTTCGAACAAGAGCAATGATACTGTGAGTAGAATTAGATCAAAATTATCAACTATAATTAAAAATTCTGAAAGCATTCCACACTTACCCCGTATTGTATCCTCTTCATGGATCTATTGCTCCGTAAAAGAAAACTGTTTATGTCCTGAGGAAGATTTTCCAGTAATCAATTCCATTTGAATAGTTACGTTTAAGATCTGGTCGGGAAATATGCATGTTTTTTTTGTTGAAATATGTTACATAATTATTTTACATACGTATGTATAGGAGTATATTAAGATAGATCTTACTCATTTGTCGAAGCTGTAGTTTCTTTGGTGGTTTTGTGCTTTCTTCTTCTTTTTCTTTTAGATGCTTCGTCACTCTCATGGCTGTCAACTTTCTGTTCATCTTGTGGATTTTTAGGTTGTTGCTTCTTCTTCATACTTAATGGATTTGGTTCCTTTGGGCCAGCTCTCTTCAGCTTAAGTTTTTGCCCTTGGGATTGGGTATCTTTGTTTCCACCAGCATCATTCAATCCCTTGTATAACTTTTCTTCTTCTGCTTTTTTGCTAACTTTCGCACTGACATCACTCAATGGTTCCATTATCATGACAGACCTGGACATGTGCACTATTGGAACACCTGGAACTCTTCTTAATCTTCTTCTAATATCGATATTTTGAGATGCCACTACATATCTGTGCTTGTTGACACCGTTTACATCAACCACACTGGTTATACATTCCAAAGGTGGTTTAGCTTCTTTAGGTGGATGATTACAACGACGTCTCTCAAACTCCTTTGCCAATGCGATAGCATCTTGATTGTTTGTTGAGTATAAGGCTTGCATACAACATTGTGTAATCATTGGCTTCACAGCATCTTGTAATGTTCTTTGAAGACCCTTAACTAAGTCATAATTAGAATTAGAACAATCTAGGACCAATTCATCATCTACTAATACTTGATAGGGCTTTCTAAATTTGAACGTGTGATTATACACAAGCATTTGCTTTCTGTATGATTTAGCCCTCTTTTGACGCATGGTTAATCTGGATGGTTTGAAATTTAGCTCTGTTTAAAATTACTTTTACCTAGTAGTGATGATAAATATGTGTGTTACAAAGTTCGCAAAATCCAGAAGATTACTCTTTGTATTTCATATATGAACTCTGATAAAAGTGTGCTTTATTTTTTAAATTAAGCTCATCGCAAATTAATACATAAAAAATTTTCACTATTTAACGTACATATAAGTGATACTGTTAAAGGGCAGTAGTCTTATTCCAAAAATCAGTAAGAGAATGACCACCCCCGTTGTAGATTATTTTATTTGCTGTTCCTTCTGGAATGGCTCCTAGAATGTCTGTAGTGGCGAATTCGATTAATAACTTCTTGAGATGTTGTGGAGACACGATTTGTCCATCGGAAAATTGACTATCTTTGGATGGTTGCAATGAGAGGTAGTAGCTTAATATTCCAGCAGCATGTGGAGCAGCCATTGAAGTCCCAGATAAACTTGTCGTAGCATTGTGTGACCCGATGTACGTGGACAAGACGTTAACACCTGGGGCATATACATCTACACAACTGCCATAGTTAGAGAAAAATGCAGCCTCATCACTTCTGGAGGTCGCAGCCACCGTTATTGCTAATTTAGAAGATGCTGGTGATACGTTGCAAGCGTCATCACTTTCATTACCAGCAGAAACGGCGACATTAACACCTGCTTCAACAGCTGCATCGACAACCATATTCAATGCAGGTGATATACTAGCGCCAAGAGACATATTAACTACAGAGCCTTTTAAGTGGTTTTTTGATCTGGTCATTTTGTTGTGTTCCCCTACCACGTATTCTACACCTTTAATTACATCAGACATTGATCCGGTTCCATCGGACCTCAGCACCTTAACAGCCACAAGTTGTGATTTCTTAGCAACTCCGTAATGAAGAGACCCTATTGTTCCGGCGCAGTGAGTGCCATGACCATTTAAGTCTTCATCATTATCATTTAGTGGTATTGTAGTTCCCCAAGAAGCTCTTCCTTCAAATTCTTCATGATCTATATCAATACCCGTATCCAATATGTAGCATACCACATTATTCCCTGCTAAGTCGTCGTGATGGTAATTAGTAGGGTCAGTATACCTGAGTCTATCTCTTTGCGAGATTCGTGCTAACCCCCATGGAGCATCTGTTTGTTCCTGGTATTTATCTATAGACACACAGGAGTCTCTTTCAACTAGGAGAATATCTTCGGAATTTTTTAAAAGATCTAAGGTCGAGTCAGTAAAGTATCCAATATATCCACGCAACTGGTCATTGATATTAAATATGTGTTGAATTCCACCTTCCAAGTTAATAGAATTTTGGGTATCACTAGTAGCCCTAAAAAATGGATTGAACTTGTCTAAAGTTACTAATTGTTCATTATGTTTACGGGTTACTTCAATGTAGTGCTTAGTTATGGCAGCCTTCTCAATATCCTTCTTGAAAATCACTATGTACTTGTATTTGATGGTTTGATCATTAGGCTCATTTACAGTGGGCCAAAAGACTGGTTTAGATTCTGAATCCAAAAATCTACTTGAAATACTGTTGAAATACTGTTGAGGATTGCTTCTTTTTTCTTCGATTTTAGTTGTTCTAATAAGGTCTAAACCTGGTACTAAACTTCCCAGACAGACACTGAGTTCGCAAAGAAAAAGATACAGCACTATTATCTTCATGAAATAAAGTGAGTTTGATTTTGTTATTGGTTGTTGGTAATCAGTTGTTGAATTTCTACCAGAAAACTACTCTTTAGATATACATTTTTGATATATATACCTTATAAATTTAATGTCTTGTCCGTCATATCTATTTTTGGAAGATAGATAAGATAAGATATAAAATGAGGAAACTTACAGACCAAGCACAATAGAATAATTTATGATTCCTTTTCAATTACATATAACTACTTTTATATGTATCCATTTATAGACTTCTAATTGATTTGCCTACAGATGTAAATAATTTATAATAATTCCATAGCCAGAATAAAGAGAAGCATCCAAATCCAATTATACAATTTAATAGAACCCACAAATCAGGATATCTTTTAGGTGGTGCTATGAACAAATCCAAGAAAAGCATAACACACATAACAATATATGATGCAACAATAATAATCTTCCATAATATATTATTTGGTAATAAACTTCTTCTTCTATAGTTTACAACCACTGAACTCACTGAAGGTCCTGGTGTCAAAAATTCAGGTAAAAATCTTGGTGTAGCAAAACTAAAATTACCAATTAACCAATTACTTAGTAATGCCAAAACACCATATTGTAACAGCAATCCATCCTTTTTTAATAAGGGCCATAGTGTAAACAGACCAACATTATTGATCCAACTCACGAATGACAATACATCCCAATTAGTAGACGTATATAACAGAGTTATTGGCAATAAGGGAATTAGAATTGATTTTTCATGCACTTGGAAGCTAAACAAGAAGAAAGAGAAAGAGCATGCAGTCAACGCATATGTTATCAAGTGCTTTCTTGGGAAAAGTATTAGTAAACACATGGCAGGCAAAAACCCTATTAGTGTCAACACTAATGAATACAATTGTAACTGCTCTTGGGTATAAGAAAGCTTGAATTTCATAAAAATATTGGCTACACACCAAAAGTTGGCCACTTTATCTTCAAAAATACCTCTAGCAAATGGAAAAATTCTATGAATAGATTGAATTACATTCGATAGACCACCGCCAAATACATATAATGGAGCATACATAAGAACAAAGGTTCCTGCGGTAGCAATGCTAATGGATAGAAAGCGTGGCACATTGATTTTTTTATTTCTGTCAAACAATGATCTCCCTAGTAGGTATGCAAAGAAAATAGGTGAGTAATACAAAGCCATTTGCTTGAAACAAATTGATAGTACAAAACAAATACTAGCCATCGCGTAAAATTCATCTAACAAATTGTTAATTGCATAAACTGTTAACCCTAACATGATTGAATTGTATTGAAAGTGACCATGGTCAATCAATATTAAAGCAGGTTGAAATAAGATGGCTGCAGCACCTATGAATTGACCGATTGGAGATTGGTTTCTATTTCTCCCGAGCCATTTAGTAAAATACATCACTGCTGGTATGTAGAATAAACATTCACTTAAAACCACAGTAAATCTCATATAAGTCTTCAAATCCTTCGATTCAGATTCATAACCTCTTGAGCTGTCCAATGAAAACCATGAAGGACAGAAAAATGAACCCAGCACCCCTAAGAGATACGAATGATATGCTGTCAATGGAGGATAGTCCAATCCCCAGTATTGCAAGTCGTACCAGTACCATACTTTTAGGGGTAAGTGCTGTGTAATCTCCATCCAATGTCTTTGAGCTTCAAAATCTCCAAACATAGGCGGCGTGTTTTCACCAGAATATGAGCCTAATCCAACTGCTAACCTTAATATCACTGCAAATAAAACAATAATATACTCAGTCATCCATTGACTGCCTGCAGATCTGTATGGATACAAAAAATCATACAATGGAGAGGCATAGAAGGATTCTTCTTCCATCACTGACGATGAACCATTTGAAGTCGCTAACTCTTTGTTGTTCGTAGCATCACCCTTCTGTTTCATTATCGACTTGTTGGTATCAACTAAATTCCTAGCAACCTTCTTCTTGGACATCCTTGACTTCTTCAGTTCCTTGAAACTCTGTGATTGGTGTTGTTTAACTAGTGTGAATCTGTTAATTTGAAAACATCAAATCACGCCCTTTCGATTTTTTAGAAAACAAAAAGTAAAAAGTGTTGGGCTAAACTTAAAACCCATCTATCAACTCAATTTGTGGTAACATGGGACAGACTACACAGAGGTACACAGATATTGAATCAAACTACTCGAGTTAAACAAAATGGGCGCAAAAAAGAAAAATATTTTAAAGGTTATCATATTAGGTGACTCAGGGGTTGGGAAAACTTCTTTAATGCACAGATATGTTCATGATAAATACTCTCAACAATACAAGGCAACAATTGGAGCTGACTTTCTCACTAAGGAGGTCATTGTAGATCAAGATAAGGTTGCTACTATGCAAGTATGGGATACTGCTGGCCAGGAAAGATTTCAATCATTGGGGGTGGCATTTTATAGAGGTGCTGATTGCTGTGTTCTTGTATATGATGTTACAAATTCCAAGTCTTTTGAAAATATAAAATCATGGAGAGATGAATTTCTAGTGCATGCAAATGTATCCTCTCCAGAAACCTTTCCTTTTGTTATTTTAGGTAATAAAATTGACGTCGAAGAGTCTAAGAAAAATATTAATGAAAGAGCTGCACAAGAATTGGCAAAATCCTTAGGGGACATACCTTTATTCCTAACAAGTGCCAAGAATGCTATCAATGTTGACACAGCTTTTGAAGAAATTGCCCGTAGTGCTCTTCAACAAAATCAAACGGATTCAAATCCATTTGAAGAAGACTTTAACGATGCTATAAATATTCAATTAGATGGTGAACCTAGTTCTTGTAGTTGTTAAATCTTTAGTGTTTGGCCCCACTCTTTCCCTTTTTGTCTCCTTACTGCTTTTGCACTATTTGTATTCTAATAAATTTTACTAGAATTGACTATTTGTTTGATCTTTTAGGTCTCTTTGCCACTATTATTATACTATTCGTTAATTTTATATATACATGCAAAACCAACCATATTAATCACTATAATAAAATTTTCTTTATTAGTAATATACAGTATATAATTAGTATCTATCAATACGAATCGATTCTAAGAAAACACGAAAACTTTCTACTTCTTAAATGTAATATTCTTACCCCTTGTGCCAACCTTACTACGCTTGAGTGCTTGTGGACCAACATTTTCAGAAGCATACGGATCAAATTTTCTCTTGTTCTTGTTCTTGTTCTTGGATTTGTTCTTATTCTTATCTGATCCTAATATTTTGTCACCTTGCGAATAATCCATAATATCCTTAGCTTCGCTAGTTTTCGATTTTATACTAGACTTAAACTTTCTCTTAACCTCTTTCAATACAATCACTTCATCCAGATCTTCTTTTTTGGATTCAGGAACAACATCTGTTGTCTCTCCTACAGTTTCTTCTTGTTTTGGTGGCGCTTCTTCAATAGCAACAGCTAATGCTTCGTCAGGCAATGGAACATTATAACCAATATTATCAAACTCTTCCCATAATTTTTTACTTTCTACTAACCGTTCATCTACTATATCTGAAGTTACTGTCTCGACATTTGAGTTCTCATAATTTACAACTCCGGACGAAACAGAAACTATTCCATCAAATAATGATGGGTTACCCATTTTAATGAGTTCCGAGCCTTTTACAACATGATTTATTTTTTCCTGTGCATACTTAAACTTTACCATCATATCTTCCAATTGTCTCTCAGTTAACATTGAAATCACCGAAGGCTTATCATTTCTACTAGTCGATAGGTTGGCCGCTTCTAGAATAGTATTATTGGACGACAAGAATTTCTTAATCATATTTGAAATTTCTTTTGAATTCTTTCTAACATGTTCAGTAACAGATGTGCTTACAGATAGTATACCAGCTGGGTCTGTTGGAGTATAGGAAACCAAAGAAATAAGAAGCTGATTTGGCATCACAAACCTAGGCGATTCATCATCTCTTCTTGCTATTAAATCTCTCCATTCGAAAAGTTCTCTTAATAATGGTTCACGCTCAGGCATTATGTTATACTGGTACATCATAACTTTCCATGGATTTTCCTTCTCAACTGGTGAATATACTTCTGGAGAAAATATCTTTGGACGGTATGTTGAATATTCAAACCTTCGTTTGGCAACTTTTCTAGATTCCATTAATACCCCAGGAAGTTTATTTTCCTCTATCAATTTAGCTCGCATTTGGTCGAATATATTCAAAAGAAAGTGCGTGTCTGCTCTAGCATAAGCACACATTGGCTTGGATAATGGTCGTAATCTCCAATCAGCCAACTGGTATTTTTTTGAAGTCTTGAATTGAGCATAGTGTTCTAATAAATATGCCAAACTATTTCTTGGCAAGCCTAGAGCCTTAGATGCATGAAAAGTATCAAAGAGACTTACAATATACAAGCCCAAATCTCTTTGCAACCATATAATATCCATAAAAGCACCATGAAGAACTTTTGTAACTTGGGGATCAGTAAAAATTTCATTAAGTACCTGTAAATCATCTCTTAGAGCAATTGTATCAACTAAATAATCAGACTCCCTAGTACTAATTTGCATTAAACAGACTATACCATAGTATGATCTGTAATCATGATGTTCTAAGTCAATAGCAATTTCTTTAAAGTCCTTCAGATCATTTACCATCTCCTTCAGGGAGGAAACTGTGTCAACCCATTTAAATTCTTGTTCATCCCAAGAACAAGGTGGTATAGGCTCAGAGGGTATCAAAACCGATGAATTATATTCTTGTTTATTTATTTCAAATTCATAGGGATGAGGATAATGCATTGGTACTCCTTCATCCTCTGGAACTAACTTCAAGCATTCATCTAATGATCTTAGAGCATGTGGTTTTGATGTCAATAACGGCTTAAACGGATGAGATTCTGAATTATCAACAGGTTTCTTAAAATTCAATTGAGGCTTCACTATTCGCTTTACTGAATTTGAATCCTTACCAGAATACTCATCCATATACCGCAAGCTAGATTGATTGGCGTCTTTTCCACCATTTTTCAATATATCGTAAGAACGGTCTGACTTCTCTAGCAGATTATCTATAATATTGCTAACTTCGTTCCATGACATATCCAATTTATCCCTATCATTTTCAATCGGCTCAGAATTCTCGTCTATGGAGAGAAGTACATTATTAATCATGTCCATTAAGATTGTTGAGGATCTTTTAACAGATTGAGCCACACCACTATCTAATGTACGGTAAAATTCCACATCTTGAGCAGCCAAGGCAGACGCAGCTCTCACAGTTTGTACAATTTGAGCCAAGAGTTCATCTGAGTTATCAGACATAATCAACGTGGATTCTATTAATCTAAAAGATGGTTTTCTTATACTGACTTCAATATACTTCGAATAATGAAGAGCTCATCTCAAGATCGTCTGTAATATAAAACTTTTCATGAAGAAATAAAGCCAATAATACAATTAAAAACTAGGCACATGATAAATAAATTAAAATTATTATTTTTATTTTAAGTTTTGGAATTTATTTAATAAATAATATTTAATATGTTTTAATTTTCAAATTTTTCAATATATTAAAAGTTTGAAACAAATTTCTAAAATATTTCTGGTTGTTCTTTCCGAACAGTAAAATTTATTTAATATAAGATATACACGTTTTTTCAATATGACTTGTGCTAGAAGGTAAGAGATGGTCTCAAAGTTAATTTTTCATTAGTTACCTAGTATCAATGTTAATCAAACCTTCAGAGTTGGTTTCATCTACTAAATTTCCAAGCAACCAAGGCTTTGAAAGTTCTTCATTGTCTGCATTACTTGGATCGGGGAAGCTCGTGTCTTGTGTATCGTGGCCCTCATCATTTCTGATTCCATCTTCCGTAACCGGAGACCTCATTCCCTCATTATTCTTGAAATACTTCAATTTTTGATATAATAGTAATGTTTAGAGTAAATGGTATCAAAGTTGTATATAACTATGATATATTGTCTGGGTAAAAATTAAATAACTGACTATTAGAGTAAAATTTTTAGTTCAAATATTAAATAATTAATAAATAAGTGTATAAATGTTCTTTGAGAAGATTAGTGGTAATGAGATGAGGTTAATTTTTCTTTAAAAATAATGCATGATTTGTTTAGTGATATAACAATATTAAACGTTCCATCAATATTATAGATATCAAATTTCTAAAGTAGTATAAGTTAATGCTTGAATGTTTGCTTTTTAAGAATATTTTTATCTTCATTAGTGTCATGATTTAAGCTATTCTTGGAAGTAGATGTAAGTGCACTTGAGGTAAATGGTGCATCTGAGTTATTATCAGCACTCGACGGAGAAGACCCTGTAGAAGGTATGTTCCCATTTGAATTGCTAGTCAAAAATGATGATTCATAACTTCGTTTTTGAGAGTTTGCCTTCACTGGCATACTTAGAGAAAATTGATTACTTTCCAAGACGTAATCAATTTTCTTTGATTTATCAGGAGATGAAGCGAACGATCCAACCAGTTGAACGATCTTTGAATAATATCTATCTAATATATTATATCCATTATTTGGTAATTGTGAATATGGCTTTAGAATGGTCTTATTTTCCATTTCTGAGAAGGGGGATGGATTTGAACAATCTATCGTAAAAATGTGGTTTTGCTTTTCAATTTTACACCAAGATATATTATTATCTCTTGGAATGATTCTATAATTAATTTTAGTCAAGAATTCATTCTCTAATATGTTTAATTCGCTACATTGAACACCACCAACCTTTGCATAATGACTATTTGTGCAGAAATTATCACAAAGGCCTTTACTTGCAACAGTAGTTGAAGTTAATAAAAATCTATGTGCAGTTAATGAATTGATAGTAAAAGACGGGTCGACACTAGATAATAAGTCAATATAGTAAAGAGATGCCAATAATACAGACTGTTCCAATGAAGAATATTTTGTTAATCTTGTGAAATAATTATAAATAGAAATATTGGGTGGAATTTTGGAATGAAATCTTGTTAACTGTATTCGGCCTGTTTCACTCCCCATATTACCACCAGTATTGGAATGAAGCTTATTATCGTTGATTTCGATTAGAAAGACGACCATCCTTGAAATTAATACCACCAGATCAGCTCTTGAACATTTATTGAATTTGTCTGGGAGTAGTATACGCTTTATTTCCGGATCTTTATCCTTATCATTGCACCCTTCCATGATTCTTATATAAAATACGATATAAAATTTCCCTTTAGAATATGTTAGAGTATCCCACCTATCATGTGTGCTCTTTTATCTTACTCTAGTTTACATTAAAGTTCTTCGAACTTTTTAAATATTTTGTTATGAGAGCACTTAAAAGAAACGAAATCCCATAAGCACGTATACATACATACGGGTCTTTACGGTGGTAGCTTCTTAAATTTGATGGGTAAAATTTATTGGTTGGCATTATGTTTTTTATTTTGAAAGTTAAATTTCTCGACATTTAGAGATCAAAAAATATTTGAAATTTCAGGGTAAAAACAAAATAAATATTGGTAGCCGAAATCCAACATGTTTAAATATACTACAGGACATAAATAAATAGACAACCAAGAGTACTATCAGAATGAACTTAAGAAATAGGGCCAATGTTAGCGAGACTATAGGGGATGTTCGTGTTGAGGAAGAGGAAAGAGTGAGTTTAATTGAGGACAATGGTGAAACCACTGTCAGAAGAACACAAAGGAGACTTTATAAATGGGAAGAGATCCCAGAATGGCAAAAGGACAATGAACATATTCATACAGGCTATGTTAGAGAGACAAACAGTCTTCTAGAGTGTTTCAAGAGTCTGTTCTATTTGCATAATGAAACCGTCAATGTATATTCTCATTTAGTTCCGGGGTTGATGTTTGTTGGGCTAGCAGTAATAAATACAGAGCTTGTTCCAAAGTTTGAGACAACGCGGATCATTGACTACATAATTATTGACATATTTTGTATTGGTGCTTTTTGCTGCTTATTTATGAGTAGCATGTTTCATTGCTTTAAGAGTCATTCCCCAAAGATTGCGACATTTGGTAATAAATTGGATTATTTAGGTATTGTGATACTAATTGTAGCATCGATGATAAGCATTCTTTTTTACGGGTTTTTTGATAGCAACAAATTATACTTTACTTTCAGTTTTATCACAATAACGTTTGGTGTTCTATGTGGTGTAGTTTCATTGAAAGATCATTTCAGAACCAGAGAATGGAGACCTTATAGAGCCGCAATGTTTGTGGCTTTTGGTCTTTCTGCTGTTTTACCTATATTAACGGGTATTGCATATTATGGGTTCATGGAGACTTGGACCAGAGTTCAATTGAAATGGATTGTGTTGGAGGGTATATTTTATATTTTTGGTGCCTTTTTATATGGTATTCGATTTCCAGAGAGACTGGGGCCAGGGTCCTTTGATATTTGGGGCCATTCGCATCAATTATTTCATGTATTAGTAGTAATTGCTGCCTTGTGTCATTGGAAGGGACTGATGTCGAGCTATAAACTCATTCATACACAATATGTTTAAGATGGGATTTTTATCTGTGGTTTTTAAACGTATATACATTTATATGTAACTTATTATAGATTTGACTTGATTAGAGCACATTTTATTAAGATCGATAACAATTGCTTTATTTGATGTATTTTATGCATCTAAGAAAGCTGCGGTGGTGAAAATTTAACCGGTACAAGTAATTCTATTATCTATGGCCTTGAATCGGAACCACAATCAAACAATCATTCGGTTGAAATTTTGAGAGATTCTAAAAGCATTTTATCACAGAAACAGAAAAATAACAGAAGAAGCTAAAGGGTCAGCTCAAATAATATGGCAATCGAATTGAAGTGGCCATGGTTGGGTATTGCCATTCCATGTTTTTTGATTTTCTTCGTCGGCTACACTGCGCACTATTTCATACTCTCTGGTTGGTTGTCATGGGGGCAACAAGCTTGGTATGAAGTAAGTCTGAGTATGACCTGGATATCTTACTATTTGGCAATCTATACAAACCCGGGGAAGCCAAGTCGCAATTTTAAGCCTTCTAATCAAATTTGGAAGAATTATTGTAAGAAATGTCAAAATTATAAACCTGAACGTTCACATCATTGCAAGACATGCAATCAATGTGTCTTAATGATGGATCATCATTGTCCATGGACTATGAATTGCGTTGGATATTTTAACTTTCCACATTTTATGAGATTCTTGTTCTGGATAATAGTCACTAGTGGATATTTATTTGTTCAATTATGTGCAAAAGTTCTAGAGGTTTGGGCAAACAAGAGTTTACCTGGCTACATGTTCCCTAGATCTCAATTGATTTTCTTAATTATACTGACTCCATTGGACTTGTTTATTCTGTTTACTATAAGTATGCTATTCATTAGGTGTTCGATGAATCAATTAGTTAATGGAAAGTCTCAGATAGAAACATGGGAAATGGAGAGGCTAGAAAATCTATTTTACTCTAAAAGGCTCGTTCCAAGATTAATCTCGAATGCTTGGTCGTTTTATCCAGATTCTAAAACATCGGAGCATGAAGAAGAATCTGTTGAATTACAAAATAATAAGAAAGTAAAATTCGAATGTATTGTGAACTTTCCATACGATATTGATTTTTTTTCTAACCTTTCTATATTGTTGGGTTCACCAATTACTTGGTTATTGCCATGGGGAAAGCCTCGAGGTGATGGAATGAGATTCCCTAAGAATGAATTATCCACATACTCAAAGGATGCTGACTTCGAGGACATACTACTAGCACTACCCTGGCCACCAGATGGAAATCGACATTTTGTAGTGCAGGACAATGTCACTGTTGAAACATCAATTGAAGATGGTGAGCAAGTTGTAAGAACTAGATTGTCTCCACGAACTACAGGTGAAGTAATTAATGATAGAAAGACTTGGTATAACGATTGGGGTGAGAAACTGGAGGATTTCGGTGTTGATGTAAACGCCTAATAGGCATATATTCATGTGTTTCTTGTAGATTTCTTTAAATAATAAAATGTTATCACATATGTACATATATATATGTATATATAACTAATAATAATATATCTGTAAAATTACAACTATTCATACTTTTGTCCACAATCCTAAAATAAAACCTCATAATACCACTGTCATTAACTCTTTATTTCTTCATCATGATCGGTTCCATCTGCTTTTTCTGTAGGCTGTTCTGTAGGTTTTGTTTCTGTTTGTTCAGCACCATTTTCTCCCTCCGTGGCATCTTTAATTTTATCATCTTTTATAACTGCATCATCTGTAGAAGTCATCGGCATATTTTCTTCATGTTTTGATACTTTTTGGTCCAAAATATCTTCCATTTTCTTCTTCAAAGTATCAAACTTTGTTGTAGCCTTTGTAGTATTATAAGGGAATTTGGATAAGGCCAATCTTGAAAAAACATCATAAGACCCAGGTTCAACATTCAGTGCATATGATTCAGGATTGATTAATATTCTCAAAGAAGACAAAGAGATACCTTCTGGCGATACCTTATCTGCCAACTCTTCAGTTTGGTCAGCATCGAATGATTGACCAAAATCAACAATTCTCTCCAAAAACGGCAACTTCAGTTTGTCGTGAGGAACGCCCTCAGTTGGATGTGACAATGCATATGACGTCAGATAGTATTTCCACTGGTTCGTTACATCTTTGGGTTCTTCCAAAGTCAAGTCATCTAATGCGATGTATTGAATACTAACATGATCTGTTTCTTTGTTAGACTCTATACGGAACATGTTCTCAGTATTAGTCATATGGGAACGAGTCTTCAAGCGGTATATAATTTGATCCTTTGTACTTGTGCTTGTAGACAATCTATCTTTCTCAAATAACATCATAATCTCTGCCGTTTTCCCATCCATCATTAATGTATGTCCATGCTTGACAAATGATTGAACGACTTTGTCGATGGTATATAATTTAAAGGCTCTATTACGGTAAGCTTGGCGTAAACTCTCTTCGAACCATTGATGCTCTACTTCACCTTCTATCAATCGTGTGCTTAAAGAAAGCAATTGCTGATAAGCATCAGAATTATTGAATTCCAAACCAGTGTCCTTTAACTGAGTCGATATCAAATCCAAATCCTTCGCAAATTCTGTATCCTTTCTACTTGATATTTCTTTTGTAATTTCGCCATTAATCCTTTTGACATCTAAAAATCTTTCATAAATTGTAATAAAATGACGCAGGAATACATAGATATTGGTATTTGCAAAGAAGTTATAGGAAAGTTTATTGGTAATCAAACCTTCAGAGTTGGTTTCATCTACTAAATTTCCAAGCAACCAAGGCTTTGAAAGTTCTTCATTGTCTGCATTACTTGGATCGGAGAAGCTCGTGTCTTGTGTATCGTGGCCCTCATCATCTCTGATTCCATCTTCCGTAACCGGAGACCTCATTCCCTCATTATTCTTGAAATACTTCAATTTTTGGTACCTTGATCTATGCATAATATCACGTAGAGAAGTTATATCTATTGAGGGAGATGTTCGGTCATTTTCCTCATCATAAGGACGTTTATTATTTTCATTTAGTTTAGCTTCACTTGAGTTTTCAAACGATTTCATATGTTCTTTGACATCTTCATAAGGGATAAAGAAGAACAAGGATACAAAGACTTTCAACATATCCCTTAATCTTTCCTTGTCAGGATTCGAATAAGTTGAACTTGACATAATAAAAACATTCGCCAGTTTTAAAATATCAAAGAAAATCTCTTTGTCAGGAAAGTCATAATCTAGCTGACTCTTTGGAGTTGGTGTCAACCAATGTATTCTTTTATTTGTTTGGTCTACCTTAATCCTATTGATTTCTGAGATCAGTTGTTTTGTTGTCAATAATTTTTTATCGGCCTGTTTAAACGTCAATCCCAAATGATCCAATGACTTATAAAACACCTTTTGTTCCAACTCACGCCATATTTTATTCCACTCACGTTGTGATCTTCTCCATTCTTCATCTTTTTGTTTCAGTCTTTTCAAAATTATTGGTACTGAGATGGCGGGATGGTTATGCAACGCATCAATTATATCAAAGCCTCTTTCCTTATCATATATCTTTCGAATGATCTTTTTATATATCGTTGTAGTTGAGTGTCCCAATCCTTCAGGTAGCTTAAAAGACATTTTTTCAGCCTCTGTCATATTTTCAATTTTATTGGCAATAGTCTCCAATGTCTGTATTGTTCTCAAATTAGATTCTATATAATAATCATATTCATGTCGTTCCTCTTCAATTTTGAATAAAGTTTCTTCATATTGATTTTTGCGATGCGCAATGTATCCAGAATCTTCAGAAGCCCAAACTGGGTGGCCTACCCATTCATCATTCAAGATTTCCCAGCACATCTCATCGCGACCAGAACACGGCATAAAAGTGTCTGTTTTGGGTAATTTTTTATAACTTGGACCATACGCTTCACATAAATCTAAATCTAGTTTATGTTTTTCATGAACAATATTTTCAATAGTTTTTGGTTTATCTTGATAACCTACAAATATTTTAAACCAATCAAATAAATCTTTACTTTCATGTAGATAGTATTCAACTTTTTCTACCAATTCGTCGACATCCAATAAGTCCTGGGAGTAAAGATTTAAGATTTTTAAAAATTCTGTGTAAACTTGTTTATTACCAATGAATTTTTTGACTTTATCAAAGAAGCTCGTTTCCTCAATTAAAGATAAATTGTTTTCGATTGGTTCCGTTGGTTCGGGTATCATTGGGACTAAACTTGGATCCAAATCAATTTCTGGTCTAACAGGTAATTCCTCCATATATTCGTTTTCCATCATTTGTCGTTGAGCTAACTCCATTTGCTGTTGTTGTTGTTGTGGAGGTAGAGGATAGTCCGTAGATAAAGTTGGACGTAAATCGGATAACGGTATATTTTCATTTTGCATACCTTGAATTATTATATTTGGTTGATTTGGCTGAGGCAATGGACCATGGACATCCGTGCCAGGAACTACAACATTAGCAGTTCCAGGGGCAGTATTCACAGGTTTCGAGATACTCTGCTGTTGTAGTTGTTGCTCTTGTTGTTGTTGTACCATTGAAGGCAGACCCATTAAATTAGACTTTTGGTCCTTAAAGGATTCATTGGGGAATATAGGCTGTAATGGCTTACCACTTCCTGAAGTTTGAGTGGCAGTAGTTGATGTGGTACCATTATTTATCGGTGGAGAAAAGCTTCCTATTGGTGGCAGATTTTGTTGTTGTGTCTCTGAAGCAGGCTTTTCATAGTAATTTTGTTGAGTGTACATGAAGTTTTGAGAAGACATATGATGAGGAACGTCATTAATAACAGATGCTTGTGGTGGGTGAGCTTGCTGCTGTTGCTGCTGCAACAAGGAGGGATGTTGCTGTTGATCATTAGATAGAGTTGTGCTGTTTGCCGATGAATCAGGAAGAAACTTTTTGAAGTCATCTAAGAGATCAGGAGCATTTTGGAATAAGATCGTAACTTGCGAATATACCTCATTAATTGGTTTTTGCTCTCTTTGATAAGTTTGCAATATCTCCAAGAAATGTTTGTAAATATTTGGTTGATCAGCAAATCTTGTTTTAATTTTGTTAACGTAACTTATTGCCTGGCTAAATTCCACATCAGCATTTTTTTTCTGATTGGTTGCATTGCCATCTTTGTCATTAGTTCCCATAGATTTAACATTGTTTACTGCTGTGGCTGCATTTGTAACAGTTGAATCGGTAAGGTTAGCGTTAGAATAGTTATAAATAGTCTGTTGGTCATGTACTGATGTATCATTAGTGGTAGCAGCGGCGGTATTAGTAGTAGTCGTAGTATTATTATTGATCGGTGTGTTTGAAAATTGAGATATATTTGAGACCGTAGAAGAACCCATAGGAGTGATGACTTTAATGGGCTCATTGGGGTTGTTCGAGTTGCATTCAATTCTATAGCCTTGGGGTAAAAACGTATTGAATCCTTGAATGAGATGGGTATATCCTCTAAACAAAGCGCTCACTCTTTCGATGACCCCTGGCGTGTCAATATTTTGGGATTTGAAGTCCTTCATTATATCAAGGAACAGGTTATAAATATCTGGTCTCGAATTAAATTGGAATTTAACCTGTTCCAGATAAGACAACGCGTCTTTGACATTCAATGGTCTATATGATGAACTGTCCGCTTCATGTTCTACATTTTCCTCACCGGCCGTTTCCCCAACAGTGGTCGCAACGTTAGGTCTCACCCCTTCTTCATCATTCATTGGATTGTTCAGACTAGCCACACTGAACCCGGAGCTTGATTTAGCTGCTGAGCTGTTCTCCTTTGCTATCGCTGATCCCGCTGTTGCTGTTGCTGTTGCTGTTGCTGTTGCGGCGGCGGCGGCGGTTGCTGCGGATCTCTGTGCAGGCTCCTCCACGTGACCATACGTAGAGTTTGTGTTTGTACCGGAAGTGTCTACGGGCCTCTTATCGAAGGTGTGTAACGAAGGAAGCACCGTGGCCTTGCTGCTCGTCTCTCTGTCAGTGTCATTACCACTGTTGTTCCAGGACATGTTATCCTCGCTCTCTCCGCTCTTCGTTTGCTACGTTCCCTTTCTTAATGCTCTTGCAGCTATGCTCTTAGTAGCCCAACTCCGCTGAACAAAACTATACCAAATTAGAGTGTTCGACTCTCGCTCCGACGCTTAGCTATAGTCAGTGTCCCTCTCTAACCAATCTCTTCTGGCTCACTAACACGGTCAACCTAATTCGCCTCTGCTGGAATGATCTTGTGGAACGAACTTCCTGCTCCCACTGACTCCAAGGACGTTCCTAACAATCCTTAAAACTTGTTCAAAAACAAAAATAAAAAGAAAGAAGAGAAAATTGTTCTGTTTTTCCTCAATTTTTTTTTCATTTGGGATTTGTTTTTCTCAAGCGCTTTTTGGGAGAAAACACGCCGTTCACATGCGTGTATCCTGTCACATAGTGCCCGCTTCCGGTCACATGGTCCGGAACCCACTGATCTTGCGGCACGTCGTCCGTCTCCCGCGACCCTTTATTTTCTACCCTTGACGTGGTAGGGTGGGGTGAGAGACAGTCTGGCGGAGCCAAATCAAAGGCAGGCTAGGCTAGGCTAGGCTAGGCTGGTCGCAGGCTCAAGGGCGGTGGTATATCTGCTGAGGTACCTGGACAACCGCATGTTTTGCTGTCGGAGTGTGGTAGGTTGTTTGTTTCTGTGCGGAAAAGCACTCTGTGCCTTGGGCAGGTGCGAGTTTGCGGGACGATGGTGACACAAGGCATACGACAAGATGGGCTCGTAGGCAGGGCAGCCGGCGCCAAATGGCCCGCTCCGAAAAAGAAGAAAATTAAAACAGACATAATCGTTTGAGCCGTTCTTGTGGGCGAATGTCGTAGTTTAACACACCCGCATGTGATGTGGGCACTGTGCAGCTGCAAGATTAGCCAGTAGCCCATTGGCGAGGCTCTCTGGCTCCTCGTCACCAGAACTGTAGTAATCTCCCTACAGCATAAGGCACGCACATCGCCGCCCCCAGAAGCGGTAAAGGGAGAACATACACACCGTCTTGACCTTTCTGGACTGGCGCCAGCGTAAGGATTTGTATTGGTGTCTTTGTGTTTACTTTGTGGTTAGAGTGGACTTTTACGTTTAGTTCTCATTTCCTCCAAAATAGAAAAAAAGCATAGCCAAACACAGGTCTAGTTTTAGAGTGTGACAAAAGAAAACTTCAGGATGTGCCGCTATTGGAGTTCAATCACCTGCATGAGGATTTCCTATCCGGACGAGTAGTCCGCAGGGCTCCAAATAAATAATTCATGTTCTTTGGGAGATTCACGGTGTGGTGCACAAAACATCAACAGAATTTATGGAATATTGTCTAAGTTATTATCCGTATTACTGATTGGACGTAGCGTGTATTTCAGAGGAACAGGCACTTTATAAGCGTACTACTACTTACTTACGGTGCCAACCCCTCATTATAGTTACCACACGGAATCACATGATTAATTTTTCGCTTACGGTCCTCCAAAATTTTTGTCAATGATTTTTTGAGGAGGATGCATGGCAACATCTACATAGCATCAGTTCTGGAAGAAACCGCTAACTCAAAAGCAACCCAGGGACCGCAAGCCGAACGAACGATGAATGCTCCAGATCGTTTTGAATTATTTCTATTGGGAGAAGGAGAGTCGAAGCTCCAGATAGAGCCCGACACGAAGTCACCTAACTCTGTAGTGGTGACATTTGAAAAAGAAGACCATACATTGGGTAATTTGATCAGGTCGGAACTGTTGTACGATTCCAAGGTTTTATTCGCCGCATACAAAGTCGAACATCCTTTCTTTGCAAGATTTAAGTTAAGAATCCAAACGATGGAAGGGTACGATCCAAAAGACGCTTTAAAAAACGCATGTAATAATATTATTAACAAACTAGGTACATTGAAAACGAACTTCGAGACAGAATGGAACTTGCAAACACTTGCAGCTTCTGACGATGCATTTTAAACCCTTCGAACAGCTAACATATGAAAACCATGTAATTTAAATACTGATAATATAGATACATATATAGTGAGAACCAGCCCTGCATGCGCTTTTCTTCTAGAGTTCAAAAATTGAAAATTTATAAAAAGAACAAATTTGAAAAAAATTAAAACACTTGGATTGGAAATGGTAGGAGTTATCTAGCAATACCCAGACCGTTTTCCGAGTCTCCTTCTTATGATGACTACAGCTGAACTATCCAAGAGAATGACTAGGAAGTACAGTGATGATGAGGAGGACTTACCCTTATCGCAACAGGAGTTGAATTCACAAAATAATGTACAGACGCCGAAGTCACAACCTAAAAGCAAAATTGTCAAGAAAAAGAAATTGAAAAGATCGATCAAGAGCGAAGATAAGGATGAAGATGACGACGTAGTGTTGTCTCAGAAGAAACCTAAACGTGCTAAAGTTCCGAAGAAGGAAGAGGAAGAGGAAGACGATGACCAGGATAAAAACGATGATGAAGATGATGAAGAAGATTATAAATGGTGGGAGAAACAGGATGAGGATGATACTATCAAATGGACAAGTTTAAAGCATAATGGTGTTATTTTCCCTCCAGCTTACCAACCTTTACCTTCACATGTTAAGTTGTATTATGATAATCAACCGGTGGATTTACCGGTAGAAGCAGAAGAAGTTGCCGGTTTCTTTGCTCATCTGTTAGAATCCGACCATGCAAAAAATCCCATCTTCCAAAAAAACTTCTTCCATGATTTTACAGAAATCTTAAAGGAATCTGGTGGCACAAAGAATAGTATAGAAATAAAAGAGTTTGAAAAAATGGATTTCTCGAAGATGTTTAACTACTTCCAATCAATTAAGGAAGCCAAGAAACAACTGACCCCCATGGAAAAGAAACAAATTAGACTAGAGAGAGAAAAATTCGAAGAAGCTTATAAGTTTTGTGAATTAGATGGAAGAAAAGAACAAGTTGGTAACTTTAAAATCGAACCCCCCGACTTATTTAGAGGTCGTGGTGCGCACCCAAAGACTGGTAAGCTTAAAAGAAGAGTCAAACCGGAAGATATAGTATTGAATTTAAGCAAGGATGCACCAATCCCAGAACCTCCAGCAGGCCATCAATGGGGTGAAATTAGACATGATAACACAGTCCAATGGTTGGCTATGTGGCGAGAGAATATTTTTGGCTCATTTAAATATGTTCGGCTAGCGGCAAACTCTTCATTAAAGGGCCAAAGTGATTTTAAGAAATTTGAGAAGGCCAGACAATTGAAAAACTATATTGATGCAATTCGTAAAGATTATAGAAGAAACTTAAAGAGTAAGATAATGGTAGAGAGACAAAAAGCCGTGGCCATTTATTTAATCGACGTCTTTGCATTAAGAGCAGGCGGTGAAAAATCTGAAGACGAGGCCGACACTGTTGGTTGTTGTTCATTAAGATATGAACATGTAACATTAAAGCCACCAAATACTGTAATATTTGATTTCTTAGGTAAAGATTCTATTAGATTTTATCAAGAGGTAGAAGTGGATAAACAGGTTTTCAAAAACTTGTCAATTTTCAAGAGACCTCCAAAGGAACCAGGACATCAATTATTTGACAGATTAGATCCTTCAATATTGAATAAGTACTTACAAAACTATATGCCTGGGCTAACTGCTAAAGTATTCCGTACATACAATGCGTCAAAGACAATGCAGGATCAACTGGATTTAATTGTTAACGAAGGTACTGTGGCAGAGAAATTATTGAAATATAACTCGGCCAACAGAACCGTTGCGATATTATGTAACCATCAAAGGACAGTAACCAGGGGTCATGAACAGTCTGTCCAAAAGGCTACGGACAAGATAAAGGAACTGCAGTGGCAAAGGATACGATTGAAAAAGGCAATCTTACAACTAGACCCAAAACAATTGAAGAAAACGCCAAAATATTTCGAAGAAATTGACGACTTAATTAAAGAAGATGAACAAGTAATTCATGAAAGGATTATTGAAAGAGAATTAGAAAAGTGCCATAAAAAGTTCGCTCGTGAAAACGACAAAAGGAAATTTGAAAAGGAAGAATTACTGGACGAAAGCGTCTTAAAAGAATGGATAGATAAGGTAGAAGACTTGAAGAGCCAATACCAGAGAGAATTGTCCACGGATGTTGTAGAACTGAAACCATCTTTAAACAATATTGATACATTGAAAGCTCATGTAGAAAAGTTGGACCAAAGAATCATGACAAGTACGATTCAATTGAGAGACAAGGAGGAAAACTCCCAGGTGTCCCTAGGGACGTCCAAGATCAATTATATAGACCCTCGACTCTCTGTGGTGTTTTCCAAGAAATTTGATGTCCCAATTGAAAAGCTTTTCACTAAGTCGTTAAGAGAAAAATTCAAATGGGCTATTGAATCCGTTGATGAAAATTGGCGTTTCTGACACCAATTGCTATAGATATATGTCTCACTCCGGAAATGACTGTCCCAAAAAGGCAATCTATATGTTTTTCGTGTTGATCGGATAAATATTTCTCGTTGTCAAGCATAACAAAAATATTCAAAAGGCAAGTTCGTTTTTTCCAAGCGGGAAAATACACCAAAAGCGAATTATCAAATGGCGGGGCCACCGCTGCCGCCGTGCATGATCTGCATTACAACTAAAAATCCGCGCACAGACTTTGATTTGAAACGAAATCGAAACACAAAAAGGAACGAAATGTCGAAACGCCGACAAAATATCCTTTTTTAATTATCTGTTTCTATTATTAGAGACAGAACTCTTTTTCAATTTATTTCATCTTCTCAAGCGGATCACTCATGGATCCCACCAGCCATCTTCATTCCCCTCATTAGCTATATATATATATATGGTTGCGTACTCTTTGGGCATATCAGGTTTGGTCAGAAATACCCTCCTCCCACACCTAAGTCATAATTGCATCGTTGGTATTAGAAAAGCCGGCAAGTACATACATACATATCTACATACATATACATATTTCGTATATGGGAAGCATGGATCTTTTAGTTCTTTCAATCGCTTTACTATTACAGCTGGTCCAAGCAGACACCACCACTGATGACTCGAATAGCACAACTAAATCTTCAGACGACTCCGTCGTGTATGCTACAGTTGATGTACCCAGTGCAGACAGCAATAGATATATAATACGTTCTAGCCAAAGTGATGGGACGGTATTCATTGCATTCGGTTGCTGCATTGGATTTATATTACTGTCATTCGCAACCGTATGGATCATACTAGGAATCAGAGCTTGGAGAAGAGCACATAAAGAAGATAGATTTAGAGAACTGGAGTCTCGCTATTTGAGTTCAGATCTTTCAAGCAGCAACTTTAGTTATTCAGACGATGAGAGCTCTGTTAATGTTGACATATCTGAAAAGGTGATTAAACAGAAGAGCTCCAGACTGAGTGTGTACAGTTTATCACCTAATTTTAATAATATTCAAACAACACCCAGCGATACTTCTGCAATGGATGAAAAGAAAACGAACGAGAGGAAAATGCACAAAAAGAAGAATTCAATGTTCATTTCACCAACTGAAATGCTATTGCAAAATGAATACAATATGAGATCGGACTTTACAGTGAATAAGGTTACCGATTCACCATTCGAATTAGCTACACCAGAGTCAACTTTCTCAGTTATAAATAACAATAATTCCATGAGCAACCCACATTTCTTCAAGAGCCACTCTCGTGAGAACTCATCACCAGTACCGAAGACGTCATCTAATCTTGCGACTCCAAGACAGAACCGTGGGGCAAGACCACCAAGTGCTCACTTAGAACAATTATTAAACGGTATATAGTAGTAATTCTGTGTATATATCTACAAGCTTATTTAGAAAACCAAACATTGCATGATATTTATTATACTATGAAGTAAGAGAAGAGGAGTGCTTATCAATTGCTCTTTGGGCAAATGCATTCATCACTAATTCGGTAACACTCTTCGCAAATATTGATGAAATATTATGATACAATCTAGATTTAAATTTAAAATTTAAGGTCAATTCTACCATAGTCGAATCTTTCTTCCTTGGATGGGGTCTAATCAGCCATTGGCATTGCAGCACGTCAAACAAATGGTGGGTCAAAGAATTTGCAATGACCTTATACTGATCTTGTAATTGTTTTTGGCAGTCCACTTTACAAAGAAATTTTTCATCGTACTGTTTAAATCCTATTCTCAAACTTGCTAAGCTTGGTTTATTGTCAACAAGATTACGGTCGCTTACCCCAGAGTCTATGCAATATGGTATAAACTCCTTGTATTGTGAAACTTCCGAGACGATATCATAAACATATCGAGGTTTCGATCGTATAGTTTTCAACAATGTATAATGTTGTTCAGTGATTTCACTCAAGGGACTAAAAAATTGCCTCTTGAATATTTTCAAATTAACTCTTCGACAACAAATAGACATCGATGTAAAAATCCCTTCTGACCTTATATATATACTCTTATCCTTGATTTGTTTCAGAGATTGAACCTACCTACAAACCTTGAAATTTCAACTTCAAATAAAACGGTATTATTATTATTATCAAAAAAGAAGAAGTCCTAACTTACCAAAGTTAAGGAACAAAGAAGCCAAATACAAGAGCGCAAAACAATGTCATTTGAACTGGACTGGGATGAGTTGGGAAGAGACCCAAAAATAAATAGTACTATTAAAGACCGACTCAACTCGCTAATGGAATCAACAAACATACCAAATTATGTTAAGAACTTAAAGATTCTTGATTTCCAATTAGGTGATGAACCCCCACAATTAACATTAAGAGAGATTAGTGATCCATTAGTCGATTTTTATGACGCCATCAATGAGGAGTTGGAAGAAGAACACGGAGAAGATTTTGAAAAAATATCACCATCACCTAATGACGTCCAATTCCTCCTTGAAGTAGAGTACAATGGGGATTTGCAAATAGCAGTATCTGTGGATCTTGTGTTAAATTACCCAGTAGAAGATTTTATGTCGCTACCAGTCAAGTTGACTATTAGTAATATCGGTTTGCATTCACTTTGCTTAGTTTCATGGATACAAAATCAGGTATTTATAAGTCTATTATGCGACGTTAGCGATCCGGTCTTAAACTCAGAGGAGTCATTATTCAATAATGGAGCTAATGGATTGAGTCTGGCACCAAAGAAGCCTTTTGAACGAATATCGATAATCAGAAAGATGAAAATAGCTACAGAAATTGGCGATGAGCAAAATAACGATGAAGGGTCAGTTTTGAAAAGTGTTGGAAGATTGGAACAGTTCATATTGGAAAAGTTCAAAGATTTGTTAATAAAAGAAATGGCATGGCCAAGTTGGATCAACCTTGATCTGAATGATTGAAGTTAAACAATTTAAACAATCCTAATAACTTTTTTCCCTCTCTTTTGGTATTTAAAATGCAGTATATAAATTATTTATTCATATATGATATATAGTTCTCTACAGGTAGAAAGTTATTAATGTACAATTAAAAAAGTGGAAAAAAGGAATAAAATATGCATATATAAGAAGGAGAATACAGTCGAGTAATATACATTCAGGCAATCTTCTTACTGGTATTGGTGAATCCAACACCCTTAATAGTTGCAATGAAATCGTTGTCATCATCATCTACAGGTTTTAGGAATACTTCAGTACCAAATATATTCTTAACATCTCTTAACAAAGAAATAAATTTGGCATCAATTTGATCTTTTGATATTCTTAATCTTCCAATATCTTCCTTCCCGATGACCATATATGTAACGGCTAAAGCTAATTGGTTTCTTCCCACAACGCTACTTTTAGAGATTTCTTCTAATAAGTGATATGCCACCTTAGAACCGATTTCTTCTGGAATCTCACCAGCGTTACCAATCGCCTCTGAGAAGATACACCAATGCTTCTTGGAAGTTTCTGCAACTAAAGCTATTCCCCAACCTGGACTTTTACCTGAGTTCTCACCTCTCCATACATCTGCCGTTATATTCACTTCGCATCCAATTGTCCTTAATGTATTTTTAGCTCCGTCAATCATTCTATTTACTACAGACGGACTTACTCTTGTGGAATAGGCGACACCTCTAATTGCGGAGATCTTAGGTTTTTCTAGTTCGTGCATTGTTACTGGTTGAGCAATCAACGAGTCGACAACCAAATGAACTTCACCACCGCCTTGTGGTGGCGCACCTCTTTTCAATGTGTGCAATGCACATTCTCTAACTCCGAATCTTTCCATTATAGGCATCAACCCCCATTTAATTCCTTCTACACCCACATCTGTATGAGATGAAGTTATACCCCTAAATAAGACGGAAAACTTCTTCTTGGAAAATGGAGCTAAATAAAGCATTGGCTCCACAAAATATCCAACAGCCTTTGATAGAGGACAGTTGTGGGTGTATGAACCTCCAATAATGATACCTGGTTTGAAGATCACTGTGGTACCGGTATATGAGATCTCAATCACACTACCGTTAGTCATAGCCTCAACCAATCTTAAGAATGAAACCTCATAATCTTTCAAACCTGGATTCAAATCTCCTGACCTTATTTTCTCGATTTTTATTGGTTTTCCAGACAAAGTAGCCAAAACAACACGTAATCTAAAGTTTTCGGCACCTTGAAACACAATATTTCTCGAAGACATCGTTGATACTGGTTCTCGTAGTGTGTCCCACCGATCTCGTTATCAGAGGTACCTGCTTCTTCAAATGTGTCGAAGTATTGCGATGACTTGGATTAAATTTTTTTCTTAGTTTTATTTTCAACTTTTAGAAATTTTTCATTCCGTGCAAAACGATAGATATGAAAGAACTGAAAACGCAAATCCACTGCTTAAGTGGACACCAATCCCTTTGGGGAGGACCATCTTCATCACATCCATATCGATAGCACTCGCAATAGGGGGGCATGTCACTCGTACCGCTTTCCAAGGAAAGAGGTGTTTCTCCTTTCATTCATAAAAATCCCAGCAAAATTGATAAGGTTGCTAACGAATTCACAATTAAGCTTGCAGGGAACATTCGAATGGTGCCCACGTTTTCATCATCGTCTAGTGACAAGGTGGTTGGTTTAGAGGTCTTAGGATCGATTATGACTCTTGGTGGTTGTAAATTGTGGAATTCATCTTGATTCATATGGACGATATCATCCGATATGTCATCACCCGGCTTGATGAAACTATGATGGACATCTTGTTCTAGTTCAGACAAAGGTCTATCATCAGTAGAACCATCCCAACAGTATTCCTGGAAACATTTGGCACACTCGTCAGGCCAGGTTAGATTTAGCCTTTCTTGTTGTCTTCTTATGACTGCACACGCAACGCATGTTTTAAACATTGGGTCCTCTGTAAAGTTGTTTCTGGTGGCCATTTCGAAGCCGTTTTGAATCATCTTATTTCTCAACTCATTGGAATAGGACAATTTGAATGCGCTCTGATTACTGTTGAAGGAATATTCTGCGTTTGGCAAATAAATGATCAAGGGAGGGATGTAAGACAAATCTGTCATGTTCGATGCGTTGCAGCCGAAGAACGTTGGTCTTTTATTCAAGCCCAGGTTGACAAAACTAGTAGTGTCAGGGACATGAGGGAATGCCATGTTTACACCTTGTTCGACGAATTGTCTTTCGTAGGTGTGAACTAGCGAGGATCCGTCCGGCCAAGCCAACTTCATATCCGCTGAATTGTCCACGGCGAAAATGATATCAAGCTCTCTCTTTTCTTGCAGTAGAGGCAATAACGGGACGTTTTCGTCGTCTTCCCCACCATCCACCAAGAACAAGGAGTCATGGTCGACAATGCCTGGGGAGAATTTCTCCTTTGCCAAGAAGGTCGAGCCTTTAAATGGGTTTGGAGAATAAACAGCCACATCGTTGAACTCTTGCGACAGATCTCTTAGTATTCTTGTTGCCAGCTTTGTCAAGAACGTAGGGATTCTAGTGGCATTGATCCTTAACAGGAATTGATTGAATAGGGTGGAAGAGGTACCCATAATGAAGGCGGTATTGTCGAAACCTTGGACACACTGGCTCAAGTTTGTGGGTTTACCGTTGTCCACCTTGGTGCCCAAATATTTGACATCGGTGAATGCGTTTAAAGAGGGGTCCCAGGACCCCATTTCAAAGGGGTTAAATTCGAAGACGGTCGCATTCAAATTGATCACTTTTGTCCCTGGGTATCTACCGTCTGCTACACTTATCGGGAAGGGCAGTTCGCTGTTCTTGAACACAGCGGCGTCCCTCAACGAGGACCAAGTGTATCCGACCCCACCACGATATAGCGAGGGGAAAAACTTATAGGACAGAGCCCTGCCCCAAACGTCTGCCAGAGAAGTGTTAAACCCGGCCAGTTCTTTGCTCTTGACATCGTCAGAGATGTGGTTCCATCTCAATATGGACTTGACCACGTTGAACCCGCCCGGAGAGACGATGGAGTCCTGCAGGTTCCAGATGCCGTACGTGGCCCCGTCAACGATCTCTTGCACGGAGGTCCAATTATTCCAGGCCAGCGTACCCAGCAGCCAGTTCCCGCCCGAGCAGCCTGCCATGTACGACGTGGATTGCAGCAGGCCCTTGAGGGATTTATCTGTGGGGGCCCTGGTTCTCGAGTCCATGGCTGCAATGACCCCTGCCCCAGACAGCATGGACCTGTAGCCTCCCCCGGAGACGGCCAGCCCGATTCTGATGGTCTTGTTGCCGCTGGCCTCGTCGCTACGGGCCTGTGGGGGCGTCAGCAATTCGTCGATTAAACCGGAATACGAGTCGGGCAGCGAGTCTGCGAGGAACTGTTTCAAATACGGACGGGTGACCCTGTCTCTCTGGGAAATCCACTCCTCCTCCTGTTGCGAGAGGGAATCGGCCTTTCTGACCAGCGATTGTAAATCGCTGGGACACTGGCCCACGGTTGGGTTGTACCCGTTGGAGGGTGACCAGCCGAACGTCGAGTCTAGCAATAACAAAAACAGTACCAACGAAAGCATTAGATGAGGAGGTGGGGACGGGCAAATTTGCGGTTACAGCTGCGACTTGATGGTGTGTGAGTTTGAGTTTGGGTATGTTGGGCAATGAGTCCATGCGTGTACTTTTGAAGATGAGACATGGTTAAATTTGAAAAATCTCGATTTATAAATAGCCCATCGCTGGCCAAGAGAAGGAGAAGGGGAGATGGAGGACAAGAGGACGAGTCGGCGAGCAAGCGTTGGGCGGCTCGGGATAAAGACTATGTGTGCGTGGGGGGTCACCTCTCGATGCAGCATGGAGTCGTAGCCAGCGGGGCGGACCAGCTGTAGCGGTGCCTGGCGAGGCCATCGACATACACACTCGGCACCAGGACTAGCCGGTCCCGATGCGACTATCAAGAACACAACACAATACACGCAACCGGCTGCTTCCAGAAGACGGAACCGGCGGTCCTGGGGGAGGAGCCTTCTTGATGGTTGTCGCCGACACGTGTGGACGGGCAGAGATCTTCCAACAGCAAAATATCGAAAACATAAACAAAAAACAAAGCAAGTCCTAACACCAAGACCAAAGCCCAAAGCAACAGTGGAACACACACAAGGCTAAAAGAAGTAGAAGAAGTAGCAAGAGATCATGTCAGGCGGTAAAGTTCACGGCGGTAAAGGTAAGACGGGAGGTGCGAAGGACAGCACAGGGGGCGCGGGCCTGCTCAGGGCGCAATCGTCCAGTGCCAAGGCAGGCCTCCAGTTCCCCGTCGGGAGAATCAAGAGGTATTTGAAGAAGAACGCCAGTGGGAAGGTGCGTGTCGGGTCCAAGTCAGCCATCTACTTGACGGCGGTGCTGGAGTATTTGACGGCTGAAGTGCTGGAATTGGCCGGGAACTGTGCGAAGGATTTGAAGGTCAAGCGTATCACGCCCCGCCATCTGCAGCTCGCCATCAGAGGGGACGACGAACTGGACACCCTGATCAGAGCCACCATCTCGTCGGGTGGTGTGTTGCCGCACATCAACAAGGCCCTGTTGCTGAAGGTCGAACAGAAGAAGAGGAAGTGAGGCGCGCTCCTCCGCTAAGCATCACGACTAGCTAATACTAATGATTATATATATACCTATACATATATGCGTACTACATATATACATATTGTAACTGTGAAGATTGAATTTCGTCAACTTCTTTTAGTGCATGTAAGAGGGAGAAAAGTTTGTATTATGGTCGAGATGAGACAAATATATACGTATATATATATATATTTCCAGGTTTTAGAAATGACAAAAGTGCCCTTTAACAAGAGCAAAACACAAGGTCGAGCAAAAGCACACCCAGGACCAATGTTCGTGCAAAGGAAGAGGTATTTGGGGCTGTTCGTATTCGTGTACGCACTGACGGGCTACATCATCACGAACGCCACGTTGACTAGCAGGTCGTTTTTGCAAATCACCATCAAACTGAATGAAGGCATCAACATTCTGATCCTTTCCAGTTTTGTTTTGTTGAACTCGCTGCTGTTGTGGCAGTTCCTGATCAATCTGTCATTTGGGGAGCTGCGTCTGATCGAGCAGGAACACATTCTGGAGAGACTGTCGTTCACCGTCTTGAATTTCATCTTCTTATGTTCCATGTTCAATGAGAAATTTATCCTCCTCATAGCCATGTTCGGGCTGCTGTTCATTTATTTGAAGATATTCCACTGGATCCTGAGGGACAGACTGGATGCAATGGTGCAGTCCATCAACGATAACACCACGATGCGAGATTTGGTCGTGTCAAGATACACCCTAAATTTGGTTTGTCTTTTTGTCATAGACTTGGCATGCATCAATTACTGCATCCCCTTCAAAGAGCTTTTCTCTACATCGCTCTTCTATTCCAAGTTCTTCAACGTCCCCATAAACATCAATGCCGTCGTGTTCTTACAGGGAATCCAATTCATCATGCTGTTCGTTGATTTATTGAACCTGATGTTACACACGGCGTTGAACCTCTGGGAATTCCACCTGTCGAGAAACCAACAAAACGCAGGCGACGACGAGGACGAAGAACAATTCATGGGTATCGAGGGCAAGTTCATGTGGGAGAAGTCTATCGACGTAACGACAAGATTTTTGGCCACCATTGTCCATGCCCTCACTCTATATCCCTTTGGATTTCCTGCCATCCTATTAAAGGACCTGATATGGGACGCCCTGTCACTTTATCAAAATGTCATCTCATTATACAAAATTTATTCCAACAATTCTAAACTGGACAAGAACCTGTTGAATCTGTCCCTGGGAGAGTTCAAAAACAACGAGAAATTAGACAACATTTGCATTATTTGCATGGAGGAATTATTCCCAGACATAGATAACGAGGACGAAGAGATCATAGAAACAGCTGCAAAGACTCATCGTCATAAAATAATCAAGAGATTGCCCTGTGACCACGCCTTCCATTTATCATGCCTGAAAAATTGGATGGAAAGATCGCAAACCTGCCCCATCTGTAGAGTTAATGTCTTCGATTCAACTGGCAATATTGCATATCCGAATGACAACCCAACAAGGTCTTCCAATTCGTCGTCGTCGTCGTTTTCGGTTGAACCAGAACTAAACCCGGAACAAGGCCTAGTGATAGACGGAGATTGGCATTCATTCAAGATCGACAATATCGTGGAATCACCAAGGGGTCAAATAATCAATTTTAGAATGATCGATTCCGCGGATCCAGATAATATCAATCATGTCCCAGTAAAATTACTATATCAAAAGAGAGAAACATCATCTGGTGATGATGATGAGAACCATCGTATCCTAATAATACCAGAAGAATCTATAATATCAACATGAGCGCAAAAGACACATTTTTTGTTTCTATTTACCATCTTATGTACACACATATATTTTTCATTTCATTTTATTTATACGTTCTATGTATTTACAAGGGATAACATATTATATACGACTTTTATCATTACATCATACCTGGCATTCCACCTGGCATTCCACCTGGCATTCCACCTGGCATACTACCAGCTGGTTCAGGGGCATCTACAATTGCCACTTCTGTGGTGGCCAATAAGGATGCAACACCGGAAGCATCGATTAAACCGGTTCTAACGACCTTTAATGGATCGATGATACCAGCAGCCAACATATCGGTGTATTCCGATTTACTTGAATCGTAACCTTTGGTGAAGTCACCACCAAATTCATCAATTAATTTACCAACAATAACTGAACCTTCCTCACCTGCATTTTCGATGATTTGCTTAGCAGGTCTTGTGATTGCCTTTCTGATAATCTCGACACCCAATTTTTGATCGAAATTGTCAACCTTCAAGTCATCAAGAATTCTTGATGCCTTGACCAAGGCGGTACCACCACCTGGCAAGATGCCTTCTTCCACGGCAGCTCTAGTAGCATTTAATGCATCATCGTAACGATCTTTCTTCTCGCCAACTTCCACTTCTGATGAGCCACCAACCTTGATAACAGCAACACCACCTGACAATTTAGCCAATCTTTCTTGTAATTTTTCTCTTTCATAAGAGTTAGTTGTAGTCAAATCAATAGAGTTTTTGATTTGTTCGACTCTTTCTTCAATGGCTTCCTTGGAACCATAACCATTCAAAATGACGGTGTCTTCCTTGGTAACAGTAATAGAGTCACAAGAACCCAAATGTTGTAGTTGGCAATTTTCAGGTTTCAATTCTAATTCTTCGGTGAAAACGGTACCACCAGTCAAGACAGCCAGGTCAGCAATGACGTTCTTTCTGTTGTCCCCAAAACCTGGGGCCTTGACGGCACAAACCTTGATTTGACCTCTCAATTTGTTCAAGATACAAGCAGCCAATGCCTCACCGTCAACGTCTTCAGCAATGATCAATAAAGGTCTTCTGTTTTGGTTAGACAATTCCAAAGCTGGCAAGATATCTTGAATGGAGGAAAGCTTCTTTTCACTCAATAATAACAAGGGTTTTTCGAACTCGACCTTGTTGCTCTTGGTATCGGTAATGAAATAAGGAGAAATGAAACCACGGTCAAATCTCATACCTTCAGTGACCTCCAACTCATCATTCAAGGTTCTGCCTTCTCTGATGGTGATGACACCTTCTTTTCCAACCTTTTCCATGGCGGAGGCCAACAGATTTCCGACATGGGCGTCACCATTAGCAGAGATGGTGGCAACTTGGGAGATTTCTTCGGACGTTGTGATTTCTTTCTTGTTCTCGTTTAGAAATTCGATAACCTTGGTCACAGCCAACTGAGAACCCCTTCTCAAATCCATTGGATTGCAACCAGCTGCGACGTTTTTAATGGACTCTTTGAAAATGGCTCTTCCTAGAACAGTGGCTGAGGTGGTACCGTCACCAGCTGCCTCGTTGGTCTTGGCGGCAACCTCTTGTAACAACTTGGCACCCATATTTTCGAACTTGTCTTCCAACACAATGGACTTGGCAACGGTGACACCGTCCTTCGTGATCTTTGGAGGGCCAAAAGGTTGTTCGATCAACACGTTTCTGCCCTTTGGACCCAAGGTCGACGAGACCGCGTCTGCTAGCGTTTCGATACCTTTCAAAAGGGCCGCTCTGCCGTCGATACCGAACTTCAATTCCTTGTGAGGAGCCAATAAGCGTGCACTTGTCGACAAGTACCTACTAGAGCGAAGTAGGGTGTTTTTGTTAGAACTTTGAACCAATCTCAACATTTTATTCTGGACCACTTTGGTGTTTTGTCTTCCTTCTTTCTGGTAGTCTCTTTCTGCCTTGCCTCTTGGATTGCGACACGTCCTTTTACTTCCTTTAAAAACTTGACTTTGTTGGATCCCTTTTATACTTTTTTGAGATCGGAAGTGTGTCATCGGTAGAAAAATTTCTAGAAAATTCCGGGTTTATTGGTCAGGTGGATGTCATATGTGACCATAATGACCTCTGGCCCACCACCGCCAGCACCAGCAGCCCCACTGGCCAGTGAACACCTCAGGCCATTGGGACCCCCTCCCCCAATGGAGCAGGCCAAGTGTCTGGATGATGGTTCTCTGATGTGTGTGTCTGTCGGTCGGCAATGAAATTATTAGGCATATACGAAATGGAGGCCACAGAAAGAACACAACAACACTGCCAACAACAAGCGGGTTCAGGGGCCTTCTGGTGGTGGAGGTATCCTGTGTGCACTGTGTGCACTGTGTGCACTGTGGGCGTGTTGTTGCTCTGTGTTCAGCTGTGTGCGCAAGCTCAGACGCCGGCCGGCCATGAACGCAGATCTGTGTTGGCGCTGGGCACACGGAAGTCGCTGGACAGCATTGGCACATGGACAGACCGCCAGAGCACGGATGCTGTCGCCAAGGTCGCATAATAGGGACGTCCTGGTGGCGCCTGATCCGGGCATCTCACACGGCGGCTAATTCCTCCTCTCTTGCAGCAGCCGCTCCCACGCTGTGTGCCCAGAGCTCTGGGGAAAGCCACGCATCGAGATGTGTGCACTTCATATACATTCAGGATCGCCTGTTCTGATTTGGGCCAGCCGTCTGATCGTCGTTGTCTCTCTGTGTGAGTCAGTGAGTGGGGCCCCGCCCATCGCTTTTCGACCCAGCTCCAGTGCATCCGGCAAAGCACGAAGTTCCCAAACAACCATATACCACCCTCACCAATGGTCTGGCAACCACACACCAGCACTCGAACTTGTTCGGTGGGTAGTGGCCGTCCCATATCCAGTGCCCAATCGACCACACGCAGCAACATTCCATCACGTGTGTGTTTCAAGGACGGTTTCTTATATAATCAATTAATCCTGGACCCGAATTATTGGAAAAATATCAAAGATCAGACACCTCTCAAAACACATCGATGGGCTCCCAATTTGTGAACACAATACCCACACTCCTACTAATATATCTCTCTACATACACTCACATCCTCCAGCACCAGGTCCATCATTCCAAGGTCTCATGAAATTCAAGCACCACAAACAGAAAAACCAACGTTACCACAACGCTCCCTCGAATAAAAAGGGCAGGAAGAACAATGCAGTAAAATCGTACTCCTCTGCTATATTATTGGAAGAGGGCATAATGATCAAATCCAACAACTTCTCGCATGAAGACCTCCACGCCCTGCACAGACACCACAATAAATCCTCTGTCTCAGATCTCGATGATTCAAGTAGTATGTTCGAAACGGCGTCGTGGGTTAGCTGCGTCACTTGTCTAAGTGAAAACGACATGCCGCATCCCAAACCCCGCAATTCTCCTGCTAATTCGACAGAGTCCATATTGACGGAATTTCCCTCCATAAATGGCCAGCTGCCCGTGCACACTGTCATTCCATATTCAAGAATTATCAATGCTAAATACATCAATCCGCAAACGTCACCCTTGGAGGTTTCATCCATCATTTCGCGCATATCATCTATCACAACCTCCTCTTCTTCATCATCTACAGACTCTTACGTGCCGGGAAATGGTGCATCTATCACAACAGACAATCTACTTAGTCGGGAGACAAGTACGTTAATCGAAATAACTTTTGCCAAACCAAGAAGACAGGATATTTCCCCCAAGAGACTGACCTTAGCTATAGAATGCAATACTTTCTCTGGAAATGAAGATTTGGTCGATCTGATATTGAATCGAAGCTACTTGCATTCCAAACGTGACAAAAGTATCTTACTCTTAATAAATCCGTTTAGTGGCAAGGGGAAGGCCAAAAAAATTTATAAATCGAAGGTCAAACCTCTGTTATCGGCGACGAATTTCAAGTTCTCTATCATTTACACACGATATCCAGGCCATGCGATGGAGATTGCCAAAGAGTTAGACTTAAATGAATTTGATACGGTGGCATGTTGTTCAGGAGACGGTATCCCCTTCGAGGTGATCAATGGATTGTTTCAACGTGATGACAAAGTGGAGGCCTTCAACAAACTAGTCGTTACTCAATTGCCCTGTGGCTCCAGCAATGCAATGTCTGTTTCCTGCCATTGGACGAACAACCCGTCATATGCCACTCTATCTTTAATAAAATCCAAAGAAGCAAGGATCGATCTAATGTGTTGTTCTCAACCTTCGTACAGTAAAGATGGCCCACGATTGTCGTTTTTAACTCAGGCATATGGTATCATTGCAGAATCGGACATCAATACAGAATTCATCAGATGGATGGGTGCGGCAAGATTTGAAATTGGTGTAGCCTTTAACATTTTACAGAGAAAGAGATATCCTTGCGATATCTATGTGAAGTATGCTGCTAAGACTAAAAATGACCTAAGAAACTACTATATGCATCATAAAAGGAAGGACAACGACGATTCATTTGACCATGATGATCATAAGCTCTCCACAACCACCATAAATAATTTTAATTCTGCTTGGTCCTATGATGACAATGACGATGACGATGACGATGTTGAACCTGTTCCAAATGTAACGGACGAGGAATTCCAAATGAAATATGAGCTTTTTGACAGTGATAATATTCCTGGTGACTGGGAAAAGGTTGATTCCACGTTGACTGATAATTTGGGGATCTTTTATGTAGGGAAACTGCCATACGTAGCCGCTGATACGAAATTCTTCCCTGCAGCATTGCCTAATGATGGGGCGATGGATATGGTGATTACTGACAGTAGAACATCCTTAACAAGAATGACACCAATATTACTAGCATTAGATAGAGGGTTGCATGTCTTGCAGCCGGAAGTTTTACATTCCAAGATAGTGGCATACAAACTGGTGCCCAAAGTAGATAATACCATCATTGCAGTGGATGGTGAAAAATTCCCATTAGAACCATTACAAGTGGAAGTCATGCCCAGACTATGTAAGACCCTGTTAAGAAACGGAGTATTTGTGGATACCGATTTTCACTTAATGTGATGATAACGAAAACTTATTATTCATTTATTTATTCATCATCAAATCTTTTTATAGATTTGGTTACAGACTATTAGTTAATATTCATAATAGGAAAACACACACACACATAACATAATGATACTATCTAAATACCTAGGTACATACACATATGTATTAATGAAAATTTTCTTCTCTTTAACATTGACAACCCTGTTGCACGGTTTCATCATTGGTAGAAATATCAATCACACCAGGTTTATCATTAGAGTTGGTGGATTTGTTATTGTTAGATAATTTGTCGTCCAATGGAGTCGAGTCGGAATCTTGGAATTCTGGTAATGATTTAGCAATCTTTTTAAATAGATTTTTCACATTGTGGCCTGCCTTTGTGGAGGTTTCCATGAAGATCTTGGCGCCTAATAACTGTGACTTATTCTTACCTTCCTCTACGGACACTTGTCTGTCATCCACTAGATCTGTCTTGTTCCCTACTACACAAAGAATGACATCGTCTTCGCCTCTTTCATTCTTTACATCCTCGATCCATTTGTCAATATTCTCAAATGAACTTCTTTTTGTAATATCGTATACAATAATGGCCACTCTGGAATCCCTTATGTAGGATGGAATTAATGACCTGAAACGTTCCTGACCTGCTGTGTCCCACAATTGTAACCTGATTGTTTTGTCGTCTAAATACATCGTCTTGGAAAGGAAATCTATACCAATCGTGGCCTGATAATGGTCATCAAAAGTATCGTACATGAACCTGGTGATCAATGAGGTTTTCCCGACACCTTGCTCCCCCAGAAATACTATCTTATATTTCGTTAATGATTTACTTGATCTGCTCATTCTATTGCTAATATGGGGTAAAAAGAAATGGAGAAGAAGGCCTTGAAAGAAGGGGAAAAAACGACTAATAATATTAACCCTGCTGGAGAATTGAACGTGCTAAGAAAAACGGAAATGACTGATGAAATGAAAATAAACAGACACAATCCCTCAACCTTGTTCTTATGTGTGTTTATACTGGTTGGCTCTTTTAGCGATTGCTTCCTGTAAAACTTTCCCGTGCTGTGTATGTTCTTAAAATTTCAACGTCAGTGAAAAATTTCTTCTTATATAGGGCATATTACCCGGTCACCATACATAAATACAGATTATAACTATATGCCGCATGGGGCCGGCGGGCGACATAACACGTATCTAAGCTATTTATTTCTTACCGGACTTCTTGATACCACCACCGATCAATGGCTTACCGTTCTTTACATTGGCCATCAAGGCCTTTTTGGCAGCGGCGTCTGCCTTTTGCTTTTCTTTGAAGGCTAGATCCTCAGGATCCATGTCTTGTTGCTGCTTCTTCTTTTGCTTCAATGGCTTAGCCTTACCTCCTTGACGTCCGGACATGGTTGAGTGTGAGGGACTGTGTCTTCGTTGTGCTGTTATCCTGTGTTGGTTGGTGGAAGACAGAAGAAGAAGAAGTCTCTGTATGAGAAATATTTTTTTCTCCTTTTGTAATCTCTCTCTCTTCACTTGGAAGATTAGAGGTCGAACAGAAAAAATTCTAAAAGTCCAACGGCGCTACCACTCGAGGTAGATGGTACAGAGGGACGAACAGGTGGGCAACTATCTATCGAGGCGACAGGTTCTACCATTGGGCTGTTCTGGCGGGAGTGTTGGCACCAGTAGATCTGTGTTATGCTTTGGCGGGCGTGGCCGATGCCGCTGTCACACTGGGGCTAAAGCTGTTGTCCTATGGGGACAGCCCGCGGCCTCTGAGGCATACATTTCACCGACGTCCGCAACGAGGCACTTCTGGAGCAACTCAAAGGCTTAGTCGATTGATAAATCGGACGTCTCAACAGACAATGCCAGGGAATATCCAGCAATTGAAGGGTCGAGAGAGAGGCATTTACAAATGCTCGGCAGCAGCCTCAGCAGTGGAAATCTCCTCTAGATACACCAAGGAGAGACCTGTGGAAGTTTGCTGTGTTCTTCATGGGCCCATATCTCCTGCGTTCAGTATGTCAACCTGCGCATTCTTCCAGCACTATGAGGAATCAGGCGCTACCAAATACCAGGTGACCCAACCGACAACAGCATTACCCGGACCAAAATAGCCGCCGACCCCTAAAAATCAATATATATCTATATATAAACATAGACAAATATTCAAGGGTATGTTAAAAAGAATACACCAAAAAGTGGAATAAACATTCTCCAAATACACCAGAGTCACCCCCATCTTCAATGAGGTCAAGCAAAATCGACGGTTTGATGACCAAATTGGTCGGCGTCAAAATCTCCTCTTCCACCCCGGATTTGGACAAGATTGTGGAGGCATGTGCCAAGAATGTGGCCACCGCAAACAACGCCGTGTCGTTGTTTAACGAATTGCTAGCTGTATTGGCCTCTCCCAAGACCCCAAAACCAGTCGAAAATTTTAACCAACTCTATGTAATTTGCGAAGTTGGCGAGGTCCTATGCCAGAAACATATGATTACTGACTCCTTTTGGTACTATATAATGGTTCGTTACTAAATCTTTCCCCCACCCAGACCTGACCCTTTCATCGTTCTTTACTAACACAGTTATTATGCACAGAACTTCCAATACACAAACAATTGCTTACAAAATCTAAGTTCTCATCCCACTCTATATTACTTGTTGCAACATGGCTTGGACCCACAATCCAGCCAGTCGTGGAGATATTTAGTAATTATTTTGTCGATTGCCAAAACCCCCTCGTCGGCGTTAGACCTCATCCAGGAGTTGCTTAACGACGAGGAGTTAATAACAATGGCTAATCAGTTCAGTTCAAGCACGAAGGTTTTGCAAAATCTTAATATCTTGTCAGATTTATTGAACGTTTGTTTCCAAAGTGGAGAAATTCCACCACAATTAAGTTTTCGTTCTATAATCAAACCAAACTTCATCGAGTCTTTCCCTGAAAGCCAGGTTGTGGCAATTCATCGCTGTGTGGAGATAAAATTTAACAACGAAACTCTTCCCAATTTCCCATTAATCAAGGGTCAATATTATTTAGTTCAGTGCTTCCACAATAAACTCCATGTGCACGCTGCAAACAATATCTTTATGGAAATCAACAACACAAACTTCATTGTAGCAAATAAAAATCTGAAAAATAACGTCATATTGAACTTAACTCATGATAATATCCATTCTTTAAATTTCACGGTTCCAAGAAATCTTAAGCAACTCCAATTCTCATTCGATGACCCGAATCAGTGCGACTCTGTCTTCCATTCCCTACTCAATGTCTTACCCAAGGTTAGTCAAGTGCAAAACGTGATAAGATTAAATTATAAAGAAGATGATTATGAAGAAGAGATCAACACAACGGAGTCGTCTCAAGATATTAGGAAACAAACTTCACAACTGAAAATCACACCAGATAATACTGACGAATGGGATTTCGATTCATCGGAGCAATCTCAAAGGAACTCCGAGCCAAAAAATAGGAATACAAGGAAAACTTTGGAAATCTTGCAAAATAATTTAGAAGAAAATCCAACTTCATCACTAATAATAACCAAATGCCAACCAATTGTACAACAGTCTAAAGTAGTGACCACTAGTAAGGTTCACAAGAATAAAAAACCAAGGATACAAAAGTCAATTGCCAAGACTGACATTAACATATTAAATACCATTTTTAACGCGAGAAAGCCTACCCCGAAGAAACCAATTCCTCCAAACCATCAAGCCCAGTTACCAAATTTCAAGCCAATAATCGAAATACCATCACAAAACCCAACTGAAAAACCGAAAAAGAAGGGTACCCAGAAGAGACAAGTTAGAATTAAAAAGTCCGAAAATCCAATTGAAAAAAATAACAATAGCAATGTTACAAAAATTATCAAGAAGGAGCCCTCAGTAGTAACTGAGGATAAGACAGCCACACTGGAACCTAGCCATATAGAATCAACACCCAAAAAAATAAAGACGGTGACGACCGCAACGACACCATCTTTTGCTAATTATAAAATCGAACACGATTCTACAACATTAATCAACCCTATGATGACCTCAATGGAGAATTCCTTCACCCGAACGTTACAGCAACAGATTTTTGATTCGATATCACTATTCTCTAACGAACTTGTGTCCAAGATCTCCATAATCAACAAGGAAATAAATAACAAAATCGTGACAGATTTATCAGAAAAATACCAGAAACTATTCAATGAACTACAGAAGAATTTCCAAGATGACACAGAGGAAATGTTGACCTTCATCATGGAAATCAAAGATATGCTGAATCTACCGGAGTCCCAATTAATTGATCAAATTCGAAGTAGGAAATTTGGCAAGAACTAGCTTCCACGAACAACTATCTAGTAGTACCCCACCAATGTTTCTGGAATAGTTTAGTTTCGCGTAAATATCCCAATTTGTCTATATCAATTTTCCTTATGTCACTTTCTGGCGAAGTCAGATTACCCGGAAATAGAAACGTTCAAAATGATGACGCACAAACTCTTAAATTTTTTTTTCAAATTCTCAAAATTTTTTCAAAATTTTTTTTCAGAAGAAAATTTTTTGTTAAATTTGATGAACTGAAACTTTTCTTCCCATCAGTTTTCGCTTTAAATTTTTTTTCACCTCTTCCTGGTTGTTGGCAAATTATATATTATATCGATTTCTTTTCAAAAAAGTTTTTGTTGTATTATCTTCTTCACTCCAAGTCCCTTCCTTTAAAACCCAAGGTGAAACCACATTATCAAGACAGAAAATCACTAGGCAAAGATGGATACTAAGACCCCAGTTACCTTAGCTAGAGTTATCAAAGTTTTAGGCCGTACCGGTTCTCGTGGTGGTGTTACTCAAGTTCGTGTCGAATTTTTGGAAGACACTTCTCGTACTATCGTTAGAAATGTCAAAGGTCCAGTTAGAGAAAACGATGTTTTAGTTCTAATGGAATCTGAACGTGAAGCCCGTCGTTTACGTTAAGCATAACAATAATAAGATTACAGAAATAAGCCTGAGTTATTTTTTTGTTACTATTATTACAACTTTAATTGATAATATGAGTGCATCCTAGATTCATAATTGATTTTAATATTTTTCGTTTGTTGAAGATTATGAGACTAATCAAAACAAAAGCTATTAAAATTTCGGATTGACCATCACTCTTTATTATTTCCCTCCTATTTACTACTCAACTACTTATATTATATTTTTTAACTATTATAATAAATTGATATATCTGATTCATTTTTTTATTGTCTATGTATCGTTGCAGTCTCTATCCCCTTAGATCAGGGTAATTGACACGCCAAAATACATATATATATACATCAGCGCAACAGGAACTCGATGGGCCGCATCATACCAATTCCTAGTCCTAATCGTTCTTGCAAGTATACCATGATTGGCGCTTATTTGCCAGTATTCAAGGTGTCCTGCGATTGGGGAGGGCGGGAGATGGGGATGGAGTTCCTTGTCGTCTCTCTTTTGTCAGCTAATGTTTGTGACTGCTATTTAGCCTATGTATGTAGGGTGTGGGTGTATATTATTTTTCATTTAATTTTCGTTTTGCGTCTCTTCGCTCCCCGGCAAGAAGCGAACACACAAACAACCAAAAGAAAAAAATACAGGGATCGCATTACCCGGAAATACTCAACGTAGGAGTCACGTGATATGTATTTTGGAGGGAGCAGAAGGGGTGTGTTCCCAAAAGAGGAAAGAAGAAGAAGTTGGGTGACTGTGTTAAAAATTACATCAAAGATCTGAACAGTATTTGGTCATCATCATGAAAACATAGAGTGTGGTTCTTTCTACTCTTGATCGCTAATTCTGATCTTTCCAAACTTCCTTTTCTTTTGCGGAGAGGCCAACAGAAACTGTTCAACTTTTTCGTCTGGCGCTTCGGTTGACAGGGTTGGTATATCTCTGAATTTCTGTAAAACTTGGTTCAATCGCCTTGAATCAATGGCACCACTCTCTTCTACTCTATTTAACCTCTTATTAAGTTCTTTATTTATTTTTTCCCAAGTCTTCAGGTCCTTCGTATTCTTATTCTTGAGCTGTTTTTCATCATTTAGAAGGTCGTGTATTATTCGGTTGCTTCGGTTAGTTATATTTGTGATCTCTTTAATCTTGGTATCATATCTAATCAATTGATCCAATAAATAGTTGTTAACGTCCTGTAAAACTAAATAGTCCGCAATATCTACAGGTATCTTGGATAGTTCAAAACATAAACCCAATGAACCCATGCATAATTTTATTTGCAGCGTATTCTTGCCAGTAAACACTATATCTTTATCCCCGGATATACTTAGTAAAACATTTTGTATTTTTGCCAATGATTCTTGATTAACCACACCCTGATCCCCACATTGTCCTGTGAAGGATGTATTGGTCATTTCAAACTTTTGCAACAAATCTGGACTTTTGCGCAATATAGGCACTAATATTATCTGGAATCCAAAATTGCTTCCTTCATTTAGATTATAAGACTTCCCTAACCAATATGAATCTTGATTACCGTATACCGACCACTCCATTTCACATTGAGAGAACCGTCTTTTATTTACTACTAATTCTATCTCTCCCCCTCATCTTTATTTGTAAAAGTTATTCTTTCTTTAATTTCTTAAAGATTAGCATTATTTCTATTTGTGTCAGCGACGTCAGTAAACTAATTGAACAAAAACATATATACGAAAACATCAACAACAACAACAACAACAACAACAACAACAACAACGCACTAGAAGTAAAAGGGAAAACCAATTTTACTTGGATACTCTAATAATATACATACCACAAATAGACTCACATCATGATTGTGGAACTCGATTCTAATATTTTTAGAAAAGAAAGTGAACTCAATCAATTCTTTTTGAATAACATACAGAAACTTAACAAGTTTGTAAATATATCCGACTTAAAGAATAAACTTTCTGAATTCCATGATATTTCTAGATTTTTTGATTCATGCCAAGACCTGTCATTGACAGATTTTGACAATGATATTATCTCACCAGAGTTGTTTCTAAATTATTTGTACAATCAAATAATATCAATTACTCAAATAATAAAATTTGAAAAACAATTACAATCTATAAATACCTTCTATTATATTTCAATGGAGTTTGAGCATTTATCTAAATTTTGCGAAGTTAAGCATCCAAAACTTCATAGGACATTTGAGGAGGTTGACAGTGTCTATAATCTGGTTCTGAATGGTATTTTAATCCACCACATAAATAAAAAGAGTGAAATGACAAAATCAAAATTAACAGAACTGATATTTTCGAAAGAAAAGAACAGTGAGACTAAAATCATATTATTTCAATGGAATTTTCTTACCTTTGTCAAGAAAACATGCGAAGAAAATGTATCAGTGGAAAGTAATGAGGTAACTACACCGAATCTCGATAATAATCTTTTTGTTCCCATTATAAATCCAATTAATACAGCGTCAAGTCTGTCATTATGCGAAGGAAATTCTAAACTTAAAGATAGAGCACAAGAAAAAAATTTGAAAAATAATAATAATGGAAACGGAAATTCATCAATTAATAATAAAATAAAACCTCCAAAAACGAACTGTTATTATCAAAAAACTGGTTCCTTTCAGTTAAAACCCCGAAATAAAGACAAAATATTAATTTCAAAACCAAAATTCACATTCGATTTTAAAGAATATAACAGGATAACTTGGAAAGAATTTGTTAAAGGTCAATATTACAGGGCCAAATGTAATTTGAATTACTACAAACAAGTAATTAAATACTGTTGGGAGGATCTTTTTGAATGAAATATGCAATGCTTCCTCATGGATTTATTACGTTTCTGTTTGTGGCCCTTTAAATATATATAATATATTTAGACAATCGATATCATTTTGTTTACACAAGAACAAGACTAATAAAAAAATAGATATACATGATATTAACTACAAGTATATGCACAATGCTATTATTGTTCAAAACATTCAATTCTTTGGACCAATCATTGATTCTGGAACAACCCATTCATCAAATTCTTCTTCCGTCAACACACCCAATTCAATGGCAGATTCTTTTAAGGTTATACCCTTCTTGTGTGCGTTCTTAGCAACCTTGGAAGCTGCATCGTAACCAATCTTAGGATTTAAAGCAGTAACCAACATTAACGATTTATGCAAGTTCTCGTCAATCTTATCCTTGTTAGCTTGAATACCCTCAACACAATGAATTCTGAATGAATTAGCTGCATCTGATAATAGTCTGATAGAACTTAGTAAATTAGAAATCATGACTGGTTTGAACACATTCAATTCAAATTGACCGGAGGCACCGGCAAACGTAATGGCAGCGTTGTTACCCATGACTTGCACACACACTTGTGTCAATGCTTCATTTTGAGTTGGATTAACCTTACCAGGCATGATAGAAGATCCTGGCTCATTTTCTGGCAAGCTCAATTCACCATAACCACATCTTGGACCAGAACTTAAGTATCTAATATCCTGGGCAATCTTGAATAATGATGCAGCTAAAGTGTTCAAAGCCCCACTGGCCTCAACGATAGCGTCGTGAGCAGCCAATGCTTCAAATTTATTTGGAGCAGTCTTAAACTCAATACCGGTTTCTTTTGAGACTTGGTCCGCAACTAATTTGTCAAAACCAACCTTCGTATTTAAACCAGTTCCGACAGCAGTACCACCTTGGGCCAAAAACTTCAAATGATGAGTGGAGTTTTCAACACGTGCAATACCATTGGTTACTTGTTGAACATATCCACTAAATTCTTGACCCAGCGTCAATGGGGTGGCATCTTGCAAATGAGTTCTACCAATCTTAACAATATCTTTAAATTCTTTGGCCTTTGCGTCCAATGCATCTCTTAATTTTGTCAATTCTGGAATTAAACTGTTGGTGATTTCGGTTACGGCAGCAATGTGCATAACAGTTGGGAAAGAATCATTAGAAGATTGAGCCTGGTTACAGTGGTTATTTGGATGAATAGATTTGGATCCCAATTGGCCTCCAACCAATTCAATGGCACGGTTCGAAATAACTTCATTGGCATTCATGTTCGATTGGGTACCTGATCCAGTTTGAAACACCACTAATGGGAAATGATCGTTCAATTTACCTTCTGCAACTTCGGAAGCTGCTTGCTGAATTGGCTTAGCAACATCGCTAGGCAAAGTTCCAAGAGATTCATTCACAATTGCTGCTGATTTTTTCAAGACACCGAAGGCCTTAATGACAGGGATTGGGATTTTTTCTCTTTCACCACCAATTTTGAAGTTTTGCAGAGATCTTTGAGTTTGGGCACCCCAATACTTGTTAGCTGGGACTTTAATTTCACCAAACGAATCTGTTTCGATTCTGTATTCCGATTGACGGATGCAATTTGTGGTAGAGAAGGATTTAGAGACCTGAGACGATTTGATGTTGTTTTTCAAATTTTGGGAGATCGATTGTCTTAACATGATGTGTGCGATGTGCTTTTTGTGATGGCTTTTTTCTTTTAGTGCTCTTTCTTAGTGGAGAAGATGTGTCGACCAATAGAACTTGGAACGAAATAAGGACGATATTTCAGTGTTAGACAGAAGAAAACAGAATATGACGATTAAAGGGAAAAAGATCAAGCTAACCGGTTTTCGAAAGTTGTCTTGTTATATATAATTTACGTTACTGGCAGTACCCTCCTTCTTTCTTTCTTCTTCCTCAGTGTTGATAATTTTCAATTAATAGACCCATCTCGTCCCCCCTCCATTAGTCCGGTTCTACGAGAGGGAAAAAAGGATACACCGAATCGGATCCGACTATTTACATCCTGCACGTGATCGCAACGGCCACCTGATTCTTAATATGCTGCAAAGCAGCTATAACGTCAAAAAACACCCACAGGGATGTGTCACACTACCACGAGCCCATCTTCCTTGCCTAATCTCGAGGCACATTGCCCAGTCTAACCTAGTGTTATAACCTCTGCTAGGGAGTCCAAAGAGCATATACGAACTCTAACTCCGGCTGGGCAAAGTCGGTCTGGGGTGTTTTATTTCAACTTAGTCCCCTTGGGATTCAACCCCCTTATATATTCCGTTTTCATTTATTTTTTTATTTTCTGGGCAAGGGGTGATAGCCGCCGAATAGCCGCCGAGGAAGTCGTCCCCGCGGGAAACCCAAAAGACGTCCCACGGGTTCCGCAGATATTATGGTGAGTGTGGTGTGTGGAAGGAAAGTCAGGAAGGGATCCCAGATGGACGGTCTGCGCATTCTCTGCCGCCCAGGATGCAAGTGGTGTAAAAAGGGGTTACTCCAACGTCTTTTAGGGGTGGGGGTGGTCGAAAATCGAAGGGACGAAGAAAAAAAGTATATAAGCCCATTGATTTCCCACCGTTTTTTCTCGTTTTTTCTGGCTCTTGTTTAGTTTCTTCATGGGCGGTTAAATTTATCAGTTTTGTATCGACAGAAATAAAGTTTGGCAAATGGCTTTGTCTTGTGAAACTACATGGTATGTCTAGCCACATACCTACATTTGTCGTATTCCGATACTATTTAGAAGAGCGAATCGGGTTGTCGTTTGTGTTACCTGTGATCTAGGTTGTGCACACCTGCATGTCCGTACACCTTTTCCTTGATCTTTTTTGCTCAATTTTTTTCATTTTTTCATGATGAGACAAATCCTGAAATCTAAGAAAAATGCAGTGAAAAATTTATAGGAATCGAATTAAGTATTAAAAAATCCACTACATAGAAAGTATATATACGTATACTTAAGATTCCAATACAAGACACCCCTCTCAACTGTGACAAAGCAATGGCAAAGAAGGCCAAGAAGGATAAAGAAGCTAAAAAGGCGAGAGCTGAATTGAAGCTACAAAAAAATAAGTCGAAGGCTGAAAAAAAATCTAATAAAAAGAAGAACAAAGATGACTTCGAATCGGATGATGATGAAGACATCGAAGCCTTGTTGGAACAGTTCAAGTTACAACAGATAAGGGATAACGAAGTTTCAGTGGAGTCCATTACTCCAAAGGATATTCCGATGAGATTGAATTCTTGTTTGATTGCCTCTCCATTGCAATCGAATAAGAAAGAATTGATTTTATTTGGAGGTGAATGTATTAATAAGGACTCTGGTACCATCCAGTTTTTCAATGAATTGCTGACCTTCACTCCAGAAAACAACCAATGGAAAAAGTACGTTTCCAACAACTCTCCAATGCCTCGTTCAAGTGCGGCAATGTGTCCACATCCAAGTGGTATAGCATTATTACATGGTGGTGAATTCGCTTCCCCCAAACAGAATACCTTTTATCATTACTCAGATACTTGGTTATTGGACGCTTCAAATAAAGAGTGGACAAAGTTAGATTTAAAGTCCGGACCATCTGCCAGATCAGGTCATAGGATCTCTGTGTGGAAAAACTTCCTCATATTATTCGGAGGTTTCAGAGACTTGGGCTCTTCAACAACTTATTTAAATGATTTATGGATTTTTGATATAACAACTTACAAGTGGAAACAAGTAGAATTCCCTAAAAACCACCCAATTCCAGATGCCAGGTCCGGTCATTCATTTATTGCTGCATCAGATGGAGTTATTCTTTGGGGAGGTTACTGTAAAGTAAAATCTAATAAGAAGAATCTTCAAAAGGGTAAGATTCTAAATGATTGTTGGTATTTAAAAATGAACAACGATTCAAGCTTAATCAGATGGGAAAGACGGAAAAAGCAAGGTTTCCAGCCTTCGCCAAGAGTCGGTTGTTCAATGGCTCTTCATAAAGGTAGAGGTATCTTATTTGGGGGTGTTTATGATTTTGAAGAAACGGAAGAAAGCCTGGAATCTAATTTTTACAACGATCTATTTGCTTATCAAATCGAATCTAATAGATGGTTCACACAACAAATTAGATCACGGAAAAACAACAGCCACAATAAAATAGCCACCAAGAAAAATAATAAAGCTCAAGAAAAGCAATTGCAAGATTTATTGAATTCTATCTTAGAAAAGGCCAATTTATCAGATGGTGAAGACGAAATTGAACAAAAATTGAACCAACAAGATGAGGAGGAGGAAGATGATGCACAGATTGATGAATCTATCCAGATCATGAGTCAATTCCCACATCCAAGATTTAATACAGCGACTACCGTGATTGATGATGTGCTTTACTTGTACGGAGGTGCATGGGAGTTTGGAGACAAAGAATATTCCATTAATTCGTTCTATAGCATCGACTTAAATAAAGTGGACGGTGTTAAAATTTATTGGGAAGATCTAGAAGATATTGAGAACGCAAAGGAATCAAATGAATATGACTCTGATTGGGAAGAAGAAGACGAAGACGAAGAGGACAGCGATGACGATGATGAAGAAATCAAAGACGAGAAGTTGACAGCAACCGATGACGAAGAAGAGGAAGAGGAAGAGGAAGATGAAATGGAAATTCCAGATCCTAGACCATGGTTACCACATCCAAAGGCATTTGAATCATTGCGTGATTTTTACCTTCGTGAAGGTCCTGCATTTTTGGAATGGGCTATTTCAAATAATAGAGATACTAGAGGTAAACATTTAAAGCAAAAATCCTTCGAATTATGTGAAGATCGTTGGTGGGAAAGACGTGATCAGATACGTTTGGAAGAAGAAAAATTGGAGGAACTTGGTATACATGCTGGTGAGTTAGTGGAGAGAGACAGCAACAACAGTAGTACAAGGTCAAATAGAAGATAGCAGATGATAAACAGTCCAAATAAAATGTATATTATTAAACAAACTATTAATACTATAAATATAGATTACAGTGCATTCCTTTTTTTTATTTTTTTATTTTTATATTCATAATTTCATATCATCGAGCAAACTAATCAGATCATTCATCAATGAACGATTGGAAACATTCGACAAAATTCTCCATATTATAACCGTTTGGATAATGAATACAAATATTTAACCCATTGTCCTTACAGTGAGTATATGAAATAGACATTAGTGCATTTGATATTAAGCTTCTTGTAAAACCTGAACCTTTAATATGGAATTTGTTGTCCTTGGATTGCTTATCACAACCTAAGGAAATTTCTGAAACATCATTAATTTGAATCAAACGTTGATTTGGAATCTTGCTGTCTTGAGAATATTTCATTCTTTTGATATCATCATCACGGAAACCGTTTGTTTCCCAAGCCTTGATTCTTTGATCCAGTATATTCTTGACATGGCTCGTTATGCTTTTAAACTGTGTTTCCAATAATTTTTCCTCGTAGTCTTCGTCATTAGGAGATAATGTTTTGTTTTGAATAGAGTTATTAATTAATGATAGCGGGCATTCGATTCTGATATCTTTGTAGAATAAACCAAATTGATAACTGGAATACTCTTTTGTCAAATCTCTCAAATCAATGGCTATTGAAAATACTATATTACCATTATAATCCTTAATCATTGGTTTCAGACACAACATTATAATACCACAAATAAAACTCTTTAAACATATCTTTTCCTGATGTACTACTGAATTTAGATATCCAAATCTTTTATTAGGTATAGCACCAAACACTGTAGTACCATACAAAGAAGATGATTCAGAATTTAAAATGTCATTATACTTTGTTCTGTATTTATACAATTGATTCTTGTGGAAAGAATCAGTAGATGCAGATGATGTTAGTAAAGTGCCAGATGCAGGTGCTGAAATGAAATTTAATGGCTTTATCATAGTGTTATAGTAAATAGATTTGAAAAAGTTCTGTGTTTGTAAATTAAACAAATCGGGATCCTTAGCTGGAAAGTAGAGCAATCTGTTGTCATATATGGATTTAGGGAAAGAGTAGACCTGTTTTGAGGAAAATGAGACACTAGAGTCATAGAGGACGTCGAACTCTATATGGGATGATGACTCTTTTGTTGCTAATTGATTAATTTCAGCTAAGAATAACTTGTGGAAGTTCGCAGCTGAGAAAATATCAAACAACATATCTTGACCGTGAAATAAAACCAAACTCTCATCAATAATATAGAGTTCCCATAATGGTGCACCGGGGGTGAACTTGTTTTTATTGAAAATATGAGAAATTAGATATGGTGGGGGTGTACCGTTATGACAATTAATCTTTTCATCCTTATACGAATCAAACTCAAGTAACTTAATTACATCGTGAGTTTTAATATAATCTAAATTAACAAACTCTAGATTTTCATTGATTGTAGCACGTAGTTCAGGATATTTAGCAATCATGTTACGTAATGCTCCTGTAACTAGGGGGAGATTCAATCTGAAGTCTTTCAAAGTCGACAAAGTTACTTCATCAGATTCCCAATAAACGGAATTAGCCAATTCAGTCATTGCATAGTTAGCTCCAAACACGGTACCATTATGGTAACCATCCAAGTGCTGTGATAATACCCTTTTCTCAAAATTCGATAGTTGTCTTAGCGATGTCATAGTTTATAGTTGTTAGTGTTGGTGCTACTTTTACAAGCAAACTATAATAAAAACCACGAAGACACGCCATCGTCAAGCATTCCCACATCAGATTGACCTTTATATATGTTTAGCAATTTCGTTTACTCATCGATTTTGCTCTTTATGGCAAACATATGTAATTTCATTGAACCAAAAAATATGGTAAATGGGTCGAGCATAATATGCTACAGTGGTAAAATTAGTTAGGCAATTTAATTGTCGTTTCAGTGGCCCTAAACGGCACTTCGTTTTCATTAGGTGAGTTTGGAATAGCGTTTTGCATTTTTGCTGTTGTCGTTAAAAGGCTCTTTTTCTTGATATTTGATTCCGTAGTTTTCTTGTCGTTTGGGTGCCTGATTAAGAAAGCAAAGCCTCTTCTTAATCGTTAAACGGCCTCGTCGTTTAAGCTTAAGTACTCCTTACAGTGCAGGATTGCAAAGCCACACAGATCTTGCGGGAACAGCACAGGGGGAGGGAGGAGGATATCCAAGGTAGACCTAGGGGATGGATGGGTCTATTAGGTGGGGGAAAGGCGACTAAGATAGGACGAAAAAGATCAAGATGACACTAACGAGCTACTACCGGCTCCGCACTGCCACCCCCTTCCTGAACGACAGTAAGCTTGGTAGATTTTGAGACCTCTGTCCAAGTGTCTTGTCTTATTGTCTCGCTTTGTTGTCTTGTCCAATCAGATTCAATACAACGCATGTGATCAAAGACGTTCTAAATTTTGAAAGTTCCCTCTTTTTAAAAAGAAGCGTTTAAAGGAGCGAAGAGTTTCTAGATATTCATTCAACCTAGTATGTGGACGACGGAGAGGCACCTGAGTCAGATCGCAAAACAAGCACACATTGAACTTCTAACTTCTTTTTGACAAGATGACTGGTGAATTATGGAGAAAGGCAGGCTTGACATATGGAACTTATCTTTCCATTGCAGCCAAAACAGTACGTGCTGCTTTGAAGCCAGAGTTGCAGACAGCTACCGTTATGAGCAGAGGTAAAACCGAAGCTTTCTATACCAAGTTCGAGAAGGGGTCCCCAACCATGGAACCTGCTCCTTTGAACAAGAATTGAGGTCTTCACATGTTTGTAGCAAGTATATCTCTTACAACACATTTTTGTTAAACCCAGGGCGCAAAGCTATACAGTATTTTTTGAAGAACAGTATATACGATTTTTTGAAGTTTATGTAAAACTTAGCTTAATCTTAGGTAACAATATAATTAATAAATATATATTCAAAGAAGTAAAAAAAATAAAGCGAAATGGACTAGGGAAAAAATACGTATAATAAAAGTTAGAAAAAAATAAAAACCCGATGTAAGATATTAGGCCTTATCGATTGTGAACGAGAACTGAAACCACCAGCCCTCGCTCAAAAAAAATAGTAAAAAATTAAGTCCAGGACGAAAATGGATCAGATATCAATTGAGCCGTTGAAACGGGTTCATGATGACATTGTGGGACTGAGTGATGCAGACGAAATATGTGATCTTCTAACAAGGCGACATCTCACTTTACGGGAGGTCTGTAACCAAAGAAATGATCCCGTACCATATATGGAGTGGCTGATCGAACAGAAAACATCTATAACTCAATGCATCGAGCAGTTTAAACTGATAAACGTGTTGTTGGAAGAAAGTAAGGAGGATAAATGGATCAAATGCAAAGATTTCTATATAAACACGCTAATGATCCCTCAATTCATTAGTGATCTAAAGTATCACATGGATATAGCCATGGAATATATGGAGATCTCACAAAATAATATCAAGACATTGACCCAGTTGATCACAGATCTCTTAAAAAAAAGTTTCCAGCTTCAAGAAAGACGATTTGCGTCGCCAATACGACATGTCCCATCGTTTAATTTAAAACAGATCTTAACTTTATTGATGGATAATTCCAGGAGTACTTCGTCATCGTCATCAACCACAACAACCACACTCCCTCCACTTTTATTAACGGACAAAGATAGTTCCATATATATGGAATATATCAATTTACAAAATCAAATTTTACCGATTTCCAAGAGTTTAATCGACATTTTACCACTAAGAATTGAACAGTTCAGTATCAAATTACAAAAATACAATCAAGGTCATGTACTAACATCGCATTTGCGAGAGTTAAATGATGAAAATTTAAATACTTTTACAATCCTGGCCAGTGAAATTAATGACTTAAAATTGGAATTGTTCGATAAAAAATGGAATCTGTTATTTATTAACTTAAACTATGAATTAGTGAATACAATTGAAGAAGTAGGGAATTTGCAAAAAAAATTGACAAACACGACTTTAAACCTGACAAAAGGTATCAGAGAAAATTATCTGGCAAGATTACAGAACAGTACTCAAACTATCAATAAGACATTTAACGTAATCTACAAGGGTTTGCAATTCTCATTAATAGATGATGCCATTGCTCAAAGAACTAATGAACTACTTACTGATTGGTTGACCGTTAAGAAGGCCAACAAGAAATTATTGAAAACTACTTCAACCTCTGAGGAAGAGGAAGAAGAAGTAGTTAGGCTATTCAAAAAGCTATCAATTACGAATGATCCTGATCCTAAATTTGTAGGCGGCTTCGGCTTAATCAATAAATTAAATATTAAACCTCCATCTAATGATTCACCAACTATGGACCTCCTATTGAATAAAAAGGAGCTGCCGCCTACCGATGGGGGGGAGAAATTAAAATTCGCAGATACACCGTCTTTATACTATGAAACTTCTCCATCCCCCCCTCCTTCATCTTCATTGGGACTCTTACAACAATTAATTGACAATAAATGGGATTATTACAAAACTCTACCGTCTCGAATTCCTAAACCTACTGTCATCTCTCAGCGTCAAAATAAAAGATCTATTTCTCAACCATTACCGACTATGGCTGCTACAACATCCCAGCTACGTAGACCAACCCCAATCTCTGCATTGATGGACAACAAGAGATCTGTTTCGTATTCTTTATCAAGTTGATGTAAATTTTAACATAGAAGCCTTACATAATCTCTTTGTATTTTTACATGTGACGTCAAATAATTTTTAGAATCTCGAAATATTAATATTTCTTAAGTATAATGATAGCCTCATAAACGATGTACTAGTTGCTGAAGGGAAAAAAACAGAAGTGGGACTATCCTATAACCAGAACGACTGATAATGCCAGTTTAGATGCAGGCTGGAAATGAGTTAACTGAGAAATTGGCTCAGGGGATTAAATTGACGAAAGTTACAAGGCGTAAAAGAACATTGTATGAGTTTAAACTGGTATCTGACAACGCTTTAGTATGGAATAACAAAATACTGGTCCTTGATTCCATAAAAGATATTAGACTAGGTGAATCAGCTATAAATTATATTCAAGAGTACAGCACCTCTGATATGTCACAGTTGTGGATCACAATAATCCATAGAGTATCGAATAAATTAAAGGCATTGCACGTTATCGCACAATCGGTTGAAGACTGTCAAAACTTCTATCATGGCATATGTTTTCTAGTAAGACAAAGAAGGGAATTCATGGAAAGTTTGTCTGTTCCAGAACATGAGAAATTTGTTAATATTCATTGGGCCAAACATGTTCCTCTGGAGAATCGTAATGAGGATACTCTAAATTTCAATGATATATTGATATTATGTGACAAGTTCCATATATATTGTTCCAAGAGATATTTAAAGAGGTTCTTTGTTAAGGCAGATATAAATTCCAATGGACTGCTAAATTTCAAAGAATTTAAAATATTCATAAAATTATTAAAAAAACGTAATGAACTTCATTTGCTTTGGGAAACATTATTCCAAGATTTGAAATTATTGGATTTCCCCACTTTCCAAAGGTTTTTATCTGATGTTCAAAATGAGTCTAATCAAGATTCTTGGAAAATATTCTCTCAATGGGCTAAAATCAACCAAGATGAAGAATTATTTCTAGATAAAAGTTCATTTTGTAAATTTCTGCAAAATCAACCTTATCTAGTTGATAATCAAGATTACACGAAACCCCTCAATTATTATTTCATATCGTCTTCTCATAATACTTATCTATTAGGTAAACAATATGGTGAAACACCTAGTGTCGAAGGTTATATTCAAGCGTTACAGATGGGTTGTAGATGTGTTGAAATTGATGTCTGGGATGGAGAATCTGAACCAGTTGTTTGTCATGGATTTTTAACAACAGCTATAACATTAAGATCAGTAATGGAATCTATAAGAAAATATGCATTCATTTCTTCACCTTACCCATTGATAATATCACTAGAACTAAATTGTAATAATGAAAACCAGACTTTGACCAGTCTGATAATACGAGAAATACTCGGAGATTTATTATATACCAAGGGTAAATATAACGTCGAAAATGACCATGGTATTGTATTACCTTCACCCGAGGAATTAAAAAATAAAATAATAGTTAAATCGAAGAGAACCAAAGATGTTAGTCCATCATTGTTGGTTTCAGCTGACTCGACAAGTTTTGAAGACTCCTCTTCCTCCTCTTCCTCGTCCTCTTCGTTAACTGTTCCTTTTAAAAACAAGAGCAAATTAACTGGTAAAAGAATGAATAGAATCAAAATTCGTAAAAAAACTATGAAGGTTAACTCAGATATCAATGAAGTATCATGGCTGTATGGGTTGAAGTTCAGGAATTTTTCATTACCAGAGTCAAAAGGTGCTCGTCACTGTTTCTCACTAAATGAAAAAAAAGTAGATCACCTGTGTAAAATAGATCCAATACTTCCCTTATCTATAGATAAACACAATAGGCTCTATTTGATGAGAGTTTATCCAAATGCATTAAGATATAAATCCACGAACTTTAACCCTATAAGGTATTGGAAACTTGGGGTACAAATGGTTGCAATGAATTGGCAAACCAGTGATTTAGGGCAGCAACTGAACTTGGGAATGTTTCAACGACCTTATGATAAGATGAATGGAATGAATTATTCTGGATATTTGTTAAAACCCCAAATATTATTGAAAAATATCAACAAGACTGAAGACATTAGAAAATTATACATCGAAGAACAATCCAATCCAGGTACAATTACGAATTTGAAAATCATTTCAGGCCAATTTTTGTTTCATAATACAGAAAATCCCAGCGTATCAGCGTTAACCACACAATCTACAGAACAACAGGATGTTGTTAACGCACATACAGAATTGGAGATCTATCATGAAGAAACATGGTTTAATATAACTAAGATAACGAATGGCAAGAAAATCAATGCATTTACTGTAACCACACCACCGTGCCCTGATAATGCATTTAACCCTATGTGGAACACTACAGTCCAATTCGAATTGCCCATGACTGAATTAGCCTTCTTGAGATTTGTTATCAAAATTAAGGAACAGCCTATTGCAACTACGACGATACGCTTAAATTCACTAAGACAGGGCTATAGACATCTACCTCTTTACAATATGGACGGAGAACTACATGCATTCAGCACACTCTTTATCTATCATGCGACGCGGCATCAAAAGAAAGGAAGCCATTAATTCAATGTGTCATTCTTTTTTTGTTTTGATTTTTTGGTTATCTAATCTTCTCTGGAAAATTTCTAATTATCTAATTGGGGCAAGTTTTTCCATTCCTGAAGAACGTCGAAAAAATTGGCAAAAAAAGTTGAAAATTGAAAAAGAAATCCGGTATAGCGGGTGTCTCGCGCAACGGTAACTATGTTTGAGGTGCTTCGAAATTAGTGAAGGGACAGTAAGTCATCGAAATTGAACTAATTAATTAAACAACAGGGACATAGAACATCGGGAGATGGAATCCGATTCTGTTTGACATTTGTTGATTTGTGTGATGTATTTTTTCTGAATTCAATTAATTTCTTGGATTGGGTCACTTTTGTGATATATATAAAGAGAGGTCAGATTTCGATGACATGTTCATGTTGCTCGTTGCAGAATTGGATACTGGTTGAGGGTTCTAAATTTGTTGCAGACAATATACTCAATTATTCAGTAATCTAACCTTTTATTGAAAGCAACAACAACAAAATATTATCAAAAAATGGTTACTTGGAAATTTGGTAATAATCGTAACGCAACAACAGAAGACCATGTGGAGGTAGTTGACTATCCTGAAGAGACTTGGGGCGATGATGCCAAGTTTCAAAAGGAAACAACGACAAATGTAGCTAAAGAAGAAGATTCCTCCACTTTATCGGAGGATTTAGAGCAAAACGAGGTACCTCAATTTGTAGATGGTAAAACTGAAGATACAAGACTGAAGAAGGAACTAAAGGCCCGCCATATTTCTATGATTGCCATTGGTGGGTCAATTGGTACTGGGTTGTTAATCGGTACCGGTAACTCCCTTGCCCTTGCAGGACCCATGTCAGTATTCATCGCTTATTCATTTGTCGGTATTTTAGTCTTTTTCACTATGGCTGCCTTAGGTGAAATGGCCACTTATATTCCATTAGATGGTTTCACAAGTTACGCTTCGAGATATTGTGACTCGGCTCTAGGTTTTGCTGTTGGTTATGCTTACCTTTGTAAATATTTAATTCTACCTCCAAATCAATTAACTGCGGGTGCTTTAGTTATACAATATTGGATCGACAGAGAGCGTGTGAACCCAGGTGTTTGGATCACTATTTTGTTGGTGGCTATTGTATCTATTAATACTGTCGGTGTCAAATTCTTTGGTGAGTTTGAATTCTGGCTTTCAGCTTTGAAGATTATTGTAATGATTGGTTTGATTATCTTATTATTTGTCATCATGTTAGGTGGTGGTCCAAGTCATGACAGATTGGGTTTTAGATTTTATAAACACCCAGGGGCCTTTAAACCTTATTCGAAGGCTATTGATGGCCCAAAAGGTAAATTCGTGGCATTTAGTGCCGTGTTTGTTTATGGTTTATTCGCTTATCTAGGAATTGAATTGACTGGTATTGTTGCCGCGGAAGCTCATAACCCCAGAAGAAGTATTCCAAAGGCCATCAAACTAACCATGTACCGTATCATTGTATTTTATTTACTCACTATCTTTTTATTGGGAATGTGCGTTGCATATGACGATCCATTACTAATAAATGCGAAATCTAAAGGTACCTCAGCTGCTGCATCTCCTTATGTGATTGCCATTGTCAACTCAGGAATTAATGTACTACCCCACATTTTCAATGCCTGTGTTCTTATTTTCGTTTTCAGTGCATGCAATTCAGACCTTTATGTGGCATCAAGAACTCTGTATGGTTTGGCCATTGATGGTAAGGCACCGAAGATTTTTGCAAGAACAAATAGATGGGGTGTTCCATACTACTCATTGGCGGTCGGCGTCTTATTCTGTTGCCTGGCTTATATGAATTGTTCTTCAGGATCAGCCAAGATTTTCAACTATTTCGTCAACGTCGTTTCTATTTTTGGTGTGTTGAGTTGGATTTCCATTTTGATCACATATCTATGCTTTTATCGGGCATGTCTGGCACAAAACGTGGATAGAACCATGTTTGCATACAGAGCACCATTGCAACCATATGGCTCCTACTTCACTCTATTTTTCTGTATTTTAATTGCCTTGATTAAGAATTTCACGGTGTTTTTAGGCCATACATTTGACTACAAGACCTTTATAACTGGTTACATCGGCTTACCAGTGTACGTTCTGTGCTATTTTGGCTACAAATTAGTTTACAAGACCAAGATCTTGAAGTCAGAAGAAGTTGACTTGTTTACCTTCAGAGACGCGATTGACCAAGAAGAAGAAGAGGGGAAGATCCAAGAAGAGATACGGTTGGCCAACCTGGGCCAAAAGAACAAATTCCTGTACTGGTTCTATGAGAAGATACTGGGTAATATTATCTGAGTTGCATATTCCTCTGTATCTATATTCATGGCCAAAACACACACACATAACATGGAGAAACGTTATTTCATCTATCCATTTTATTTTAACGATTGCACTGAAATGAGATATATCTACAATGGTTATATGCTTATTTTTCATACACATACATACATACATAATATAATGCTAATATTTGATGATACAATGGGTACAACACCATATTATTAGACCTTTGCCACATGATCCCGTGTCACAAACGGTCCCAGGTGACGTTGATCTCACCAGAGGAGGCCACTATCCTTCAGCGGTCCCGGGGTTTAATGTTCGCACATCCGAGAGTCGGGAATCCCTCCCCGACTCTCGGCCAGTGGAGATGGAGTTCCGCTGTCCAAAATGGTCATGAACGGAAGCGAAACATGACTTTTCTCAAATCAAAACAAAAACAAAAAGGGTCATGCATCGCTGATAAGAATATACCACAGGGAAAACGCTCGTGCGAGAGCAACCACGCCATGCAGGTCGGAAAATCAACCTCGACATTTGGGTCGTACGTCAGCTAGTTAAACGACGACGTGAAATGATGGAGGGGCAAGAGAAAATAGACCCAGGAACTATAATTTCCGTATTTGAAAAGGAGGGGGCATAAAGATCGGGAAAGTTGGATGTGTCAAAAAGGAGGGTTTCGAATAGGACCCAGCTGAAGGCCCAGCTGAAGGCCAAAAGAAAAGATGGTTCTTGTGGGCACTGTCCACATGACTAGGACCGGACTCCAGATCGGCACTAGGAAAAGTCGACCCAAAAACTCTAATACTAACTTCATAAATGGTATTCGTGAAGAGAAATTATATATAGGTAGGTCCTACATCATGATTTGTTCTATTTACATACATATAGATAATCTACTTGTAGTGCCCAAACTGGGAAATACTTAGCCGATTCATAAGTTTCTTTGCATGACCCAACGGCTAAAACTCATATCATTCATTATAAGGCAGCAACCCAGGCCTCTCCCTTCAACTCTGGGACAATGGTCAAAACCTTACCGGTTTCAGCAGCACTTCTCGCGTTAGATACAACCAACTCTTCCATGCTCTTTCTCGTTTCAACGGAAAATGTACCCATGTGAGGAGTTAGCAAAACCTGCGGTAAATGTTTCAACTCCTCAGTAACTTCTGGCTCGTTTTCGAAGACATCCAGACCGGCAGCTCTAACTTTACCGGACTTCAAGGCGTCAACAAGAGCCTTTTCGTCGATAACTGGACCACGGGCGGTGTTAACGATAACCACACCGTCCTTCATCTTAGAGAACACTTCAGCGTTCAAAGTGTGTTTCGTCTTTGGACTCAATGGGATATGAACAGAAATCAAATCCGACTGCTTCAATAATTCATCAAAAGAGACGTGTTCGGCACCATCTTCCAGTTCTGGGGATAATCTATTTCTGTTAGCATACAAAAACTTCTTAAAGCCAAAAGCCTTCAATCTGTGCATCGTAGCGCGACCAATACCACCAAGGCCGAGAACACCTACAACCTTACCCTCTGGATCATGACCAAATGGTGCACCTGCAGCACCACCGATCTTTGGCCAGTCACCAGCCAACAAACCGCGGTTACCAGCGCCATAGTTTCTTAGGGCACCTAAAGCTAACCAGGTAGCAGTGTTGGCCGTAGCATTGTTGACCAAATTTGGCACATTGGAGACTTGGATCTTCCTCTTGTTGAAATGTTCTACTTCGATTTGATCATAACCTGCACCGTTGTGACATACAGCAACAACTGAGTCTGGTAACTGGTCGCATAATTCTTTGTCAAATCTACCAGTTTGAGCAGCACTTTCCACAGTCCTTGTGATCACATTGACCTTCGACAATTTGCTGTTTGGATCCTTCAATAACTTCAAAAATTCTTCACGTGTAGTAGAATCTGGAACAGTAATAACTTCTACCTCATTAGAGAACTTTTCCCACGCATCTTGTGCATACTGGATTTCACCTAGACGTAAAACAATTGACTTGGACATATTTTTTGGGGTTATTGAGGATAAAAGAGACAGCAATGTGCATATAATACTCTATAAGAATTATTTGCCTCGGCTTCTCACAGATTGAAACGACATAAACCATACATACTAAAGCAACAACTTCAAAAACTTAAGTAAGATATGTAAGCCTTATATAACATTTTATTCTTCATAACCTTTCGATATTCCATAGTCCATCTTAGAAACACCCTCCTCCTACACTCCCCCATACCCCATACTTTTCTCGAGAGTATTACGTCTTTCTTGTAATGAAATCTGGTTGTATGAAGCAGAAGAGAGGGGGATTTTGGGTGTTTTGTTAGAGCTTTCCATTTTATCACCGCTAACCATTCCACACTACTTTGCTTGCTTTTTCTTGACATCGGTGATATCATAAAAGGTAAATAACCCGAGGAACAAGTAAACAGAGATACGGGCTAACTCCTAACTCCTTGGCGGACATTTCTTTTCAAAATTATAACATCATAAATTATGTCTTACGAAGAT
>JAJMDR010000056.1:0-68350 GCA_030573655.1 Cylindricascospora bacillispora | reverse complement strand
GTTTGGCTATATTGAATGTTCTATATAAGTAGAGGACGGGATGCTACAAAAGTCGGAACCATCCTGTGCTTTTATATGGCGATGGGACTTGGATTGTAGTTATCAGGACGTGAGTATTGCTGACTATCTGTTTTAGTGAATGTAATTCTGTATGTTGTCAGCGCTAAAGACTCTTTGTCTGTGTCAGCGCTAAAGACTCTTTGTCTGTGTCAGCGCTAAAGACTCTTTGTCTGTGTCAGCGCTAAAGACTCTTTGTCTGTGTCAGCGCTAAAGACTCTTTGTCTGTGTCAGCGCTAAAGACTCTTTGTCTGTGTCAGCGCTAAAGACTCTTTGTCTGTGTCAGCGCTAAAGACTCTTTGTCTGTGTCAGCACTAAATGCTCATTATCTGTGTCAGCAGTAAAGGCTCGATGTCAGCAAAAACAACTCCGAGGTGGTAGAACCGAATGGAATATACTAGACGGATGCTGGAACCAAAGTACACCGACTTGAGGATAGCAATTCTTTGGCATTAGTGTGTGGGGATATATAGATGAGTACATATCACTACTTTAAGGTCTCTAAAAGCGATTGCCTGAAGGCAGTTAGATTATTCGAGAACAACTATGGGAAAGGCCATTGTTAGAACCAATCTAGGGCATACTATCAAAAAATTCACTTCCAATCATAATCCAAGTATCTTACCGATGCAAACCAATTGCTGAATTTAACGTACACATGTCTATCATATGTGCTGATGTATGCATGTGATATATCACTGATATCCTTCTCCTATAGTTAAGTTTCAAGAGGCTGGGACTTCAGGTGGGTGTAATTGTTGAAAGTACTCAGATTATACGCAGGTACTGATGCAACCCAGGCATCTCAGAGCCAGACTGCTATGTGTTTAGATGTGTTATATATATATCTACAGCAACGTGATAGTAACGTGATTAGACACCGAAGATCGGCTCAGCAAATTTTTGTTTATTGGAAGGTACCAGAACTTTTCCGATCAACGGAGCTGCCACTAGAACATAGCGGAAATAACAGACAAAGCATTTAAGAAACGGAAATCTTCGAGTATATAAAGAGCTGGATGATTGATTTTCTAAAAAGTTAAGTATAATTTGCCACTGTCGTTAAGCCAAGGAAGACAACGAACTAAACGTAATATAAACCTCGCAACCTAAAAGAATAGAAAATTCATCATGGCACGTTCAAGAGGTTCAGCAAGATCTAGTGCTGGTAGTGGTAGAAGCAGTGCTTTTAGTAGACCTAGTCAAACTCGTCAAGCATCAACCGTCGCTGCAGCTCCTCCAACAAATTATTCCCATCCTCCAGCTGCTGCTAGTGGACCAGTACAATCCACAAGCCAACCTCAACAACCTGGCCTATTCGCCCAAATGGCTTCCACCGCAGCCGGTGTAGCTGTTGGTAGTACTATTGGCCACACAGTGGGTGCCGGAATTACAGGTCTATTTTCTGGTTCTGGTAGCAATGACAACGCTGTAGCCCAACAAGACCAACAACAGTATCTATCCCAACAACCACAAGGTGCACTTGAGCAACAAGGTGCCAAGAACTGTGAAATAGATGCAAGAAACTTCACTCGTTGTCTAGATGAGAACAACGGTAATTTCCAAATTTGTGATTATTATCTACAACAATTAAAGGCTTGCCAAGAAGCTGCTCGCCAATATTAATAGTTTCGAGAAAAGAGAAAATAAAAATATAAAATAGCAATACAAAAATAGTAGTTAATTTTGTCGAACATGACCGTGTAAATAACATCATTTTTTTATTATAACCATCAACTAATATTCCAAAGCATAGAACTGCCCAATTAGTTTAATTAATTGAAGTTTTACGAGAATTTTTTCTTTTTTTTTGGTCAAATTTTATAAGATATAGTACTTTTGAAATATTCTAAATAACCCTAATCAAAACATGGTAATTGATAGTATATATCATTTACATAAATATTTTATTTGTACTTAAACTTTTGTTCATATTATAATTTCTGTGTTCATCAGCCTTTCTCCTGTCCAGTACAAATATCACTTTTGAAAAAGTAAGACATTTAATTTCTGTTAACCCAAAGAATTAATTTCAAGGGAAATACAATATACCACACAGACAAAATACAAGAGACAGTACGAAACCTTGACGACTGTGTAACCCAGAAATTATTTATAATCAAAACTACGATATAGAAAATGGAACCTTCACCTTGGAATGAATCTAATGAATGGAGTCATGGCCTGGCTGTCAACAATACGAAATCTGTCATGCTAGATCCTGTGGAGCCCATACCACTGCTACGTAACAGTGACGTTATTGATACATTTAACGAGCCACAACAATATAATATGAATAATTCTAATTTATTGGGTGCCCCAGAGAGTAATGCTAGTGTTGAAGCTGAAAATAATAATATATGGGATAATCCTGCAAAACAGATTGAGGATATTACACCTACCAATGGTTCGAAAACGAATGACAAGTCTAACTACCATACAACCAGTTCTGAGGTAGCCGAAGAATGGTTCAATCGTTTAAGAAATACCTATAATCCATTAAGCTTGGATATTATATTTATAACAGAAATTCCTGAAAAAGAAGGTGTTCTTTTTAAACATACAAACTATTTGATCAAACATACTGTCGGCTTACCAAATTCCCAAGCAAATAAAGATAAAACAGTGATTAGAAGATACTCTGACTTCGTATGGTTACAAGAAATTTTATATAAACGATACCCTTTTCGATTAATTCCTGAATTACCACCCAAAAAAATTGGTTCACAAAACCTAGACCCTGTTTTTTTAAAATCTAGAATAGTAGGATTAACAAAGTTCATTAATTTAGTTATGAAACACCCGATCCTGTCAGTTGACGATTTAGTTCTTACCTTCTTGACTGTGCCAACAGACTTCTCAACATGGAGGAAACAAGCTACATATGACACAACAGAGGAATTTATGGATAAGAGAATTTCTTCAGAATTTGTCAAAATGTGGCAAAAAGAATTTGCAGAGCAGTGGAACAATGCAGCGAATTCCATCGATTCAATGCTACTTGTATGGAATAGAATCATATTCCTAATTGAAAGAAGTATGAAACGATTAGAACATGTATCAAAAGAACAAAAGATTTTTAGTTCTTTAATCAATGATTTGAACGGGAAAACAGTCAATATTTATCCAATTTCTCAAAATGAAACAATATTAGATATTAGCAACCAATTACATGGAGTTCAAACACACATCAATAAAGTTGTAGAAGTCAACAACGAGGAGATTGACAATTCACTGGATAAGGTCATACCAAAATTCAAAGTATACATCACGATTTTAGTTGCCTTGAAAGGTTTATTCGAACGATACCGTATGATGGCAACCAATAATATAGATCAATTGCAAAAACATATCAAATTAAACACTGAAAAATTGGCCTCAATGAAGGATAAACCAGATGCAAGCAGTGTAGAATATGAAAAAATCAAAAAAGCCATTATTCAAGATAAGAAAAACATATTTCAACAGTCTAACAGACAATGGCTTATTAGAGAGTGTATTCTACAAGAATTCACCATATTCCAAGAAACACAATTCCTGATTTCAAGGGCTTTTGTAGAGTGGATAAAGTCAAACTCCAGTTATCTGGGGTTAAGACTTAACGAATGGGAAAACTTGGCCAACTCCGTGCTGGATATGCCGTTATCGCGTTCGTGAATTGGGGCGTAGCGAAGCATGAGTGACAGATACCGGGCCAGATAGATATGAATGTACTGTTCAAGATTAACTACCTTTTAGTTGGCATGTGATACATAAAACCATCATATGATACGGAGGGTAGTTAAGAGATAAACAAAAATAAGAAAATCGATGAGATTGAAAAATTTAATCACTTAAAGAAGTCAAATGTTAATTGAGAGGCCAGCACCCCCCCTCCACAAGAGATTCTTCCATCGTATTAATAGTGTTCGGATAGATACCAAGTGTTGCAGAAATACAGATTATATATATACATAGGCACACGCACCTTTATCTATATATTTGGTCTGGTTTTACTTCATTTTTTATTTACAGAAAAATGGATAAGAAAGAGAGTGTTCAAACTGATGGTATTGGTGAGTTAAAAGATACAAAGCCTGTATTTAATCTTGTAGATGACACCACAACCATCAGAAGTCCGAATAACGCTAACAAAGAAAATAGTGGCAAGGACCAACAAGATATGGATATACCCACTCCTTTTGACGAATTAATAACCGATAATTCTTCCTTGCCACCTAAAAATATCAAACCTACCACTAATTTGAAAAAAGAAGAAGAAAAATTGGCGTTGCCGCCTAAATCTTCAAGCAAGGTTAATTTAGCATTGCCAAAGAAGGATGAGAAAAAGAAAGCTTCTTCTACACAACAGGGGAAGGTTGCAAGTTCACAAAGCACCAAGAAAAATACTAATGGGACCAACGTATCCACAAAAGCGCAACAAACTGATCCTAATAAAATGCAAGATGTATTATTTTCAGCAGGTGTCGATATTAAAGAGGAAGAAGCACTACTGAATAGTTCTTTTGGAAATTCTAAAACCTCCCAAACTTCTAATATTGCCATGCCCAAACATTCACATTTTTTACATCCGATGCAAGTTGCAGCCTTCATGAAAAGGGTATCTATACAGCAAAACTTCACTCAAAATCTACAAAAAAACCCAGAAATCCTCGATATTGTTTCATCAGCATGCGAATACTACATGAGGGATATAATAACAAATGCCTTAATAATTTCACGACAGCGTAGAAAAGCTGTGAAAATCAACTCAGGTAGAAGAAGCCAAGTAGCAATTGCCCTGCGGAATATAGCTTTGCAACAAAAAAGGGAAGAAGAAAAACGTGTAAAGAAAAGAGTTGCATTAGGACTTGAGAAGGAAAATTATGAAAATAAAATGGATTCTGAGGAAACATTACATAGAGCATCTAATGTAACAGCTGGTTTAAGGGCAGGTAGTAAGAAACAATATGGTTGGTTGACTTCATCTGTAAATAAACCAGCTGCGGTAGGAAATAAGACTTTAGGAAAAGTGGCATCTGAAATTGGAAGTAGGGGAGAGTTTGGACTAAGATATAGAGATGCAAGAGAAGAACCAGGTATTGTCATGAGAGATTTATTGTTTGCGCTAGAAAACAGGAGGAATGGTGTTCATAATGTCATCTGCAAGGGCTATGCCAGAATTAGAGATTAGCGCTAGTCATTTTAATAACTACTTATGTATGTAAAAGAAACCCTATAATTCTATTCGTTTATCTACTCAGTCATCTAAAACTTGAAATATAAACTTCAATATATCGAGTTCACGGTAAACAGCGCTATCCCTCTAATTAGTTTATATATTACTCATCATTATACAGAGATAATTATTATTTGCCTGCTAAATAGATAACTAGATTACAATAAAATTACGGGGTATCATTAGTCAAAAGAGAACGCATTTAAAGTTCAAAACATAAATAAACGTAACATTATCATGAAGAATGACATGTATTGACTATCACATAAGAAAACCAATGCCTCTGTTATTTTTGAAAATCATCCTAAAAATACAGCTAAAATAGCCACAACACTGGCAACGTATTTGGTGTTGAAGATTGAACTAGCGTCTAAAGCAGCAGCAGCATTTCTCTTCGAAGAGGTAGAGGTGATGGAATGGTTAGAAGAACCAGAGGATGTAGAGGATGCAAAGGATGCAGTTGCAGAGGCAGTGCCAGATACAGTCATAGAACCAGAGGAGACTGAAGAAGCGGAACGTGAGGCAGAAGAGGAGCCAGTGGCATTTCTTGAAGAGTTCGAGCTGCTAGCACCAGGGCTAATTGGTAAACCAGCAGTAGCAGATGCAAAAGCCGCAGCAATGGCAGAAGGACTGTCACCAGTGGATTCTAAAGCTTGTGCAGTAGTTGGAACCAAAGTTCCATTCCAACAATAATTGGTGAAACAAGCATTACATTCTTCTGGTAAACTCATGTTCAAAGATTGTTGCTTACGTCTTAAAATGGCACAGGCGATACAACCACCAAAGGCAGCGTCATCAGTGAAGTTATTTCTAGTAGCGGCTTCAAAACCATTCTTGATAAAAGATTTACGTTCATCTGGAGTGTATTGTAGTTTGAAGGTGGAGACGTTAGTGTCAAAAGAATATCTGCTATTTGGAATGTAAACAACCAATGGTGGAATAGATTCCAAGTCAGTCAAGTTACCAGCATCACAGCCAAAGAAGGTTGGTCTTTCATTTAGACCCAAGTTAACAAAAGTGTTTTCGTCTGGTACGTAAGGGAATGGAGCACCTTTACCTTGTGGACTGAATTGACGAGCGTAAGTTTGAGATAATGAACCACCAGATGGCCAATCCATGTCAGTGTCAGCATTACCATCAATAGCAAAGATGACATCGACCTCTCTTTCCTTTCTTAACATTGGTGCGAATGGAATACCTTGTCCATCTAAACCACCATCAACCAAGAATAAGTATTCGGAGTCAGCAATAGCAGTAGTGTAGTTAGAATCAACATATCTGGAATCCTTGAATGGATTTGGTGCATATATAGCAATATCGTTATCATCCTTTGACAAACCAGTGACGAGAGTGTTTGCAAAATTGTTTAAGTAGTCATAAACTTCAATAGCACTGTTGTTCATAGTAAAGAGGTTAAACAAACTGGAAGAAGTACCCATCACGAAACTACCCTGGTCATAACCGGCAATACATTGACCTTCATTTACTGGCTTACCATCACTGACATTAGTACCCAAATATTTCAATTGAGAGAAACTGTTTAAGGAAGGATCCCAAGAACCAATTTCGAAAGGATTAAATTCGAAAACAGTAGCGTTTACGCTAATGATCTTAGTACCAGGATATCTACCATTTGCTATGGAGATTGGCATTGGCATATTACCATCTTGGAAAACTGGGAAGTTAGCAATATCACTCCAAGTCAAACCAGAACCACCGTTAGGAATGGATGGTAAGAAACTGTAGGCCAAGGCAATTGACCATAAATCAGTAATAGTAACATTAAAACCAGCAGCTTGCTTAGACTGAACTTCTGCAGCTATTCTAGACCATCTTGAAAGAGTAACAGTTAAGTCTTCACCACCTGGGGAAATAATTGAATTGGTAATGTTCCATATAGAATTTTCCTCTTCTGTATTGTCTAAAATTTCTTGAATAGAAGTGAAGTTATTCAATGCAAGGGTACCAGTGAACCAGTTACCACCAGAAAGACCAGCCAAGTAGGTAGAACTTTGCAATAAACCACCAAGCCCGTGATCGTTAGCACCTTCTGTTCTGTTGTCCATAGCAGAGACAACACCAGCACCTACAAACATAGCACGGTAGCCACCACCTGAGACAGCAATACCTACTCTTGGGCTAATGGAGCTGTTTGAACCAAATAATTGGTCAACAATCGAGCTATCGGAAAAGTTGGACATCATACGTCTTAAGAAGCCTTCAAGAGCCTCACTTGTTACACTGTCTCTTTTAGTTAACCATTCCTTTTCAGCATCTGAGATATCGGTAGCATCTCTAATCAAGTCAATATCTGAAGAACAGGAAATATTACCTGGGGCGTAACCACCACTTGGTGACCAAGCATTAACTGTAGCTAAAATCGTGGAAGCCCACAATAATGATGACTTCAATTGCATTTTCGGTTGACTAAGTCTGCTTTACAGATAATAACTATATATGTATTATAGACTATATTAACCCAAGCTCTGCCAGACCAATTAGTTCCCTTGCTTTCTCAGATTCGACAGCAAGCGGTAAAAGCATTTTAATCTTTTGCCCTTCAGAGATTTAAATGTCTACTATATATATGTAAAATAATAAATGTCGATTATTTCAAGATTAACTAACATTTTCAGTGCTAAAAGAAAAAAGAAAAAGTAAAAAAAGAAACGAACCGAGACTAAACAGAACTGTATTGGTTAAGTAAACAATATTCTTGTGAAGACACAATCTCCAACAAGATGAACTAAGCGAAACGGTCTACCCCCTCCCCCCCCAACAGGAAGACTGCGGACATATCAAAACTGCTAAGCAAACAGCGTAGATTCCACAAAATATAGTAGAAGGCTCTCTGACGGTCTCATAGAGTAATACGAGAAAAACAACTGAAAATGTCCTTTTCTTGACTTTGTTGAGTAACTTCAAAACACCATCTTACCAAACATTATTTACTATAACTTTGTGAAGCGCCTTTTTGGCGATCATTTCATTTCGATATTGTTGAACAAGATTCTCTTAAAACGGGAAAAAAGGAATGGGGATTTTTGTGCGCATGATTTTCTGATTCCTAATCAGGACTAACACCAGAATGCTGACTAGACTAAAAGAGAAACAGCAACAGGACGCGTCCTGCGTCATCTACGTCTCGAACTTCGTCATAGAAGAAAGTATAGTTGTAAACTGCCAGACTTACAAGGGCACCCCTTTCAGTTCTTTTTTTGCGAAGGGCTTTCTGTCGAGGCCTTCTTCTTCAAGCCAACAACGAACTATAAATCCGCTGAACCGCTTGTTGCGAACGACTCACAATGTATTATTATATATGAATGGTTTGCTTGACAAAAAATCTGCCAAACGAACAATAGAAGGACATCACTTCGACGTTCTCGTTCTTCAATCTTACATAAAAAATTTGATTTCCAAGATGTTAAAAAAACATTGATTTTAAACGGATAATAAAACTTAAATATCAAAACAACAGAGCAAAATATATAGAACTAAAGTCTTTAATGTTCCGTCTAGAAATCTGCCCATCATCACATCTTCTCGATGGAAGGAGAATTCAGACGTGCACGTGAGGGAAATAAGAGTTCATAAAAATGTAGCATTAGCCCAGGTGAACTACAACATGTTATAGAAGATCGCCATTATGATACCGAAGAAGGTTTGGGTAGAGTAGGCTGGGAAATCTAAATGTCCTGCGACATTCTTATGTTTCTTTGTTGAAGTAGTGGAGCCTGTCTCAGTGCTGTCAGCTTCAATGCTTGCCGTAGAAGCGTAGTCGTTGTTTCTACCGACATTGGCAGGTGGTCTGCTATCAATAGTACCGTTCCAACAATAATTAGTGAAACATTGGTCACATTGGTTTGGCAATGTAATGTTCAAAGATTGTTGCTTACGTCTCAAGATAGCACAACCAACACATCCCATGAATTCTGGATCTTCAGTGAAATTACCTCTAGTAACAGCCTCAAAACCATTCTTGATCATGCCCAATCTTTGGGAAGTGGTGTATGATAATTTAAATGTACTTTGATTACTGTTGAAACTTTGACGGTTGTTAGGCATATAGACGATCAATGGAGGAATAGAGCTCAAATCTGTTAAGTTTCTGGCATCACATCCGAAGAACACTGGTTTTTCGGTAAAACCTAAGTTAATAAACGTATTTTGATCTGGAACGTAAGGGAAGGAAACATTAATACCTTGGCTACCAAATTGTCTACGATATGTGTGCACTAACGAGGATCCATCAGGCCAACTTGCATTGGTGTCAGCAGAATTATCCAATGCAAAAATGATATCCAAATCTCTTTCAGTTTGTAACAATGGAACCAAAGGAATGTTTTGATCATCCTCACCACCATCAACCAAGAATAAGTATTCAGAGTCGACAATACTTCTAGTGTAGTTAGCATCAACAGTATCAGCATCTTTGAATGGATTTGGTGCGTAAATGGCAATATCATCAGAGTCAGAAGATAAATCATTCAAGAAGCTTGTTGCCAACCTTCTAATAAAACTTGGAATACTTGTGTCGTTGATTCTTAACAAGAATTGGTTAAACAAAGTAGAAGAAGTAGCGGTAATAAACCCAGTGTTATCGAAACCTGCAATACATCTACCTTGATCCACTGGTACACCATTGCTAACATTAGTACCCAGGTACTTAATGTCGTTAAAGAAGGCATTCACTGAAGGATCCCATGAACCCATTTCGAATGGGTTGAACTCGAAAAGAGTAGAATTCAAATCGACAATCGTACTGCCTGGGTATCTACCCAAAGCGACACTAATTGGAAATGGCATTTCAGCATTCTGGAAAACCTCAGCCTCCTGTAAGGTAGACCAGGTGTAACCTACACCACCACGATATAATGATGGGAAGAAGTTATAGGCCAAGGAACGACCCCAGACATCTGCCAAGGACACGTTGAATCCTGCAGATTGTTTGTCCTCTATAGCATCGGAAATATGCTTCCATCTGTCACCAGTCTTAAAGATATTGAGACCACCTGGAGTAACAATAGAATGTGAAATATCCCAGATCGAGTCATCAACAGTCATATTATCGACAATAGCCTGAACAGAAGTCCAGTTATTCCATGACAAAGTACTAGTCAACCAGTTACCCCCAGATAGACCAGCCAAATAAGTGGCTGCTTGTAACAAACCACCTAAACCATTTTCATTAGCGCCAACGGTCCTGTTGTCCATGGCAGCAAGCATACCAGCACCACTTAACATAGCACGATAACCACCACCAGAACATGCAATACCTAACTTGGGAACATCGGAACCGTTCGATCTAAACAATACATCCCAGCTGGAGCTAGAATTGGATGTGAAATTAGCAAATGCTCTTGAAATAAAATCTTCCAAGGCCTCTCTAGTTATAGGGTCTCTCTTCTCTAGCCATTCCTTTTCATTCGACGACAAACCGTCAATACCCCTGATCAACTTAATATCGTCATCACAGGATACATTAGCAGGAACATAACTATTAGTTGGAGACCATGCATCGATACTCGACATCAAAGTTGTCGAAACGAAGAGTAAATTACTCAGCTTCATCTTGTCTTATTATTAAATGATATTCTATTAGACGTGTTACTTCTCCTATTAGAACAAGACTATCCTATACAAAATATAAACAGTCTGTAAATATTCCAAACTAGCCACTTCTCTCCATATTTATACAAAATATAGGATCGCCATCATCTCGAAACTCCTTTTTTTCATGTCCAAAAAAGGTACGATACGATGACCGTTCCTACTTCTATTTATAAGAAGTTTTCAGAATTTCTCGAGGCTTTTTTCTTCCTCTTTTCTTGCTCTCCGGAAGTTACTTTGGAACGTTCTCGGAAAGTTGTTTACCGAGCGCACTCGATAGTTCGAATCCTCATGGAAGTGCAATTGAAATTACCATTCTTCGTCAAGTACATTGTCACCATCGAAATAATCGATTTCGTCATCGTGTTCCTTCCATTGTGTTCTGTAAAGTCTGTTTTCGAATTCGTGAAGTTTGGAAGCTATGTAATCTCGAGGGTAATAAAAGTGTGGATCTTTCTCCAGACATGTATGCAAGTAGGTCTTTGTGTGATGGATATGCTGTATGACTTTGTTGCGCTCTATATCGCTGGAAGGACCTGTTAAGGACCAGTCGAAGTTCTGTGAGAGTTTATCAGCTTTGACCATGTGACAGAGCGTGTACAGATACCATACCTCTGCGTCATCCATAAACGGTGGTGTCAAAACCATTTCCGAGATCTTCTCTATCAGTCTATTCAATTCTTCATCGTTTTTCCACGAAGATTGTGAATCGAATTGCCAGGCGTTATTTGTGTCGTTTTCATACTCTGTACATTGAATCAACCAATCCCACAACCAGGTTAGAGTATATTTGGGAGTATGTGTCTTGGACCCACATCTGAACACAGGATCTTTCTGATAGTTTCTTGTAGGAATGAAGTTCACCTTTCTTGAAGAGTAGACTGTGTTCATCCATTCCAAGAAAGCTAAAGACGACAATGGTTCTCTTTCCTTTAATATCCTAGCCCCAAGCCCCCATAATGATCTTAAATCAATGCCCGGTACTCTTATTAACAAACAATATATTCTATATGCTGTATCCCACGAATTTCTCGAGATATTGATGTGTAATAGTTTCGTTAGTATTTTCACATGAAATAAACGGAAATCCAAGGAGTTTTCTTTGGAGTCCACATCTAGTAAAATCTCATTTCCTTGGATCAAAGTCTCTAGTTGGAACCTTTGTCTTTTTGTCAGATGCTTCATTGACTTGGATAACTTTCTTTTACTATATCTATGAATCTTTTGGTATCTGTAATAACTGACATGCTTTCTATTGATTGGCGTTCTCTTGCTCGAAGAAGTTTGCCATATTTCAAACGTATGTTGTGGAACTTCTGGGGCCTGCTTGGCTTTTTCACTGTGCTCAACCTCAACCTCATCTTCATCTTCATCAGATGAATCAGAACAATATTCACCACCTATGCTTTTCAGTTTCCTGCTTCGTATTCTTTTATTCCTTAACAGTTTTGTATTATCATTCTCATTACTGCTGTTCTCAGCTGCTGAGTTTTCAGGCGTTGGCAACGTTTGTTGCTGCTGTTGTTGTGGGTGTTTACTTTTGTTATTATATTTCCATGCTAATGCATTCACATAATCTAAATAGAGCTGGTTTTCTTTGGCCACATTCTTATCATGAATCACCACAGGCAATTCAAACATCTTAAGAACCGTAAACGAGGGATCAATAACTGTATTCTGAGAGGTTGTGGATTCCAATTATCTTAAATCGATTTTTTTTTTGCGATGAGCTCTTATATAAATAAAATAAAATAAAAAAATTTTCATCAACCTTACTAATAATATATACAATAATATATGCAGAATAGAGATTATACAATTATTTATGAATACAACGGGTCTCATTGTGAACGTTGTAACATTCTAATGAACATATCCTGTCCCCACACTCTACACATCCTGATATTTTTTCATTGGAACCACAAATCGAACATGTCGTGATGTATGGTAACATTTTGAAAAATTGCTTGTTGTAGACATTCCTTAATACTACACTTCTTGTCACCTGGTCAAGTGTGTCCAGATATGTGTACAGTGTTCTTCTAGAAGATAGTACCTTCTTCAGTGCTACGATTCTATTTGTGTTTTTCCTTTTCTTTGGTGGGGGTTTAGTAGATTTATAGGTCAAATGTATAGTATTCGGAATATCAATCCTCGATGTGCTCCCACTACCAGAAGATCCTCCTGAGTTACCACCTGCTCCGTCCAAAGAAATACCACTGTTTTTCAAACTGGATGTAGTCCACGAGTCTACTCGATCTCTCGGTACGCCAGTAAGACTACTCAGCAACTGAGGCACTTCTCCCAACAACGTGCTATTCTCTGTGTCCAGCTCCAACGCTCTCCTATTGGACTGTAAGATATCCTGTGGCGTGAATCTATTAGCAAACGATCTGGCCAGATTAGAAGAAGTCCTGTCACCCTGACTGGACGTCCCATTTTCAACACTCCCAGTTATCTCATCGTCGTCCTTGCCATCACCCGTACTATTCCCCTGAGTGTATATCTTAGCTTCCATGTCAGCCAGCGAATAGTTGACTCGCTTGGTCTGCGATCTAGCCGTCCCTGGCCTTACTATTGACGCACCACTATTGTTCTTCCCCACTTGCTTATTGCTACGCTGGAAATATCCACGTCCTCGACTCCTCCCTCCTTCCAGGGAGGACGTCCGATAAACAGACGGGTCGTAAGTTTTACGATCTATCTCCTCCACCAAGGTCATTGCTCATTCTTTCCCTTCACTGACGTTGTCTATTCTTCTGAATGGAAAGGTCATTCAAACTTGACTTGAAACTTTTTATGTCTATACAGAGAAATATCAACTTCCGTCCTTCCGGAAATAAAGTCATCCCAAGAGCCGAGGATAATAAGGACAAAAAGTATATAAGGGGGTGGGTAGAGATGGGAGTTGCCTGGGTCGGCGGTAGTCTATAGCAAATAGGGTGTTCTAGAGCTCAAACATACAGATATATATATATATATAAATACAGATATATACTGTTACAGTTCAAGGAGAGATAGGAGAAATTGTCGTGATGCAGACTATCATTGGACAGGGCAATAGAAGAGTTTTCCAACAATCTAGATCAATTTTACAATTTGTGAGCAAGCCCCGTTACCTGATGACCAGTGGAACAGTATCACAACAACAGCAGGCGTTTGCATTCGAAACCGGAAACGGTGAGCAGTACTTGGCTAATGAACCCAATGAGAAACATCAAGCGCGTAGAAAGAACTTCAAAGGGGAGACATTTTCCAAGCAGGGCGAACTTCCAGACCTGCCTGTTCCAGAGTTAAACATAACGTTGAACAAGTATTTGGAATCTATTGTTCCATATTGTGGTGGGAAGGACACCTCCAAGTACAAGAAACAAGCTGCTCTTTGCCAAGATTTCTTGAAAAATATGGGACCAGTCTTGCAAGAAAGATTGTTACAATATAAGGATGGGAAAAGAAACTGGATGTCGGAGTTCTGGGATAGCCAGGCATATTTACAGTACAATGACCCGGTGATTCCTTATGTTTCGTATTTCTATGCCCATGCTCCATTGCCTACCACTCATAAACAGTTGGATTCCGACCCGCTTCTAAAATCGACCGCCATCATTATGAGTGTGTTGAAGTTCATCGAGGCCTTAAAAGATGAATCCTTACCACCGGAAGTCATCAAGGGCACGCCATTCTGTATGAATAGTTTCCAATTGATGTTTAACAATTCCAGAATTCCTCAACAACCTGAAACAAACAGAGACTCAAACGTATTTTACTCCATTTATGAGAATAATTTTATGATTGTTGCTTATGAAGGGGAGTTCTATAAAGTTATTACTCATACAGAAAACGGTGAATCAGTCCTACCAAGCAACGCCATATGGAAACAACTCTACGATATTGCTACTTGTAGCAGCCCAGCTAATAAATTGAAAGGGATCGGCTCATTAACCTCTTTACCAAGGGACCAATGGCGTGCCGTCTATCAGAAATTGAACGAAGATCCAATCTCAAGAGAATCATTGGAAACTATCCACAAAGCCTCTTTTGTTCTTTGTCTAGACTCAAATGAAGCACCAACTACATTGGAAGAAAAGTCACATTACGCATGGCACGGTGATGGTATCAACAGATTCTTCGATAAACCATTGCAATTCTTCGTAGCCCAAAATGGCTCTTCTGGATTTTTAGCTGAACATTCGAAGATGGACGGAACTCCAACCTTGTTTCTCAACACTTATGTTTGCCTACAATTAAAAGATCTGAACCCTGCCAAATTTATTAATGAAGTTTTCACAGCCCAAGTTAATGAAGACCCGATATCATTTGGCAAACCTGAACCTTTACCGTTTCTCATCACTCCAGAGGTCAATAAATCTATTGGATCTGCTCAAAGACAATTTAAAGACACAATAAACGAACACGACTTGAAGGTCTGGCATTATAATAGATATGGTAAAAATTTTATTAAGGCAAACGGAATGTCCCCTGATGCGTTCATTCAGCAAGTGATTCAACTTGGTGTTTATAAGTACTTAGGCAAACAGTTACCCACTTACGAAGCTGCCTCAACAAGAAAATACTTCAAGGGTCGTACTGAAGCAGGTAGATCAGTATCTACAGCTTCATCCAACTTCGTAAGAGGTTGGGAAAATCCTAATGTCCCTGTCGAGAGAAAAATCGAATTACTAAGAGAATCAGCCAAATTCCATTCATCATTTTTGAAAATAGCTGCCGATGGCCAAGCTATTGACCGTCATTTCTTTGGTTTGAAGAATATGTTAACGGTAGAGGAACGTCAATCAAACGCACCGGCTCTTTTCCAAGATGCGCTATTTAATTATTCATCGAGTTGGTTAATTTCCACTTCACAATTATCTTGTGAAAATTTCGAAGGTTATGGTTGGTCTCAAGTTAACGATAATGGTTTCGGTTTAGCATATATGTTGAACAATGAGTGGATGCATATTAACATTGTTAACAAGCCTGCAAAGAGTGGATTATCAGTCTTTAAATTGCATTATTATTTAAACCAAGCTGCTGACGAGATTGGTGATGCCTTGTCCAAGACGAAGGCCAAGTTATGATTTACTTAGCTATTGCAACAGCTTATTCCTCTCTATTTTTAATAATGTACATATTCTTTATATTATTTTCAAGTATTCTTACAAAAAAAAAAAGATCAGCTAAACAGAAATTATTTGTTCATTTTTAACCAAGAATCTCTAAAGACCCTTGATCAACTCATGATTAGCATGAAAAGTATTTCTTATTCATCATATTTCTTTTTTTCAACGGAATAAATTCACTACTGTGGACAAGATACATTCCTTGAAGAAATTAAAAAAAAAAAAGCAGAGAAAAAAAATAAAGATGACTAGATCAAAAGATTAAATATTTCAGAATTTTCAGTGTTAAATTCGTTGTATAATTAAATCGGTCATTTTCAATTTAGAATCCGCCTGGGGCGACAACTTTGGTCATCATTTTAATCTTTATCATAATATCATATCAGTTACACTTTTTCCCTCGCATTTTTATCTCTCTCTTCAGACGTACTCCATTTACGAACGTACCAGATAGTCCATGGTAGCAGGGAATACCTATTCCCACTCGTTGCTGTTTCTCTTGGTGCTTCATTCAATATGACAACTTCCACCGAAGAGAAACATTTTCAAAAAGTATTTCTTAAATTTGTTTGCTTTATATAGTTTTAAGAAATCTTTTGCATCCGGGTAAATATCCTATTTGAATGAAAATATAATTGGATAGTAGTAATGGAAACAATAATATAATGAGGGCTTACCAAGAATACAGCAGTAAAAGGGTGGAAGAACAACATTAGATAGTGCTCAAAAGCAGCCAGCTAGTGAATATTATGTTACAATTGATGAGATCCACATTGTGGTGGCGGTTTCCGATAGCTTCTCGTTATGGACCTAAGTCGATTATTCCCAATATGAGAGTGTACCATAGTAGCAGAATTCATTGGGCAAGACCTCATAGTAATGTGAAGGTTGATGAAGCTACTCCAATTCCAACCCCTGTTACACCAAGTATGCTGAAGATAATACCGAATGATTCAGATATTGTTGCTTTGGAACAACAGGACGAGTTGATTAAAAGACGTCGTAAATTATCTAAACAGATCACTAAAATGAAGAAAAGAAAACCTGTATCTCCAGGTTTAAGATGGTATAGAACACCTATCTACGAGTATCTACATAAGGGAGGACCTGTCCGTCACTTAACCATTGCCAAGAGGGGTACAGGAGGTAGAAATAATGCAGGTAAAATCACAGTACGCCATAGAGGTGGTGGACACAAGAGACGTATTAGGTTAGTTGACTTCCATCGTTTTGAACAAGGTGCGCAAACTGTAGAGAGAATTGAATATGATCCAGGTAGATCTTCTCATATAGCCTTAATCAAACACAACGAAACTGGTAAATTGAGCTATATCTTGGCATGTGACGGTTTAAGAGCTGGTGATGTTGTTGAATCCTATAGGAAAGGTATACCTGATTCCTTACTAAAGGAAATGGGCGGGAAATTAGATCCAACTATTTTAAGTGTCAAAACAGCTCAACGTGGTAACTGTTTACCGATCTCCATGATCCCTGTTGGGAGTGTAGTCCACAATGTGGGCATTACACCAGTTGGCCCAGGTAAGTTTTGCCGTGCAGCTGGTACGTATGCACGTATCTTATCAAAAATACCGGAAAAGAAGAGAGCTATTATACGTTTGCAAAGTGGAGAACATCGTTATGTCTCATTGGAAGCATGCGCCACTATGGGTATAATCTCAAATATCGACCATCAAAATAGATCATTGGGTAAAGCAGGTAGATCAAGGCACCTGGGTATAAGACCATCGGTTAGAGGTGTTGCTATGAACAAATGTGATCATCCACATGGCGGTGGCCGTGGTAAATCCAAGTCAAACAAATTATCTATGTCTCCATGGGGCACGTTAGCAAAAGGTTACAAAACAAGAAGAGGTAAGAACCAAAATAAAATGAAGGTCAAAGATAGACCAAGAGGGAAACAGGCTAAGGCTTAATCATATATATACATAAATATAATATCTTGTAAATAACATACATAGTAATGTTTATATTAGTACGAAGACAGAAAAAGTATGAATTCTTTTAAAAAATGTTCCTATACATTTTAATACATCACCAGTAAACTATATAAATCTTCTAGAATATCACATCCTCCTCTGTATTATCTAAAATATCTTTTGAGTCATTGTCAGTTTGTTCCTCATTGCCAGCATCATCATTATCTTTATCGGTCACTTCAGAGGCTGCGAGCTCTTCACGTTGAGCCTTAGCTTTCATTTCAGCATCAACTTTCGCCATGGCTATTTGTTTCTTTTCTTGCACTTTTTTCAATCTGTAGAACTCCTCTCTATCCAATTCATCTAATTCACTATTTATATAGGAAATAGTATTTTCTGTTCTTGGGATAATGACATGTTCAATAGCGTTGACTCTTCTATTAGTGACTTTAATAACTTCATCTAAAATGACAAATGCGGTCTGTAAAGAAGCCAATTCCACAAGAGTTTCCACAGCTTTGGAATAGATCTCCTTGGCACGTTGGACTTGTTGACCACCTCTACCCAAACCAGTCAACTTGAAATCATTGATATTTTCATCGATATATGATTCGAATTGTGGTAAATAAACACCACTAACATTTTCTTGACGAGACTTGATTCTGAATCTTGCATTAGAGACACTTTCTTGTACTTGATAACCGATATTATCACCCGTAGCGTAAGAAATTTCTGCCAAGGAAAAGGCTGCTGTTTGCATCACTCTACCCATCTTTCTTTTGGCATCATCAATTCTCTTCGTAATATCCCTAAATCTCTTCGTCAATGCTTCCGATTTACGTTTCAACAGAGAATGACCCTGATTGGCACCTTTCAATTTGGTTTTCATCAACCCTAAGGTCATTCTGGTAGGGAACACCTGCTCTCTAGTACCGGACATATTTCCCTAATTATTAATCTCCTGTCCGCACACACACACTCACTCGAGCAAACAATTAATGAGATCAAGTAATACAACTGTACTGTTTCGTTAAGTTCTCGCAGCACCTCTAGTCTTCTGTTTCACAAAGGAGAACTGCAGATTGATTAGTCTTGACAAAGAATTGTCAAATAAGAGAACTCTCTATAAATACAAACAAGATAACGAACACACGTGAGTTAAGTCAATTTAAGAATATATGTAATTTACATCGTCAATAATATAAAAACAGAGTATAGAATAGAAAATATGTACATACGTCGTTACTGTTATGAGACCATCTCATAAATCTTTGGTGGAGTTCGGAAGATATGCTCTCATCATGGTATATTTATTTCCTTCTTCTCCCAATCGAAACAAAATAAAAATAAAAAGTGATCAAGGTTGCTTAACCCAGTTTTCAGAGCTCATCTGTGATAATCTACTTAAAGCTCTTGCAAACGCAAACCTCTCTTCATCTAAGGCAAAGATCTGCATCTTCTGTGCAATTTCTGGGGAAAAGCCATATTCTTGCGTCAATTTATTAGCATCTATAGATTCTTGAGGCTTCTTTGAATCACCGGTCATATCTGATTTCAATTCAAAATCACTCAGAATGCTTTCAGGTTCAACAAATAAAGACGTAAAATCACTAGCACCAGTAGTTGCGATCTTACCACCATTGTCGTATACTGCATCTAAGAAAGTAATAAATCTCCTGATTTCGTCTCTAACATAAATAGATAAATATGGTATGTCCTTGATAATGAATGCACGGAAATTACTTGCTAAAGTTAGATAATCACCAGCAGCCAATGGTTGGCCACACAGCTCTTTGAAAGAGAACTCGGCTACACGAGTTGGTGTGCACTTGGGGACCACAAATTCACGACCCCAGATAGATAACTTATAATCATGTACTATACCAAAAGTGCTATGATTGCCAGTAGTCTCTTGACTCTCTTGAGCAAAATATTCATACCATTGTTTAATATGGCTTTTCTTTATTACTTCAAAATCAGCATCAAAGTATTTCATCTTAAACTGTTGTGGGTAACAATAGACTGTAGACATTGGTCTTTCGATCTTTCTGTAATCTGTTGGAGAATCCAAAAAGATTACATTAGTTTGTCTCTCGATCAAATCGATACAAGGTATAAACGATTCCCTTTGCACCCCGTTAATATATAATTCTCTTGGAGGTCTATTAGAAGTTGCAAACAGGATAACACCATGCTTAGAATCAAATAACAAGGCTAGCAACCTTCGTAATATCATTGCATCTGCCACATCAGTGACTTGGAATTCATCAAAACATAACACATGAGAGGATTCAGCAATTTCTGCTGCTAAAAAAGGTAGTGGATCGAAATCCATTTTCTTTTCTTGGGACAATTCAGTTAAATTTTGTTCTTTAACAATTTCATGGGATCTTTTATGAACATATTGCATGAATTGATGGAAGTGTAATCTCTTCTTAGACAAGTGGGCGGGGATAGTTTGGTAAAATAGATCCATCAACATAGTTTTACCACATCCAACGTCCCCATAAAGATAAATCCCATGCGGAGAGATATTGTTTACACTAATGTCATCTTTTTGCGAAGTGAACTTCCTTTTCCAAAAATTCAAACGCAACATGGATTGCACCCCATTAAACTGATCTAACAGATTTGGCCTAGGTACTGGAGGTGGTGCGTACTGTACCAAATCTTCATACAACGAGCTCATTGAAGATATAATCGTTCTTTGATAAGGATCGTTATTCAACTGCCCTAACTTAACAAGTCTGTTGTATTCCTCCAAAGGTTTTCTTTCAGCCTTATTATTGCTCTTGGTGACTTCCCTTGCGCGACTAATTGATGATTCACTACTTTCCTCGCCGCATAATGAAACACCATCTTCCACATCTTCTTGTGTAGCGGATGGAGATACGACTGACGAGTTCCATCTTCTTACACTTCTGAGGCTCGCTCTAGTGTATAGAATTTTGCCATATTGAGGAGTTACATATAATCTCCACATATTGCTGTGTTGTGTGATAATGTTCTCTGTTGAATTTCGTGTAACGTTGGGCTTTAGAATACGTATAGGAGTTCGAAATTACGATCTTTTTGTCTCATCTAAAAACAGAGGTCATCAAAGAAAATGACAACGATAAAGTAAAAAAACTAAAAATTAATCGATCGGAGAAATCTAAATCTCTAAAATACATGATCTACACACATATATAGAAGAGTACAATGCAAAGGGGGTATTATAGATAATCAAAATTAACGGTTGCTACCAAACCTACTGTGAAAATCACGATTGACCAGAACGTTTCTAGAAATAGGTGCGATATTTTGAAGTTGATCCAAATTTTCTGCAATTTTTTCTTCATGGACAACGAATAGGTGAAAATGTCCGAATATGTTGATATAGTCGATTCCGACGAGGAGGAAACCAACAGTGCCTGTGACATTGATGTGTTGTCAATGCTGCCTTCCTCTATAAATTTCGATTCAACGGCATAATTGATAATTGTGTCTAGGGAAATAAAAGGGATGATCCAGAATGCTAAGTAAAACAGCAGATTGTGGCTTCCGAAATAGTTTACAATTGGTGAAAAATAATGACCATTGTCCAAGGTGGATCTGAAGAATATGAAATACACGGACATCAATAGGGTTTGGCCTGTAAATGAAAGCAAATTGTTTAAAACAGCCAAGATGAAATTGAAGTAATTTTTAGATAGGTTGTCATTAATTATGATGAAATCGTTGGTGGAGTCGATCCAATTGAATCCGAATTTATAATTCAGCATTATAGAATGCGACGAGTTTGTGTGATTGGGCAACTTTATAGAATTATCGGTTGGATCTATTATTATTGTTCCGTACGCATTGTGATTGTCTTGGGTAGTCGAGTCTGATTGGTCGTAGACGTTGTTGGAGATATTGTTATAATTTTTCCTCAGCGTAATGCAGTTATTCAGTGATAGATTATGGATGATGTTATTATTGTCATCGGACGTGATATCGTTATCTACTTGATTAAACTTGTACGCATTAAATAGTAGCATGGTGATGACTTCCGAAAGTGACCATAATAGGCCGAACAAGTAGCTTTGTGAAGGTATTATGTGCCACTGTGAGATTGCATTGTCTTCGCCATCATACAAGTTCTTGGAGTTATCGATCTGTGGGTAGGCCAGGATGATGATCAATGAGAACACCAGTAGGTCATTCAGTATGTAATTGCAGAAAACTGAGAGACAAACCTTAAACCTCGCACGATATACCGACCTGATGTAATAGATCAGAGAATGGTACAAAAAGGGCGACAACAAGGATATTATGAAAGTCCTAAAGATGTCCTGGATGTTGGGCTCGAATAGCTTTTGAGAATATGAATTTATGAGGACGACCAGACAAGTGAATAGGGCGTATATAGATACGATGATCGAGGCTGACAAAAACCTTGTGCTGTTTCTGGATGCCTTCAATAACGGGACGATATAATAGATGTCTTTATCCACTCTTGTCATGGCTGCGTGACTGGGAGGGGAGGGCAATTAGGCTGTACGTAGGGGAGCCACTGGCATTGGCGGAGTGAACAATTCAAGAAAGAGAAAGAGAGAGAGAAACATGTTTCCACAGACTTGATTATCCTTATCAGTTTCGTCCTTTTTTATAATATTTTTCTTAATATCAAAGTTTTAAATTTTTATTATTTCAGATATACATATAAAATATATGATTGTATAAATTTATATATACGTAAGAAAAGAAAAACAGGTAAATAATACGATGATGGACGCTCTTAATCGAACAAACCGAAACCCATGTCGTCGTCGGATTCTTCGGCAGCTTCTTCAGCCTTTTCTTCTTCGGCAGCGCCAGAGTCACCACCGGCAGCAGCACCACCGGCAGCAGCACCGGTACCGACGGCTGGACCAGCGTTGTGGAAACCACTTAAAATTTCTTTCAAGTTCTTACCTTCCAAAGCCTTGGCGTAGACTTCGGCCCAGATTGGGTCGACCTTGGCGCCTGAGGCGTTGATCAAAGATAACAAGTTATCCTTGGAGATTTCTAAGTCAGCGTCAGCTAAGATGAAAGAAGCATAGGAGATAATAGAGTCAGCCATTATTGATGATGATGATATTGTGTGTAGGGGGGAGGGGGGGGAGGGAGAGGTCTTTAGCAAATCCTTGAAAACAGACAATAAATAACAAACCTGCCAGAACCAAAGTAAGAAGAGAGGTTTTTAAGAGCGAACCAGAATATACATACACAAATACGACAAGAATTAATGGGTATGGAATGGCAAGCAAGCACCGAGTGCGAAGGGAAAGAAGCGATCCTGACCACGAAGGATGGTCCCATAACCCAGGTGAAAAAGTTGGCAGTTGCTGGACGAGATTTCACGTATTTACTTTTTTTCACAGTTGTTGCGATGAGATGCTGTGTCATGTGACGTTGCGGGTATTGTGCAGAGGGCAGCTTTTGTGCGTCTGTGCACGTGCTGCGCGGAGGTTGTTAGGCCGCAACGGGGCGGTGGCCAGGTCCGGGGGGCGCGGAGGGCCGGGAAAGGGCGGCGATTCGAGATAATTTGGGCGGGTGTACGGATGTGGCAGCAGCTGGCAGTCACAGCTTCTGACACACTTGTGGAGGGGAGGGGAGTGCGTGTCACAACAAACGGCAGCCCCTTCCCGCGCTCTGCCTCAAGACCGAACCTTATCTCCTAGATATCACTCCCTTGATTTTTGCATCGTGTCTAGTTCCAATGTATATACGAATATATTAATATATGTATACACACACATACATATACACACATATGTATACATACACTACTACATGTTGTCGTCAGTCTCTCAGTCCTTCTTCGACGAGATGTCGTTGATCTTCGACTCCAAATGGTCCAGCTCCTCGCGCTGTTTCTTCAGCTGCGCCCTTAGAGACTTCAAGTGCTCCTTTTCCAGCTGTCTGATGTAGTAGTCCTCCTGAGCTCTCTCTCTCTGTTTGAACGAGTCGCCGCCGCCGCCAGTGGGACCCGTAGGGGTTGGGGTGTCGATGCCCCCGTCGTTCTTGCTGTATCTGATGCAAGTCCCACTGCTATACAGTCTTGTACTTATTCTACTCGCAGCCCTGACATTACCTATACTTCTTAACATCTCTCTTGCTTGTGTGTGGTGCGTGTGTTTGTCGTGCCGGTATCTGTCGCATGCTACCCCATAGTGCGTGTATATTGACTTTTTTTCCCTTATATATATTAAATAATGTTGGTACGGGGAGGGAACAAAAAGGGAAGGAGAATAGAGGCCTGAAATGATTTAGATATTATAGGGCAACAGTCACATGAAGGGGCGACCGCGGGATTTACAAAGAAACCCGCCTCGAGGAGGGTTCGAATGAAGGGGGGGGGGGCACGCAAAGGTCATACAAGAAGCAAGCCTCGCACACATGTCCCTGCGGTGGCTATGAGTTGTAAGAGAGGAGCCGTCCCCGTCCTGCATACAAAACAGATGAACCAGTTCAAGAAGGATACTTTGAAATTGATCTATTTGCCGTTGCATAGGCCAGTCCCGCGCGCCAGGATAAACTCCATCATCTACTGCAAGCATCAGCCCTCTGCCGACAACAGCACCCCCCGGAATGTGATAATCAAGTGGGAGAACTGGATAATCAACAAGTCTGTGCAACTGTGGGACAAACACGTCAACAATCCCAAGAAGGCCGGGAACAGTAAGCTGAGAGACTACCTGAACGACTTGTTCATTCACCGGATTTCGTTCACTGAGAGCTGTTTGAAGTCCGTCCCTTCGTATGACAGCTACTTGGCCCACCACGACCACGTGAAGGTCTACTATCCGATGAGGATCGCGGCAGCGGTGCCGGAGGCCGCGATATCGCAGCAGATCAAGGAGTACAACAGAGTGGCCACGACGTACCACTTCAAATGGATTTTCGTGAACCTCTTGTTCTTGCCACTGACCACCCCTATAATTCTGGTGCCAATAATACCGAACATCCCGGGGTTCTACCTGTGCTACAGAAGCTATTGCCATTGGAAGGCGTATGTCGGCGGCAAACAGCTGGAGTCGCTGCTGACACGGAAGTCGCCGAGACTCCAGTTCGTCCCTCTGGAGCAACTGGACAACCTGGACACCTTCATTGACTCTCCGCAGCACTGCACCAGCACTGCTCTCCTGCCGTCGCTCACGACCCCGCTGGATTTGACTGACCTAAACCCAATCATACTAAAGGCATTGAAGGACCGTGACGAGTGATGCACGTAACGCATCGCAGCCCAATACACGACCGGTTTCTGTGACTGCTCACTCTGTCATCCGTACACCCAGCAGGTTTCCCGGTTTTATCTCCTTTTTTCCAGTCGGGAACCCGAAAAAATTCAGAAAATGCAAAAAATAACCTCTTGCGTTCTCTACACACTGTCTCCCCCTCTCTGTCTTCCCACCCGATTATTCTCGCCCACTCCCGTTTTTTTTTCGTCTGGTGAAATTTTTCAGGATTTTTTCAATGTGACGCTGGAATAAGGGGATCATTCCCCAATGAGATTTCATTATTTTTTAATATAAAGGAGAAGAGGTATTTCAAATTATGTTCTCATCCAATTTCTCTCTCATCTCGTCTCTAATACTTTCTCACTTTGTTGGTTAATACTCAATAGAAAGACACCAGAAACACACATTAATAACACAATGCGTGCTAAGTGGAGAAAGAAGAGAGTTAGAAGACTTAAGAGAAAGAGACGGAAGGTTAGAGCTAGATCCAAATGATATGTGTTAGGTGGTGCCGATAAATCGGCTTGAGAATATGAAACCATTTTTATAGCCCCTAACTTTTATACCATATCATTTTTTCTTTAGCATTAAGATATCTAGCTCGTTAAATCGTTTTTTAACCGTCCTGTTTTAATGATATCAAGAACAGAACCCAGAAAATCTGAGATCATGATTTGGGTTGCATTTTAAAGAAGATCGTTCTATTCCATGCGGATGATTAAATGATGTTTCGTTATTATATATTTGTATAATTTTCTATATCCTTTTGTCGTTTCATATATAGGATTGTCTTTTATTTAGACGTAATTCATATCATGGTTTTTTGATTTTTCAATGATGCGTGCTTCTTGGGTTTTTTTCTGTCCCCTAAAATTAACAATGGATCCTGTTATTGGTTTTAAAATTATCAGTAATACTTTGTTACCTTACAACTATACAAAACAACGTATCTTATACATATATATGTATGCGTGTGTATCTTTATATATATATATAAAGATTCAATCAGTAGATTCTGCGAATCTCTCTTGAATGTTACTTAAAATCTTCTCAAATTCTTTGTGGACCTCGTCTTGACCTCTGCTTGGTTCTAAAAACTTGGATGAAGAAACTAAATGCTTGACATCACCGGTCTGTTCGGAGAGTCTAGACCAATTAGCACCGTTAGACACAGCCTTTTGGGCTTCATCGTGATAAGACACAAAGGCTCTCATCATATCATAGGTTTTCCATATTGGACAGAAAGTATCATATGTAGAATAACCATTTTGTTGCAAGAAATCTTCTTTGATTAAACTTGCAACATCCAACGTAATCTTGTCACTGTCAGATAAGGCAGACTTACCAACTAACTGAACAACTTGTTCTAGTTCTTCTGCGTTGGATAAAATTTCCTTCATTCTATCTCTCAATGATGGGAATTCCTCGTAATTCGATTCATAGAATTTATTTAAAATGTTCGTATACTTCGAATATGATACCGATGTGTTGATAGATGGAAAATGCTTTCTTTGAGCTAATTTCTTATCCAAACCCCAAAATACTTGGGTAATACCTAAAGTGGCAGTAGTAACAGGATCAGAGAAATCACCACCAGCTGGGGAAACAGCTGCAACGATAGAAACAGAACCTTCACGATTTGGTGAACCCAATACAGTGGCCTTACCAGCCCTCTCGTAAAACGAGGCTAATTTGGCACCTAAATATGCCGGGAAACCTTGATCTGCAGGCATTTCACCTAATCTACCAGAAATTTCTCTTAATGCTTCAGCCCATCTAGAAGAAGAATCAGCAATCATAGAGACATTCTTACCTTGATCTCTGAAATATTCAGCTAAAGTAATACCGGTATAAATAGAGGCTTCTCTTGCTGCCACAGGCATATTGGACGTGTTAGCAACTAACGTGGTACGTTTCATGATTGGTTCTTTTCTACCTTCCACTTCAGTATACAGCTCAGGGAATTCCATTAAAACTTCGGCCATCTCATTACCACGCTCTCCACAGTTGTGCACCAACATTAAATTGGATAACATAAACATATGGTCAGTATCCGTAGCTAACGTAATGCCGTAATAATCATCGTTCTCTTGAACTTCTAATTTGAATGACATTAAGCTAGATCCACGTAAAACTTCCTTTGCATTCGAAAAAGATTTATTCACCTTACTATAGGATAATATGGAATTTAAAACTGACTCACCTTGGAAGTAAATATATCCACTGTCTTGAGTTACATTAACACCCAATGAAAATGCTAGATTAATAATTGATTTCTTCAAAGTTTGTAAATCACTTATCAACATAGCAACTGAGACTGAGTTCTTAATAGAAACAAATTTACCAATTTTATCAATTAGACCAGCTAAGAAAGATTCACGGACTTCAAAATTATCTGACTTTAAGAATGATGGAATTTCATTCGAACCATTTGAGTCCCTGAATCCTAATTTAGTCATCAAATCCAATTGAGACATATTATCACCAAAAATTTCGCTACCTAACTGGTAGGATAAGTCAATTGAATTGACATCCTTTAGGTTGTTGTCTTCAATAAAATTGTTCAAATAATTAGATTCCATCAAAACTGGAACAACTTTTTGTTTAGTCATAGATTTAATCTCGTTTGGAACCAAAGCATAATCCTTAGCCTCAATGACCCATTCGAATTCAGCAGGTTTACCGTCATTCAAATGATTCATATTTAAAATGAAGGACTCGGCAGCAACTCTATCAGTGAAATCTCTTCTTACGAATTGGGCAATTTTAGTCGATCTCATGTCAGGTGTAGTAATTTTAGCCACATCAGTATAAGTAACGGAATACTTGGAAGCTCCAGCTATTGATAGTTCCATAACTCTTGGAGTTATTAGGACTAACTTATGTGAGGCGTTACAAGAATATGCCATACCTTCCATTTCTGCTTCAAGAGGAACAACTTGGAACATTGTTTCATTACCTCTTGGTAATCCAACAACTTCACGAGACTTACCATCTTGACCCAACACCTTATCACCTACTTGGACAGATTCAATCAATTCAGTAGAACCATCAGACATCAAGACTTCAGTACCCTTAGCAAAACAACCAACATAAATAATTGTGTCGGAGTTAGAATATTTGGATAAAGATTGAGAAATGACAGTTTTACCACAACCAAAGGCACCTGGAATGCATGTAGTACCACCTTGAACACAAGGGAACAACGAATCTAAAACTCTCTGACCTGTTAGTAAAGGATAATCAGCTGGAAGTTTTTCTGCTACTGGTCTTGGTACACGCACAGGCCATGTATGATACATTGAATAATCATATTTCTTACCATCAAATTCCACTTCCAAAACTTTATCATCAATGTTGTATTCTCCAGCTTCCGCAATCCATGTAATAGTACCTCTAGCTCTTGGTGGTAACAAAATCTTATGACTTTGCAGTAAGGAATTCTCAAAAACTGTACCAAAAATATCACCACCTGTAATATGATCTCCTACTTTAAACGTACCTGGAGTAAATTGCCATTTGATATCTCTGTTTAAAGATGGGGTATCGATACCTCTTGGTATATAAATAGAATCAGAAACCTCCCTGATAGTCTTTAAAGGTCTTTGGATACCATCATAAATAGTTTCCATTAAACCAGGACCCAATTCGACAGATAAAGGTTTACCTGTCCTTAACACTGGATCACCAACGGTAACACCGGCTGTTTCCTCATAGACTTGAATAGTAGCCTTATCACCATCAATTCTAATTACTTCACCAACTAAGTTATCATGTCCCACTTTAACCAATTCGTACATGGCACACCCAATCATGTCTTCTGCTACAACAACAGAACCAGAAACTGAGTAAATTGCACCATATTCGGACTCATTGTGATCTTCTAATGAGACTCTTTTAATCTCTTTACGAGCGTTTTCAATTGCACCAGCCATATTGAACAGCTGAATGTTATATTACCAAATTTGAATAACCCTTTTCTTCCTTTATTTTAAAAAAAATAAAAAATAGACCAAATAAGATTAATACGTTGTAATTATCACAATGAACCAGGACTAATTTATGTTTTTAAACTTTATAAATTGAACAAAGATAAAGTTAAATGGCGTATAAAAATCAAACAAAAACAGAAAAATCTAGAAGAAATGAACTCAATTCAAACTGCTAAACCTGGTTTCTGAGAATGGATTATAGTATACCTCTGTTAGTTCTACTAATTCCCAAATGAAGAGGCCCTGAGTGTAATATCTCACTTTCTAGCTTCTGCTTAAGAGCTAAATAAAGAAATTCTTCTTTTAGTTGTACAACTTTTAATTTGAACAGGGGCAGTAAAAAACCAAAACACGATAAGTAAATTACCCGGACTTCCATATATGGCGCTAGCATATGAAGATGTCAGCTAATACTGACACCGACACACCTCTAATAAGGTAACTGCAAACATATCTTGGGTATAGTTAGAATAATATAAATGTCATTAAACGATTTCCAGAGATTTATTTATCACAAAAGTTAAGTTAAAAAGTATATATACATATATTTATATATGCTGTTTGTTAGTATTTGTTTTTCTTTTTGATTTGGATTTGATGGATACGTTAGCAATAGAAAGAGCCGCAAGCAACAAATTCATTCCAACATGAAGTAAAGATTATATACCATGGTTGGTCTCTAGAGGCGGATAATTGTTGGTTTTGTTGCAAGTGGTGGAATCTTTGGGAGATATCTCCTCTTCTAGTTCCTTCAAGCGTAGTATCCATGGGACACGGTACCCGGGGTATTATGTACCCATCAGGTATCGGGGTCTTGTAATAATTCTTGTATATGGATTTATCGTTATTAAATACTATGTTTGATGTTATTGTGTTTTCACCCATGTTATTCTGTCTATACGTTTCTTGGAATGTTTGGTCGACACAAGCTTCAGCTATTGGTGTTGCCGTATCATCAGAATTGCCTCTGGATTCGCTATCTTCCTCAAGCACAAATGATAGGTCAGAATCATATTCATTTGTGATTTCGCCGGCGTTTTCTTCTTCCGGTAGTTGTCTGGTGCCCTCGTGGATTGACAGGACTTCCTGGTCACTAATTTCGTTTGACAAGACATCTTTCACAGCGCCCTTCGTAGTATCTTTGAAAATGGTCGTCAATGATCCAATCGCCTGAGATACGTTATTTTCGTATAATTCTTTAGTCTTTTGGGCCAGTCCATTGCATATGGAGATTGTGGATCTGCCATTCTCGTGTGGTGATGGATTCTGATACGGATGTTTGCCATCTAAGACCAGGACAGCCCCTTTATGAGCAGAAACTGGTGGTTTCCATTTAATCAGATGGTCCTCCATTCTTTCTACGAATTTATTTTGCAGCGGTCTTTTCCTTTTATTCTGTTTCGATATGACCAATTCCCTCATGGAGGGAATATTTGATCCCGGTCTAAACGGTTCATTGTCGACAATTAACTCAGGACTATAGTTTGGTAGATTTATTTCTAATGGGCTTTCTAGTTCCATTTTTCTGATTTGTAAGGTTTTTTATTATTTAGTTTCCAGGATTTCTTTCAATTTTTATTTGACTACCGATGACACAAATTACTGACATGTTCGGTTGTGGGATGGATAACCTTCAGTAAATATATAACATTGAAGAACAAAACACAAAAAACACATACATGAATTAGTACAACTAAAATTATATAGAACATAGATAATTATGTACCATACTTATCTGGGTATCTGCTAGTTAGATTTTTTTGTGTCAACTTTTGAATAGATAATTGTTATATATATATATATATATATGCATGTGCATACATGCATTAATAATGACGAACAAAAGAGAAGAGGCAATGAACGGCGAAGGATTACAGGATATGCCTAGTTAATTTTGTAGTTGTGGAGATGTTGGTGGAGTTAGTGGTGTGTAATGACTGTTGGTATGCGATTGTCTTTTTCGGTGGTTATTTACAGGGTGGGGAATATTTCTTTGATCATTAAACTGGTGAATCGTTGATCTTGATGTTTCGAAATCCAAAGGCGAAGTCACTTCAAGATCATCAAACTTGTCAATTATATCAGTAAATATAATATCTTTCAATGTCATTACATTGTAACATGTCTCTAAGTATGTATTCTTTATGAGTACCACTTGAGACATTCCATTGCCTAGATTCATTAGCTTGTGTCCCACCTTATGATATTGGGCCATATGGTAGGTCAGTAATCTGTAATATGAATTCATTGGGTTAAGGTTCATGTATTGTTGTTCTGACGCACGTATGAAATCTAATATGATTTGCTCAACGTCTACTATGAACTTACGATCGTTGAACATAGCTAATACTAATTCATAAGATACATTATATTTATTCTTATAATAGTTTACTAATGCTTTGTTGTTCATCGCTAGTGAGTTGAGGTACTAATGAGTGGTGCGTCGGGTATGTATAGTAGATTCTATTGATGTCGGTTTGTATACTTCGAAGTATGCAAACCCGACAGCACTCACATACCCACATGCATATATATAGATATATGAGTCTTAACAGATGATGAGGGTTATATTATCTAAGATGTTTTACAGTGCGTGTTTGTCCAGGTGAAACTCATGCATTGTACTCGATGAGTTGTTCAAATTGTTCAGCGAAAATACCAACAAATGTATATCCTTTAAAAGTTCCGTACATACAAGCTACATAATCCCAGACAGGATTCTGAAATACTTACAAGTCCAGATGAGGTAATCGCTCATCAAAGGTGCTCGGGAGACCGTAGATCCGTGCTCCTCTATATTCCTAATCTAGTAAAAATAGTTGCACTGGATTGTCCATGCTTAACCACAGTATCACATCAGGCTGAAACAAACAAAATGTTACAACGACCACATGTGGCATAACACACACACTCAAGACCACCCAAGGCTATCAAGCGTATACGTAGATATCGTAGCAGTATGCATGCATCCACTGACAATCGAACAATCTTGCGCCCTCGAATATAAAGATAAGAAAAAGACAGCAACAACAAACTTTTGGCAATCCATGGAACCAAAAAGTCAAAACACCCTCAACTAAACCAAATTGGTAGATATAGGCGAAGTATTGAATACCTACTGGTGCTATTGTACTCGCGGGTTTGGTTGATTGTTAATGGTAGACGATGTTACATATCACGTGCCTGAATTTCTTGAGCTTTATATCTCTCTTTTAGTAGAATTAATAATAAATAATCAGTAAGGAAACATTCATTCGAAAGACTATAGGGACATACCAACTTGCGACTAGTCCACGTTAGCAACTCCTTAGTCACCAAACTGACGCAATTAATTTATTCCTATACCAAATAGTCGAGGGAATTGAGCCAGGAATTAAAAAAACAGAAGAAACAAGAGAAGAATCTAAGATGGGTGTTTTAGAGGATATATTCAAGGTCACTTTTGATCCAAATGATACTAATGGCTATACCTTCTTGGAAACGTTTGATGGTACAGAACTGAATAAGGACAATGTAGACGATGTTATTGTGTTGCAGTTAACAGAGAATTCTAATATTCCTAATCATTTCCAGTATTTAAACGAAATCTACAATAACAATAAGAAGTTCAGAAAATTGCATAAAACTCCAGAGTATACTGAGGTCTTTAACGAAATTGAGAAATTAACTGTTAGATATGCGTTGATTCTTTTCCAAGTTGAGAACTTTTGCCTTGGTGACTTTAAATTATTTGTGGGCTCATTACTTAAAAGTTGGGATTACTACATGGAATTCATGAACCTTATAGTTCAAACATCCATACAGGAAGAAAGTTCGTTAGACTTGTTGAATACGATTTTCAACACAATCTTGGTTTTATTCCATTCTACTTCACCTGAATGGAAATTCAAAAATTTGAATGATTCATTAATTTATAATAATTTACTATCACTATTTGAGTTGTTTGTTTCATTTAAGCCAATTTCTGCTATATTCACGAAAATAACTAATTTTATGGATCATTTTGAGTGTAAGCCAAAGGATCTCGAAAAAACTACCATTATGGGACCAATTTTATCATTATCACCATTGAGCACGGATGTAGCGTTCCAAAACTATGGAAATTATATAGATACCGGATTGAAACAGCAATTATTAATGATACACGAGTCTCTACAGGCTGAACATAAAGTTGTCTTGGAGAGATTGTTTTTCATCATTGACAAAATTATTAGGGGCTCCGCAGACTCAAGAGAAGATCTACTAAGCTATTTTGCACATATTATCAACAAAAATCATTTAAGAAGAGGTGATCATGCTAACCCAGCCAAATTATCTTCAGATGCGTTTATTACAAATATTTCTATGATTTTAATCAAGTTTTCACAACCTTTTATTATGGATTTGACTTATTCAAAATTAAACAAGATTGATATTAATTATTTTAACAAATTATCAATATTAATCGATTTATCAGATGAAACAAGAATGAATTCAGACTATAAGGAAGCAAATGCATTCTTTGATTCCAATAAAAACGATAAAGAATCCGAGATCAAACCCAATTTTATTTCGCACTGTTACTTCCTAACTCTAACGTATTTGCATTATGGTATTGGAGGTTCTCTATTGCATGAGGAAAAGTTATCTTCGCAAATCAAAAGAATGAAGGAAGAAATAACTAAAATAAAAGCAGCAATGGCCAATCAAAACCCAATGTTTACGTCTATTTTCCAAATGAACTTGAAGAACATGGAAAAGAGTTTAACATTAAATCAAGCAATTAAAAATTCATTAAGTGGATTTTTTAATAATAAGTCATTACAATTAGATATTTTTGATTTTATCACTGGTGCATCTACATTTCTATTAAAGGTTATCGATCCCAAACACCAATTTCCTCATAATCCAATAAAATTGCCATTAATACCAGATCAAGTGGGGCTTGAAAATGTTGACAATGCCGAACATTTAAGAAAAAATGCTCCTATCCCATTTAAGTATTATCCGGAGTATATTTTTGAAGGTTTAATTAATTTTGCAGTTTATAGTTCCCATTATCAAACGTCTCCAATTTTTAGACATCAAAGATTACACACTTTTATTGAGTTGTGTACTACGATTTTAAGATGCCCAGAACTGATTTCAAATCCACATTTAAAAGGTAAGCTAGTACAATTTTTAAGTCTTGGTTCCATGCCCCTAAATGACAGAACTCCAGGGTTTATGATGGAAATATTTGAAAATAATGATATGGTGTCTAATAACTTACTGTATGGCTTATTAGATTTTTATGTTGTGGTCGAAAAGACTGGATCTTCATCACAATTTTATGATAAATTCAATTCTAGATATAGCATTTCAATCATTTTAGAAGAAATTTACAAGACAATCCCCAAGTATAAGTCTCAATTGATATGTCAGTCTCAAAACAACCAGGACTTCTTTGTTCGATTTGTGGCACGTATGTTAAATGATTTGACGTTTTTGTTAGATGAAGGGTTAGGAAATTTAGCAGAAGTCCATAATTTGCAACACGAATTAAACAACAGAATTGCTGGATTGCCTCAACAGCGTGAGGAATCGACTGAAGAGTTAAATTCCAGATTGAGTTCAGCTGAAAGACAGGCCCGTTCATCATGTGGTCTTGCAGATAAATCGCTAAGGTTGTTTGAACTTTATACCAGAGACATTCCTTCCGCATTCTGTACTTCAGAAATTGTGGATAGATTGGCTTGCATGATGGATTATAATTTGGTGTCGTTAGTTGGCCCTAAGTGTGGTGAATTAAAAGTTAAGGACCCTTCAAAATACATGTTTAATCCCAGAGAACTATTAAGGATTTTAGTAACCATCTATGTTCATTTGTCGGACCAACCTGACTTTATCATGGCTATTGCTAGGGATTCAAGATCTTTTAGAGTGGAATACTTTCAAAAAGCTGTTCATATTGCTGGTATGAAGACAGGAATGATTGGTAGTGATATGTGTGATCAACTAATAACGCTAGCCAAGGAGGCAGAGAAAAAGAGAAATGAAGAACAAGAGGAAGATTTAGAATACGGCGATGCGCCAGATGAATTTTTGGACCCATTGATGTATACGTTAATGGATGATCCAGTCATATTACCCACGTCTAAAGTTAATATTGACAGAAGCACTATTAAAGCACATTTATTGAGTGATTCAACGGATCCGTTCAATAGAACACCGCTAAAACTGGAGCAAGTGATTCCAAATGAGGCATTGAAGAAACAGATCATGGAGTACAAACTAAGCAAAACGAAGTCCAAGACTACCTAAAGTAAATATGTCATAATTATAATAAATATGAAAGTTACTTTTAAGGTTATAGTCTTGTGCAGTTCCTTTCTTTTATCTTTTACGATTTGAAGTAGTATAGTATAATTAAAAATTCATGGATTATTATTATTTATACCTAATAATTTATTTTTATATATCTAAAAAGACAGAAATATTATTAATTTTAGTTTTAATGAAATATTTAGGCTTTAATAGCGTATTTTCTGTTTGGGAAAGCGATTTGCTTCTTTCTTTGCTTTTCAGTGATGCTGGAAGCTTCGAATTTGGTCAAAGCTCTTCTCAAAGCTCTGGTCTTCTTAGCTCTTAAATCTTTTGGTTGGTATTTCTTACCATTGTATAATTGTCTGACAGCTTCTCTTTGTTGTAAGTTAATAACAGTCAATACACGAGCAATGTCTCTTCTGACAGTCTTGATCTTTGGTAAAGAAGGTCTGGATAACTTTTGAACCTTTAGTTCAGCTAATTCCTTTTTCAAATCAACCAATTGGGTTTCCAATTGTTCCTTGGATTTAGTTCTTAATTGATAAGCTTTAACACCGGCCTAAACATATAATATAGAGGAAAAAAATACTGAGACGATACCATTCAAGCAAATGGAAGATATCACGTACATTTTTTTCGATATAGATTCTTGTTAGTCAAATATTCAAAAGCATGCTGGGATGGGCTATCAACATAACTGGACGCATTATAAAAAGAACAATAATACTAATGCCGATAATAGTAATAATAATGTGCTATAACATACCATTTTAGAATACTTTGGTTTCACTTTGGTTATCTAACGACAGAATATGACAATAAATATCCAAAGAGGTTATTCTAGTTACTAAATTAACACTGGCAAGAAAAACTGTATAACAACTAATAATACACAGGCCTTCAAAAGGAAGAATCACACAAGACAGAGGCAAAATACAGCATACAAGAAATTCAAACTAAAACAAAGTTAAAAATGGCACCAAGCTAATAGTTAAGACAACCAGTTCCAATAGCAGTTAACGTATCTTTGTGATGAACATTGGGAACTCCTAAACGTTTATTATAACGACTGTATGCTGGGAAAAGCTCATCACCACTAAAATGTTTCAATAATTTTCAAACAACAAAAATTCCATTTCCAACGAGTCCATTTTTTTTGCGTCCATTGCGTTGTTGTTGTTGCAGTTCTGCCGGTGGCGGTGTTCTTTCGCAGGAGTCTTATCTTTTTCTCGTCGGCAACCAAAACGAAAACCCCGAAATAGCACCTTGTCAGGGTAAAAGTTCGGGTGTACGGGTGCAGATCTCCAGAGCAGTCCCAGGAATTGGCACATTCTTTGATTTGGTTTGGTGCCTAGCGTTGGTTTATCATCTATATTGTTGCTGTAAGTCCCTGTTGAGAATAGTCATATTCGTAACCACGTAGTGGAACAGGTAGTATTGACAGTTCATATTATAATTGCGTTCACAAGCATAAGGATAGGAGACAATCTGCAAGTGTAGACTATTTACCTAGACATTTACATAATATTTCGAGCGCGTATACACATATACATATTTTAAGTTATTATTTTCTTTCTTCGAGTATTCTGCTTCAGACAGCCTCATGATTGATTCTTTAAATTGTTACTTAACCATTCTAAACCTTCGTACAAACCCTCACCAGATGTGGCACAAGTGGCTTGGATAAACCAAGGGCGATTTCTGATAGAGTGTAAACCTAGCTTTTCGGTGATTTCGGCAGCAGACATGGCTTCCGGCAAATCTTGCTTGTTGGCAAACACTAACCACACAGCGTTCCTTAATTCGTCCTCATTTAGCATTCTTTGCATAACCTCACGTGCTTCGCCGATACGAGATCTATCGTTGGAGTCCACAACGAAGATAACACCTTCAGTGTTTCTGTAGTAATGTCTCCATAGAGATCTGATTCTATCTTGTCCACCGACATCCCAGACCGTGAAGGAGATGTTCTTGTATTGTACAGTTTCCACGTTGAAACCAATAGTTGGAATCGTTGTAATGACTTCACCTAACTTTAATTTATACAAGACAGTGGTCTTACCAGCACCATCTAACCCAACCATAAGAATACGCATTTCCTTGTTACCAAACAAGTTGCTGAACAATTTAGATGCAAATAACCCCATGTTTTTATTATTTTTCTATCTGTGTTAAGTGTGATAATAAATACGGTTTCCTTTTATTTATGTTTCCTGATGTAAACTTCGATGTATATCTTGGTCTTGAATACTACCTTAGTTGATCTGAATAATACCTTCTTGCTCCTTTCTTTTTTGAAAAACAACAACACAACAACTTCTTTGTCCTTTGTGGTTCTTTTTTTGGTTCTTCGAAAAAAAAAAGAAATATATATATTTTTCGTCTTCTAAATATCCGTCTAGATTACCAATTCAATGATGATCTACAATATTCACGCCGTATCTACCTCTCTTGGTATGTCTTGCAAAAAATATTTGTCCTAATATTATTGTTTGTTTGTTCGAGAAAGGTGAGAAAGTTTCCTCAAAAGAAAGAAATCAACGTTGTTACTGAAAAAATTAATAAAAAATGGCATGAAATATATAAAATATGAGAAAAAGGACAAGAAAAAAATGCTGAAAAAAAACAAGACGAAAAACAGTACAGCCGTAGAAAATGAAGTTACGTTAACAGGCGACTTCTCTAACCAACTCTTCTTGTTAAGAAGACACGCCAATCCGGGTATACGAGAACAACACTGGCAGCAACAGCATGTAGCACGCACGCACACATTGCGCGAGTTTTTTTGGTTATTGTTGTTCTGGCGAATAGCGCAGGATTTGGTGTCTCTTTGAGATATTATCGTCTGGGGAGACAGCCAAAGCAGATATATTTTCCCTAAAGGAGTAAAAATAGAAACAGGCTGTCAAACTTAGCAGCCGTGGATGGTGATGTGGACAGCGGGCACGTGTGAAATAGTACTGGGCTGGCAGGTGACAGGCACAGTGCGGCTCCACCACTCCGACAGGAACCTGGTAATGAGGATAGTACTAGCAAGGGCCGTCATCTCTTAGAAATGTCTTTATGGAAATTATGTACTTATGTAAATGCAGGTGGAGAAGTGGCAACAGCACATCTCATTTTCCCAGGTTGAATTTACCTTTTGAATATTGTTGCAATCCTCTCATAAAGACAGAATAAGCCACTTCATTGTTGTCTTCTTCCCAATGTAACTCACAAAGTCGTAGATGCCAAGGCGGGAACCCCTGGATCGACAGATGGGGTCCAAAGTACAATAACAGGTCTGGCTCGTGTCCGACCAGTTGAACCAGCTCGCTGTCGACTAGATCCATGGTGATGTCATTGATGGTCAGTTCGCCGGACCTGCACAACTCACTCATGGTCTTGGTCAAATCTATTAGGGTTTCCTTGCCGTCCCTGTGGGACAACAGCGAGATGATTATGGATACCTTTTCGGTTTTATTTTCTTCCGCATTTCCAGGTTCATCTCGTTCGTTGTAGTACAATTCTGTGGAATGGGGGATTTTTATGGCGTATTTAGGGACTTTACTGGGACCGTAGTACTTGCTCAACTTGTTGTGCACTTCATGTCTTAAGGAACCCACATTTTTTTGCAACACACCGTCGTAATCGTATATGGTCAAATATTTTATCCCAGCGGATACAGTCCAACACACAAGTTCACTGGCGTCGTTAATCAATCCAGTGGATCCACCGCCAATATCACCATATGGCTTCATCTCCAGTATGGTGGCTACCCGTTTGGGGATTTTTCTCAATTTAATGACGTCTTGACGGATTAATTGTGGTGCATTGGATGGATTATAAATTATATTCAGAATTCTTAGTTTCATCAAATGATATCTAAACTCAACATATCGGTATATGCCGTAAACAAAGTAGCATGAATACAATATTATCTTGTAAAAGATGTATTCTATAGTATTCATTTTCTTTAGGTTAAATTCATCTGGATGATTGTCTATCATAATGGGCAATCGAGTTTTCCTGTCATCAGATGTTCTGTCAACATCATCACTAGTAGTCATGGTAATACACACATTCATTCGGCCTACTTCATGTCCACTGAAACTCTGTTTCTTAACCTAAATACACCAACAACAATAAACGTCCATCCATGTTGTATCTGTCGACTTTTCTCTAGAATGAAATTTTAGTATAAAACTTCTAGATAAAGCTGTGCCAAAGTATCATCCGGGTAAATATATCCTATCATAGGAACCAAGGTCATATAATATTGAAACCCGACTTGTATCAATTGTAAATGTTACTATAGAATCTTTTATAAAGATATAAAGAGAACAAATGTTCATGTCATTACAAAGTTGTTAACGTCACTACATAAAATTGGCGTACCTTTCTTTCATTGTTCGTACTATCCGGTATCGGCGGATCCTTCCACTGAACTATTTTCTTCTAGATCTGGTAATGCCGAGTGGATTTGAATATTAAACATGTTAATCTCACTTGATTGTGGAAAGGAGCCACCATTAAACGTATTACGCGTTGGTCCGTCCATTTGCTCTTGCCCATACAATCCATAGGAGGATCCTGTAGCATGACTGTTATTACTCTCACTCTGTATTAATTGTGCCATATAATTTTTTAAATTATCACGAGTCTGCCTACGTTCATCTTCATTCATTTGTTGACCATCGCCCACTGAGCTATTCAATGTGTCGTCAAAATCATAATCATCTTCATCAGAGGTCAGCGATGGTGGTCCCCTCCTATACGTATTCAACTCTAGTCCGTTCCCAAGGTCCATATAAGTCCGGGGTCTACCTAATGTCAGTTCCTCCAGTATAGGGCGCAGAGACTGATCTTCAGTTCTATGTATGCTATTTCCTTGTATACCGCTTGAATTACCAACCCCAGACGTCTGGTCATTTCCTCCAGCAATATCCATAAATTCCGTAGATTCTGATGATAATGAGGGTGGACCCTTGGAGTTAGTATTTAATCCCAAGCCATTACCCAGGTCTATGTAATATTGATCCATCTCAAGTGAATCAGTTACTGGTAAGACTGTAATATCCGAGTTTCGTACAACTTGATCATCAAATCGTTTCTGCGTTAAATCTGCGTTATTACTTTCACTACTGTATTCTCCAACTGTAGTTGAATTAGTGTCAAGATTTTCGGCTGGTACAAATTGTGAAATTGTGTCATCATGGTTATTATGGCCAGAATAGTGAGTTTCATCGTTCCTAAACGTCATTTGTGGCGGGTATGTATGTGTTCTTTCTCTAATTATTTTATTCCACTTTGACGACGAAATACTGTTAGGTGCTTTAATATATAGTTCATCAATTTCTTCCAATGTCAAACCCTTTGTTTCATAAACAGTAAAATATACAACAACAATAGCAACCGCATTTAAACTACCCCAGATGAAATAGATCTTCGTACCCATTGTCGTCTCATTATTAAACCTTGTATCAACGATATATGGTGTAATAAAAGCACAAATGAAATTGACTAACCAATTTGCGGCTGCGCAGATGGCAGTACACTTCGATCTCACACCCAGTGGATAAAGTTCTGCCGAAATAACCCATACAATACCACCCCAGGTAGCAGAAAAAGCAGCGATAAATAGACAGACAAATGCAATCATAACTTTATTTGCGACTACAGAATGGGTAGAAACACCAACAATAGCAATAATAAAATTTGAAATAGTCATAATAGCACCTCCCACAAGTAAGACTTTACGCCTACCAATGTATTCAACAAGGAATAATCCAGGTATATTAAATCCGACATTCACAGCATATGTAATAAATGACACCATGTAGCTGTTATGAATCCCTGTCTTATTAAAAAACGTTACACCATAATAAAAAATAAAATTTATACCAGAAAACTGTTGGAAAGCTTGTAGGGCAATACCAGTAAACATACGAAGAGACTGCTTGGGCCTACTAGGACTTGATTTAAAACATGCCCAGAATGATGGGGAACCAAAGGAAGCTTCATAGTCATAGGTGGCCTTTATTTCAACAAGTTCTTCGAGTAGACCAGAATCATGCACTGGAACTCCACGTAAAAAAGCAAGTGACTCAGCTGCCTTATCTAGTTCATCTCTTAATACATAATACCTCGGACTTTCAGGAAGAAAGAGCATACCAGCTGCTAGAATAAGAGACCATACATATTGTAGCCCAATCGGTATTCTGTATGATGAGGCGTTGTTCTGAGTATGTGTACCCTGAGAGACGGCACTTGAAACCAAAAGACCCCAAGTTATTGCCCATTGATAAGTGGAAATAATCGCACCTCTCAATGATTTATGTGCTGCTTCCGCTTGATACAAAGGTACCACGGCAGATATAATACCAACTGCCAAACCAGATATCACTCTTCCTACAACTAATAATGCGAGTGTAGTTGAACCTATCTGTAGGGAGCTCCCAATGGAAAATACGACGGTGGTACTAAATAAGATCACAGCCTTTCTTCCATATTTGTCTGATATGATCGGTGCCGATAACGCTCCAATAAAAGTCCCCAGTGAAAGGAAGGACACTAATATTGCCATCTCTCTAGTTGTAAAATGGTTATGATTTGGCGCCAGATGAGTCTTCACGTAACTCATGTCAGCTATACTATTGATCAAACCGGTATCGTATCCAAATAAAAAACCACCAACGGCCACAAATGCACCAACCAGGATAGACATCATTGCAGATTGTTTTCTTGGCGGTTCGGAGAATATAAATGATTGATCACCAAAATTCAGACTACCGGTGTAGATTGAATTGAAATCGTCTATAATGTTTGGGGGTACATCTTCATCGTTTATAATCTTGTTGTTACTACTGCTGGTAGTTGTATCATTAATATTAGTGTTTGTTGAGTTTGATCTAGGATCAGATGTTCGGTTTCTTGATGAATCAGAAAATGTATTGTTATTATCGGCATTATTATCGTCATTATGTTCGTCATTATTGGTATTATTGTTGTTATAAGTATTATCATTGATACTATCATTGCTGCTTATATGATTATCTGTATTTTTTTCGTTTCGTCGCAGGCTATCCTTAACTCTTTTGACTGCTTTTAAAAAGAAGCCGTATTTGGCTCGATCTACTTCATTTTCGATATACACCTCTTCACTATCAAACATTTCACTATATTCGAAAAATTAATAATAATGTCTTGAATCTTAGATGCTTTATATATGAGTAATAGTCATATCCTTTCTATAATTAGTAAACCTCTTGCAACTATGAACTTCAAGCAATAAAAGCAAAAATAAAAAACAATAACTGAATGTATAAGTGTGTAAACCGTATTTCCAATCGTAGAATAATAAAATATAATATAGTAACTTCTCGTATTTATTCTTATCTGATACAACTGGAATGGTTCAAGTAATCATGCCCAATCTATGATCACTGGATTATTATAACCTTCAAAAAGGCTTCCAAATGCAAAATAGTATCCACCAATAAACTTATTTCAAATAGCTAACAAGTTAATTCCTTAATTAAAGCCGAATCTCGTACTTCAAAACAGATGCCTTAACTGCAGTCTACTTTCTTTCTATACTATTATAGGTGATTCTTAAAATATTACAACCACTTTCTAAAAGACAGATCCTCAGCCTGAGTTTAAAAAAGAAGAAATTTATTTAGTACAATATATCCAAGCTCACCTGTAAGCAACCTTAAATCACTTACAGATGCGAATGCTACAACATACGTTTGAGCTGAGTACTGTAAGCTAGCCTTGCTAATTTTATCTAATTTTGTCTTCTCTTCTTCGCTCTCTCCGACAACATTTTTTCTCGATTAAGACAAATTGATTATCCTGTACAGTCAAGAAAATCACATAATAATATTGGCAGGCCAAAATTAAGATGAAAAATGCACATAATTGAGAAGCTAAAAACATCAAGTGTTATTAACAATACAAATAAAATAAAATCATTTATATATGTATCAATACCTATATATCAATATATTTATAAACATATGTGTCTACGTAATTAACAAAAAAGAGTTCCCCTGGGGTGATTTTATTTGGAAGTGGCATCTGAAATTCCAATCAATCTCTTCACACCTGTTAACCAATTTCCACCCTCTTCGGCATTGTTTGTGGCAATATCTGCATGGATAGCCATAGCTTCGCTGTACTTTTTATCCTTCATTAAATCTACGACTTGGTGCAATTTATCTAAGGTAGGTTGTGTTAAAAGATCTTGTTTCTCTAGATGTTGGAATAATATGTGCAATCTCTTATTACAATCCTTTAATTGCTTGCTGTATTCCTTTGGTGTCAAAGGCGTAACACGAGCTAATTCTTCTTTGAAGAAGTCGACAATTGGCAGTTGGTCAGCAGGAATGCCCCCTGTAGTTGGTGGAATTGATTCGCTAGTGGCTGGTGGAGCGTTACTAGTGGGTGGTAATGATGAAGGATTAACACTAATTGGAGGTGGAGGTGGTGACAATGATTTAGTGCTTAAGGCCTCCTGTGATTCCTTTTGAACAGAGCCCAAAATATTAGCTGCTTCATTTACTCTGGTAGTGTTGTGAGATTTCTTTCTCATGTTAATTGGTGGTGGTCCAATAGGAGTTTTGGCCAGGTTAGAGCTTGATGAGTTATTGCTTGAGGGAGCAAAGTGTCCAGGTGGTCCACCTAAAGTAGCTTGAGCCGGAGGAGTGTATGGATTGCCTAATTTAGATGGAGGGACTGCCGTGGCTGATGGAACAGATTGATTGGCTTGTGGAGCATAAGGGTTAACGGCAGATGGTGGTTTACCAACCACACCTTCCTCTACACCAGGCAATAAGGATGAACCTCTCGAGCTTCTATGAGGTGGAGGTGACATCAATGGAGAACCTGGTAATTTGGATTGAACAGTATTGATTGGAGCATTGACAGATTGTGGGAATGATCCATTGTTGAGTGAAGGACTATTTGATGAAATTGGTGCAACTGAAACTGGTTTAGCACGAGATGGCTTCTCTTTCAGGTTAGAAATTGGCAAATCATTCCATCCTGCATTAGCCTTTCTATTCAGATGTGGGACTTGACCAGAAACTACATTTTTACCAGTCTGAATTGGTGGAGGTGATGTGGTAGATGAACCAGTTGGTACAGAAGATTGAAATTGGGCAGATGCATACAATGATTGAGCTGCTGGAGACATTCCTGGTACCGCATTAGAACCCACAGCAGGGATGGCATAAGGATTAGCTGGTGGTACAAAAGTGGATTGAGACGTTGCCAAAGGTTGCTGTTGTACAGGTATGATGGCAGGAACAGACTGATTATAGTGTGGTGGGACTGTAGTCATTTGTGGTGCGTACTTCTTCTCCGTAGAAGGTACAACTGGTTGAGATGTTGGAGGTTGAGCTAATGGAGCACCGAATGTATTCAAGTTAGTTTGAGATGGTTTATTTGGAATAAGAGATGGCTTAGCTGATTGTCCGTTATAGCTTTGTCTGGATTGGGATGCGGTTTTTGTTGAAGTAGATGCCTTACCAGATGCCAATAATATACGTTGCTTTTCAGTGGCAACGATAGGATTGTCATTTGGAAGAGTATCTAAGAATAATTTAGCCAATTCAAACTCACCTGTTGAAGTAGTCAAACTAACAAATTCCAAGAATTTAGTAATTAAATCAGCATTCGTAATAGTACGATCTCCACCGATAAAGTTAGCAAAAACTGTGTACCTTTCCACAAATTCAGTTAATGATTCAGTATATGCTTCAAATGCAGTTAATTTCTTTTCACTTTGTAGAATATTTTTCAAATCATTGTATTCAGATATCCAAATTTCGGCGACCTTATTTAATGATCCAGCAGCTAAGTACACAATTAAAGCATCTTGTCTGTTGTTATGCTCGAATAATTGGTCACCTAAGTCCTTTAGTGCATCATTCTTCTTCAATTCGTCATTCTTATAAAAATTACAGATAGATCTTGCAGTAAATTTCCATTGGTCTAAATTTAAGTTGTTTATTAAATCTTCAGAATTTTGTTTTGAAATAGAAAATAGCAATCTAGAAATAGAGGAAGAATTGCCACATTTGTTGAAATATGCATCCTTTACTGTATCTTTCACCAAAGGATCTCCTGAAATTAAAGCAATTATCAAACTTTCCATCAACAGATCATCATCAAGACAATTTGCTATGGCTAGTTTCCAATTTTCATTAACTAATGCCTTTGAGATAGTTTCGAATTTTTGAGAATCCTTGCTATCAGGTTTGAATAAGTCAAATTTACCTTCAGGATGAAATTCAGTTTCAATTTTAGCAAAGAATTCTTCACCATCATCAGCTTTTGGAGATATATTATCATCGCTTGATTTACCATCAGATTCATCTAAGTCCAGAGACATTGCTTCTTGTAAGAACTCCTCTTTACCATCCATTGACAATTTTTCTAATAAATTCCAATCATCTTCATTGGTTTGATTGATAACTTTAACTAATCTTTGGTTAATCAAAGGCTTGAAGTCGTTTGTTTTCAATGCTGTGAATAAAGTGTCAATTGACGAAACTGAATCGTCTTTATTAATATTGCTTGTTAATAATTCCTTGGAAGGATTGGTAATATTGATAGACTTTCCACTAATAGACACTAATTTCCCACCAAATGCCCAGTTTGCTAGTGGAGACTTTTCCTTTAGATACCATTGTGGAGCTTTGTATTTGAAAACAGTTGGCTTTTCTGTAGTTGGTTCATTAGATACATGATTCCAGAAATCGGTTTCCGACTCATGTTGTTTAATTTCGTTAACTATGTTATCTTGAGTGTTAGTCAAATCTTGTAGCGTTTGAATTTCCACTTTACCATCGAAGGAAGCAAAGGCAAATACTTCAGGGTTACGAGGTTGGAATTTAGTCTTGAAGCACCATTCCTTACCTGTATGGAACTTGGATATCTTTTCTGCGGTTTCTGGGTTCCATAACAATACGGAATTATCTCTACCACTTGATAATAACAATTCGCTGTCGTAACTACACCAGTCTAGAGATAGGATACCCTTGGAATGACCATCGCTATCTTTGTTGTTAGATTGTAGGACTTGTAAAGGAGTATTGGAGTTTCTTAAATCCCACACAAGAATCAAAGGTTCATTATCATTACCCGTGGCCGTGGCCACCCTGGTGGAATTGAATGGATGCCACTCCACAGTAGACAATTGAGGCTTCAAACCAGTGTTACCGGATACATAGCTTAAATGTATGACTTCCTTCTTAGTCTTTAAATCCCAAATCGATGAAAAAGTGTTTGATTGAGTAGTGGTGGCCAAGACATGAGCCAACGAATTGTTCCATGCAATGGAATTGATCTCATTCGACTGAGACATCGCCTTCCCTGGAACCACAGGGGAATAATCGGAGTTGTTACTCTTGGCGCATTTATTTAAATCCCAAATGAATATTTCATTCTGATTCCCACCAGAAGCCAGCAAGTTCTCTTGTTTCGGATTGAATCGTAACGTGTACACCATCGAAGAGTGCTTCTTAGGCAATTTGCAGACACTGCTCAGCTTATTGCCGTCCTTCCTGTAGTTAAATATCTCGATGTTCCCATTGTCCAACGCACCGGCTATATGATTGCTGTCCGCATCGTGTGACCAATCCAGTTCGTTAAATTTAGAATCCACAGACAACACTGCCTTGGGCGAGTCTCCGCTCTTGTCCAATGTCCACAACTCCAACACAGACTCGTGGGAGAACGACGAATCGATCGTACCTGCTGCGGTACCGGTAACCAACACTGGTTCCACGTCCTTAGACCACGCAAACGTAGACGTCCTTGGAAATTCCGCCAAAACAACCATGCTGAGCTTATTTCTTTCTATCTATCACTCAGATTGCAATCCTGTTCCTTCTTCTTCTTCTTTCTCCTCTTCCTGTGGGCCACTCCCTGAATAGTTCCTCTTTTATAAGGAATTCTTCGTATCTGTCTATTTATTTATGTTCACTGGGTAAAAAATCGTCCAAGGAATCTTTACAACGAATCTGTCTTTTTTCGTCTGCCTTTCCAGCAATTACTGAAAAATCTTTTGTTTTGGACAACACCACACAACAAACGTGATGCCGGAAACTGCCCCCAACGACACTGCAATAGAGGGAGGGGGTCTCGGAAGAAGGGTTGAAGTAGACGAGCTGTGAAGGATGGTGTGCTGGGCGTGTACCTGGATTGGCCTAGAGTCCGGTACGTTACGGTGCGGTAGATCGATTGGGTGCCTGGGCCGGAGGACTTGCGTATGCAGAAACAAGAAGAGCAGATGAAGTCTATTAGGGAGTCTCCCTATTTTGAGGAGGCCTACGAACAATACAAAGAGAACGTCTCCGAGGACATCGATCAATGGGACCAACGCATCGACAGCACAGGGTGCTACATGGAGAATCTGGTGTTGCAATTATGCCATGCAGAGACCGGGGACTGGAGACAGTGTGCTCAAGAAATGAAATTCTTCCAGAAGTGTTGGCTCAAGAACGGAAACGATTCGAGAGTTGGCACCGTCAACCGGAAATGAGCATTGTGGACAGTGTGTGCCACGTCCAAAACGCCTTCTACCTGTATCGCTTGTATATTTCTAGAATCTTCTACTGCATGAAGAAAAAAAACACACACACACATATATATATATATATAAATGACTTTTAATGAAATGATCAATTGTCTGGAAAGCTTTGGGACATTCTAAGACCGGTGCCGCCGTCAAAGATACTCTTAATATGCCAAGACCTAAGACGTATATCGATATCTCAATTGGAGGTTTGGAACCTGCAAAGAACAGAATAGTGTTTGAACTATACGATGATGTAGTGCCAAAGACCACGAAGAATTTCGTCCAATTGTGTGAGGGCACTCATGGCATGTCCAAGACTCATCCAGACATCCCATTGTCTTACAAGAATTCTACTTTCCACAGAGTCATAAAGTCGTTTATGTTGCAATTTGGTGATTTCACCAAGCACAATGGAACAGGTGGTGAAAGTATTTATTACGATGGTAACCCACAAAATCGTGGATTCGAAGACGAGAATTTCACTTTGAAACACGACAAGCCATTCTTGTTGTCCATGGCCAATGCTGGTCCAAATACCAACGGTTCTCAATGTTTCATAACCACAGTCCCTACTCCCCATTTAGACGGGAAACACGTTGTGTTTGGTGAGGTCATTCAAGGGAAAAGATTGGTGAAGTTGATTGAATCTCAAGAAACAGATTCCAACGATAAGCCATTGCAGGACGTGAAAATCATCGATTGTGGTGTCTTGCCGAGCGATTACGTGGTCCCTGAAGATGCTGAAGATACTCCAACTGATCAATACGGTGACAATTATGAAGAATTGATGAGTGAAGATTCTAAGATCGATGTGAAGGATTTCGACAGTGTAGTTAAGGCTGTGGATGCCATTAAAGCGATTGCCACCAGCCAATTTAAGGAAAACAACGTCGAAGTTGCGTTAGTTAAGTACGAAAAGTGTGGCAAATACTTGCGTGAGTATTTCCCAGAAGATTTATCCGATGATCAATTATTAAGATTAAACCAATTGAAAGCTTCTGTATTATCCAACATTGCGTTAATGGCGTTGAAATTGAACAAGAACACCCGTGTATTAGAAGTTTGTACTGAGGTTATGCATCTAGACGACACCACAGACGCTATAAAAGCCAAGTCATTATACCGTCGTGGGTTGGCATATTGTAAGCTAAATGATCCAGACATGGCTTTGACAGATTTAGAACTAGCAACAACTTTTAAACAGAATGATGCTGCTATCTTAAAGGCTATCGCTGACGCCAAAAAAAAGAGAAACGAAATGAAAGAAAAGCAAAAGAAATCGTTGAGTAAGATGTTTGGATGATTGAATTATTAGCTTAGAGACTTGCCTTATGTATATATCTTTAACTCCGTATTCAACGGTGTATTTATCTATTAGCTCATCATACATGTATAGATCAAGAAATGAGAAGTAAGAATATTATAAAATTTGAAAATAAAAATTCTTCTTAACTCATCTCGATCGTCAAGGAAAAGCAGAATACCAAACACCTCGCCAAGTATATCAATATGACCCAGGAGCATGAATATACTGCTTTTGTGGACTTGCCAGTGTCACAAGCTCAAGTCATTAATTGTTCATTTTCTAAATGGTCGAGTAACTTTAAAAATCACCTTTTATCAGATTTTCAGATAATAAAACCATTACCAGAAGCATTTATTAAATACTTGGAACAAGATGGGGTTAACTTGCCTAGTGGAGAAGGCACGTTTTCTCAAACTATAGAAAGAACAGAAGAAAATGACTATAGCGACTGGGAAGATGATGGCCAGGTTGAAGATGATGATACAGAGACCAAAATTGATCCCGTAAAGGATTTCTCAGAACTACATAATAAAATTAAAGACATAATAAAGGATTTCGGTGCTGTCATTCCAAAATTAAACTGGTCTGCTCCAAGAGACTCTACCTGGATTCTTCCTAACAACACTATGAAATGTAACGAAATCAATGATTTGTATCTTTTGTTGAATTCATCTAATTACATAATGCATGATCTACAGCATGCTTTAAGTGAATGTACAGACTCAACAAGTGTTGGCCCAAAACTGGAATACGAATTAATTTTGAAACAATGGTCAGAGGTAAACCCGGCTTTGGAATTCAGAGTCTTTGTTAGAAACAAGCAAATTATGGGTGTGTCACAAAGAGATTTAAACTATTATAATTTCTTGGAACCAATGTCTGATTCTTTCAAGGATCTAATTGATGAATTCGTGGAGGAAGTGGCAATTCCGAATTTCCCTGACCCATGCTTTGTACTGGACGTATATATCCCCAAACCCTATAAAGTAGTGAAATTAATTGACATTAATCCATTTGCCAGATGGACAGATTCGTACTTGTTTTCTTGGAACGAGCTGCTAACCAAAGACTTATCGTTGACAGATGACTACGAATTGAGACTCGTTACTGAAAATAACACTGGAAGATTTGCCTCAAAGGAACATTCTGAAAATCATGTCCCAAGAGATATACTGGAGGCAAGTTTAAATCCCGATGTTATAAGGGAGTTGACACAAAAATGGAAAGAATTGTTAAATAAACAAGAACAAGCGGAGGATTCTGAAACTGATTTAGATTGAGAACTTCCTATATATTTTACGTCACCTCTTCCTATTTTATAATGTAGACTTTTCTTTTTATTTTAATTTCTGTGTCACTGTTGATGCTCGACACTGTCGCGTCAAACAAAATGACTATGTAAATGACAAATACAAAATAAAATAAAATAAAAATAGGTCTTAAGTGAACATATGGGACTACGATAATTTTGTCTTATCCAAAATTAATTTTGGCATTCAAGGAAGCAAAGTACCAAAATTTCACTATGAATATTATACTTTTCACCTTTCTTTGGTTGGTAGCACAACCATACGTGCAGGCGGATTTGTTTAAACCTCCATCGCCCATAAAATGCTCTGCCAGCAAACATTGTCCCAAAGAATGGCCATGTTGTTCGCAGTATGGGGAGTGTGGAACTGGTCCAATCTGTGTTGGTAATTGTAATCCGAAGTTCTCCTTTTCATCTCAAAGCTGTATTCCACAGTTATTTCTAGCACCTATGAATAATCGAAATATACAATATATTGAGTTTGATGCTAAATTAAAAAAAGATACGGCCCTAGGAAGTGGACCTGTTGGTATGAATTTGGCCAAAAACACTGCTAGTAAAGTCCTAGAGCTGAATAGAAATGGACTGATTTATCATACATTTTATTTAGTGACAAAGAGTTATTCTGAGGCCATTAAAATGGTAAAGAATTATAATTTCACATATAGTGGTCCTGTGAGCATTGATACAGATTATAATGATATTACGTTGGCTATGCCAAGAAAAACAACAGGTGCTATCATTGCCTCGACAAAATCAATTCTCTATGGCAGAACGATTGTCACAATGAAAACAGCTAGATCACAAGGTGTAATTACTGCAATAGTCTTAATATCAGCGACTGGTGATGAAATTGATTTTGAATTTCTTGGAAGTGAATTAAATACTGTTCAATCAAATTATTACTATCAAGGTGAGTTAGATCATTCAAGAATGCAAAAAACTACAATTTCCATGGATACATTTTTATACGAACATACGTACGAATTATCTTGGGATGAGGAAAAGATAGAATGGATTGTTGATGGATCAGTGATTAGAACCTTATTTAAAAGAGATACATGGGATCCTGATAAAAAGGTTTATAAGTATCCTCAGACACCAATGAGACTGGAGGTAGCTGTTTGGCCAGGAGGGTCAGAATACAATCCACCAGGTACAGTAAATTGGGCAGGAGGTGAGATCGATTGGGATAATTCACCAGATATTATAGAAAAGGGACAATTCGAAGCACACGTTCGCAAAGTTAATATTATACCTTATAAAAACTCACATTTATCTAAAATCACACGTTGCATTAGAGAATCATTTAGGCGACCTGATACTGTGCCAAATGTGGTGACTGTAGAATATGACAGCAAAAGAGATCCGGAATTTGGAAGCAAATCATTGGTTTGGAAATGTGGTAAGGTGCCGATGGTTCCTGGGTGGAAAGCTTCTGGGACTACTGTTATAGATAATAGATCCTTTAAAAAAGTGAATAAGCAAGCATCCGATGAGAAACACACATATCAGATGGATAATGTGATAGGCACAGACACTAATACGATTGATAAGTTTAAGAAGAGCCCTCCCGAAAAAATGAGTGTAGGAAACAATAATTATGAGAGTACTGAACAAGATAATTTTGCTGACAATGAGGATGGTACGGACTATGATGACTACGAAGATTATATTTATGATGATGAGTTTCGTTCACATGCTTCATCCTTGAGTAATCCAATATATTCAGCGGTAAAAATGAGTAGAATGATATGGAAACATATATATTGACTGCTTGTGATTACAATACACGCATTCTCCAACGGCTATGTATACTTATGTATATATATATTATGTTAGTATATGTAATTTCTTATAATTCTAAGCTAATGCATTTTATAAATGAAATTAACGCGAAAATGAACAAACAGAAATCAAATCTACAATCCAATTAGCACAAAAGAAACAATTCGGAAACTGACCAACTAGAGTATAAATGGCTGGTGAGATCATTACACTTCAAGTAGGACAATGTGGTAATCATGTTGGCAGACACTTTTGGTCACAATTATTAAAAGAACACGCAATTGATCATGATGGGAAAGCGCAACCAATTGATGGGACAAGGCAAGATGAGACAAAGGCATTCTTCAAGGAGACATCTGATAATAGATTTACACCTAGAGCGTTATTATTCGATATGGAACCTGGTGAAATTAATAATACAAGGAATTTCTTCCCTGATTTATTTGAGCGTCGTAATATTTGGGTATCATCTACCGGATCTGGTGCTGGTAATGCTTGGGCCAAAGGCTATGAATGTGGTCAAGATAACTTAGATGAATATTTGAACTTGATTGACAGGGAAATAGATTCTACTGAAAATTTTGAAGGGTTCCAATTACTTCATTCTGTTGGTGGCGGTACTGGTTCCGGTTTAGGTTCTAGTCTTTTAGAAGCGATTGCAGAACGATATCCAAAACAATTAATTACGACATATTCTGTTTTTCCAGGCAAAGAATCAGAAGTTGTTGTTCAAAATTATAATACTATTTTAACTTTAAGAAGATTGGCGGAGGAACCAGACACATGTATTATTTTTGATAATGATGCACTATTAAATATGTCAAGCAAAGTGTTTGTAGATCCAAATACAGATTATGGGCATATTAATCAATTGATTTCAGCTACTATGTCATCTATAACAAATTCATTACGATTCCCAAGTTACATGTATAATTCCATGGCAAGTATTTTATCCCCATTAGTACCTTCTCCAGATCTACATTTCTTAGTTCCAAGTTTCACTCCATTCACTGCAGATTATGTGGCAGGTGGTAATAAATATAGAAGTAATTCAGCATATGAAGTTTTATTAGATGTGATAGACCCCACAACAGCATTAGCATCTGTTCCTACATCGAACCCTATATATTTGAGTACATTCAATACCGTAATAGCGCCATCAATTAAACAACAAGATATATCGAGAGCAATGTTTAAAATGCAACAAAGACTTCGATTTGCGCCTAATATGTATAACTCTGTTCATGTTAATATTGGTAGAAGATCGCCATATTATTCAGAAACACCATCAAATTCTACTAACGCGTTAATGTTGGCTAATGTAACCTCAATTTCTTCCTTATTTGAAAGACATTTAATGGCATTTGATAAGGTTTACAGTAGGAAAGCTTTTATTAATATGTACAAGAATGAGAAGTTATTTAAAGATGTAGAGGATGAATTTGACGAATCTCGTGAGGTGGTAGCCAACATCATAAATGAATATAGAGCATCAGAACAAGAATCCTATTTATCAGAAGTTCTTACAGAGAATGAAAATATGATTGGAACAGTAGATTCTGAAGGTGATAACAATATGGGTTAACGTGTCTGCTCGATATGAATGTATTTATGTATATATGTATTTTGTAATATTACGGTATTGAACAATTCTAAGCTTTGAAATGAATTTTAAATTTAAAGGGCCATTTTATATTCGCCGTTACAGAAGAACAAGAAAAATGAAATAGGACAATTGGAGGATTTTTGTCAATGAGGAATGGTTACATTAATTGAAGTATGTTATGTTGCAAATTTTTTAATGTACAGTTGTAACTGTGAACATCGTGTACTAACAGGTGTATAGATATATCGATTGATTTCTGATGCAGAAGATGAATGTCGAAAGGGTCAGATAGACAATGCTATCGCAAAATATAAGGATGTCTTGGAGCAATTAGAATCACCTTCTTTGAAATCGGCTAAAGTAGGGGATGAAGTGACGCATGCTTTACAACTATTACATCAGGATATCTCTGTAAGAGTTCGAGAACTCGAAACATATCATGAAATGGATAATGAGGACTCGTCTACTAAATTAAATGGCAACGGTAGTAAGGGCAGTGGTATATCTAGTAGTACCAATGTGGTTGCGGGGATAAACAGTATGAATGTGGCTGGGATGGATCGATTGCTTGATTTAAGAGGCTCGACAGCAAATATCAACATGAACAGTGTGTTATTAAACACTCGAATGTGGGATCAGTCAAGTAGACTGGGAGGCAGTATCAATCTTGGGTTAGAACCGTTGATAGGCTCGTTAATTGGTAAATTACAGTGGAAGATACAGAATACTGTAGAAACGGAATTGAAAAATATATCACCTAAAAATGAGAAACTCGTCCTGGAAATGGAATCAAAGATCAATGTACATTTAGAGCAATTTAAAAAAGAGGTCAACATATATGAGCAGCAGAAGTTTAAAGAGTATAATGTCAAATTGGATCAATTGAGTTTGGAGAACAAGAAGCTCTCTAATCAGATAGCAAAATTAAAAGAAAGATGGGATTCTTTGGTGGAAAGTGCCAAGCGTAGAAGAGGGATAATCCAAGATGACTGACGAAGAATCACCAACTATATTTATCAATTCTTAATATCCATGGCTGTATTTGTATGGTTGGTAATATATTCACGTGATTTGGTCTTTCTTCCGAAGAAACTTTCAAATAAGAAAATTTTTGAGTTGCGATGAGCTTCAAGATGGCCAGTTAAACCAGGTTATATACTGGTTTGTATCGCAAAGAGAACCACAAAAAGGTTAGATTGCAGCGGAGAGTAAATATTTATATAGATCATTGATGGCTGGCTCACAATTAAAAAATCTAAAGGCCGCTTTGAAGGCCAATGGATTGACTGGTCAAACTAACACTAAGAATAAAAAAAAAACCAAAAGACAATCGACAGAGTATGATAGGGAAGAAAAGGCCAGGAAGATTGCACAGATAAGAGAACAATTCAACCCTTTTGAAGTCAAAGCAGCAAAAAATAAAAGAAAGAGTATCATGGCTGATTCTCTTGACCAGAAGAAAGCTGTTGGCAGACCAGGTATCTCTAAACAGATTGGTGAGGAGAATAGAAAGAAGTTCTATGAAGCTAAGAAACTGTTGAAAAATAGAAAAGGTGGTGTTGTGGATAAACGTTTTGGTGAAAGAGATAAAAATTTAACAGAAGAAGAAAAGATGTTGGAGCGTTTCACCAGAGAAAGACAAAACCAATCTAAGAATAAGAGAAATATATTTGATCTAGAGGATAATGATGAATTTGACGAAGATGGTATGTTTGGTGGCATTTTGACTCATGGGGGTCAAACATTAAATGATGATTTCCAAGATGACGATTTATATGGTGGAGGAAGAAAAACCAAAAGAGGTATTGATGAGTATGAAGATGATGGCGCCTTGGGTGAGGATAGTGTACCTATTAGGAAAAAGACAAAATCTGAGGTTATGAAAGAAGTGATTGCCAAATCGAAATTTTATAAGCACGAAAGACAGAAGGCACAAGAAAAAATGGAAACTCAAATAGAAGACTTAGATGATGACTTTCAGGATATCATGTCAGAGCTAATGACCTCAATGCCCAAAAAAAGCAAAGATGCTACTGAAATGGAGAATACTGATAAAGATTATGATGTGAAAGTTAGGGAATTACAATTGGAAAAGAGAGCAGCACCAACAGATAGAACAAAGACAGAAGAAGAAATTAAGAAGGAAGTAGAGGAAAAGAGAAAACAATTAGAACAACAACGTTTAGATCGTATGAGTGGTATGTTGCAAGGAGATGATGATGAAGAAAGAGGTGTTGAAGATTTGGATGATGGTTTTTGGAGTGGTGATGAGGAGGAAGACGAAGGAGAGGAGATTGCTAAATCGGACGACGACGTTATTCTATCCGAAGATGAAGATCATGGTATCCGTGATAATGGATTTAAACGTAATACCACAGGTTCTGCTCTTCCTTGTCCTATCACTCATGAGATGTTGATGGATCGTTTGAAGAAAAGCTCTTTGGAAGAACACCCAAAAGTTATAAAACAGATTGTAAAGGATTATCAACCAAAATTGGCGGAAGGTAACAAAGAGAAATTGGGTAAGTTTACGGGTGTTATATTATTTCACATAATGTTTTTGAGTGATCAAGATTATTCGTCCAATACAAAGAAATTTAGCGAAGTTCAAAATTCATTGTTATCAATATTGAAAGGTCTTTCAGAGAAATATAATCAAAGTTTATCTATTAAATGCAGGGAAATAATCCTTGATATCCAAAAAAGATTTAAAGCACAGAATTTTTCGGGAATAACTAACGGTGACATAATATATTTTATGGTTGTAGGGATGTTATTCTCGACATCAGATCAGTACCATCTAGTTGTGACTCCATGCCAGCTATTGGTTGCGGAAATGTTAGAGCAAGTAAGAATGAACTCTTTAAATAGATTGGCATTTGGTGCTGTCTTAGTAAGGATATTATTGCAATATCAACGTTTATCTAAACGTTACATTCCAGAAATAACATATTTTTTTAGAAAGACGTTGAGCACTTTAGTATTTCATGATGGAGTTAAATTGGATGGTAGAATAGATAACTATACCTTGGGTATATCCTCTAGTTCTGAATTTTCTCAAGATATGGATACTGTTTTGAAATTGGAGCAAATATTTAACACCAAGAAGATTACAAATGAAGAAGAATATAAGAAAGTTGTATTGTTGAATATTCTGGAATCCTTGGAAAAAACAATCTCAGAAATTTGGAAGAATTTGGATGCGTTTATGGAGTTGTGTTCTTTAATTGAACCTATATTAGAGTTGTATGTCAGTAACTTTGCTGGAAAGATTACAAAGATAAATGATCTATTGGACAAAATATCCAAATGGAAATCATTCAACAAACATATCCCATTAACATTACAAGACCACAAACCCATGTCTATCCCATCTCACGCACCTAAATTTGAAGAGAATTTCAACCCTGATAAGAAATCATATGATGCTGATAAAACGAGAAACGAAATCAACAAGATGAAGGCTCAATTGAAGAAGGAACGTAAGTTTACTATGAAAGAAATTCGTAAAGATACCAGATTTGAAGCAAGACAAAGAATTGAGGAACAAAGAAGTAAGAATGAAGAATACCACAACAAGATGGCACGTATCATTAATACCATCAGTACAGAAGAAGGTGCTGAGAAAAATAAATATGAAAAGGAAAAGAGATTGCGTGCCGGTAAGAAATGAAATCTTGCCACTGATTGTCATATATATCCACTGCTGGGTTCATAATTATTTAATGCTTTGAAGTAATTGCAGTTAAGATTTTGTATAATAGTTAAATAAATGAAAAAGAAAATCGATTCATTATTAAAGATAAACAAAATAAAACATCTATAGTATAAAAAATATGCAGGAGATATTCATTTTTTTTCTTTCTTTCTTACATTTTTCCCTTATGATTGTTGTACGGTACAAAATGCAAACAACAAACAAATAAGTAAAAAAAATTAAAAATTATTACAATCATCAGTAAAATGATAATGGTTAGGAACAAGTGAATTGGCATTAAATATTTTCATCATAATTGTCATCAATTTTTTTTTCCGCTAGTGAAATCCATTTACTAACGATTATAGCGGAATTGTGTTGTCTTTTAGAAGAATACTTCTCCCAGATTATGCTATGACATTTTTCTGAATTTCTACAATTTTCTAAAATAATTGTTGCTATGGGGAAAATTTGTTCTTGTGTATAACCAGAATAGTAAACATGAGCTAATGACCACTCATTGTAACCCAGAATAATTCTACTCAGAAAATAAGAACTTGCAGCTAACCAACTTGGCGTTGTTCGTACTAATCTTGGGTCCATGATAGTTGTTTCTAGAAGATATTTAGCCAATGTTCTTATGCTATGTTCATAATCGTCAGCTTTACTAACTCTTCGTAAAAAGGACATTGGCCCAGGCCACCCGAGCTCAAACTCTAAAGTGTCTATCATGAATTTCTCGGCTTCGACGAATTCTTCACGGCTATATGCGTTGTCCAAGGTGTATAAAACGTCATTTAATGAGGGACAATTAATTTCTTCGTATTTAGCAGCGATAAATAAGGCGGACGCACCCACTAATTGGAATCGATTTAACGTAACCTGCCTTTTGGACAAAAATCTGTCGATTATATTAACGGTTAGATATAAGGTCTCGGGCAATAGAGCAAACCGTTCGTGTACTTGTACAATCCAACCAAGTAACGTGCTTCTATATGACCATTTTAATTCTGGTTGATCATCCATATATCTGGCGCCTGGTCTTAAGTTCAATTCTAGCAGTCGCAAATAATCGAAGATTTCGTTTGAAAATTCAGTAGCCATAACGACATCGTATGTATCAGGATCATCCAGAGCTGGGACAGAACGGTGATATTGATTATAGGCCATAAGTAGTTCATCATCGATTGTTGGGTTGTGTATCGGGCAGGAAGGTGAAGCTAGGTCATAGTTCCCTGCTGAGACGTCATCTTCGACGGATACTACTGAACTGGCAGTTCTTGGAGGACTTACAACATTGTCGTTGTTGATGGAATTGGAGATTTTTGAATTGTTCGATGAGCTTCGGTCTTTTCTCAAGGTCGGTTGAATGTTGTTCTGTTTGGATGTTACATCACTCAAGGCGGTACGTATGGACGGTTTGGGTATATTCATTTTTGCTGCAGTATGATAGTGTTCGGGTACTATATTCTCTGTATCATTATTGTGATACATCGTCATTGATCGATAGTGGAGTAAGATAGCGGCTTAGCTCAAAGAACTAATATCTATATATATAGTAAATATATATATTCCAATATACATATAGTATAGTCGTTGTTACCGTGACACTTGGAACAATAAATAATATACCACTACTATGTTGTTCTTTGTTTTTGTTTTTGTTAGTGAATTTCCGATGATCTGATAATTATATTTACTTGTGTACTATTTTTTTCTTTCGTTTCCGTCTCTCTCGCACTTTATTGATGTTTTGTGTTTGTGGTTCTTCCGATCACGGGCCTCCGAGAGAAGAAAACCGGAAAGGAAACAGAACAGCTCAGAAATGCAAATACCTCCCACCGCCAATAAGTAACTACAGCTGCAGCTGGCCGGCCTGGGCAGCACAAATCGGTCTTGTGAGTTCGCTGTCTCTCTCCCTGGTTGTCGTGCAGACAAAGTGCCTCTTATGGCTGGGACTTCTGTTTTGGACGCAAATGGAATAATGTACTTGACGTCTGCTATCCCCAAACAAAACTAAACGCTGTCGCAATGACTCTTTCTCCTCGCTTGCGTGCGTGTGTGTGTGTGTGTGTGTGTGTGTTCTAGTGGTTAGCAACTTCTTCGGTGTCTTTGCCTGACACATCTCTTGCCGCAAGTCTGTTTTCCTTAAGCAACTGCACGTCCACCCGTATCTGTCACCCATTCTTTGTGACCATGTCATCTTTACCTCTACAGGATAGAAAGATTCTTTCGTAACTTCTTCACTTTTCGCCTTCCTTTTATACTTTTTTAAGGATTTTGAAGAGGTGGAGCTCGGCGGCTAAATAGACAAGTCATGTGGAAACGCTCTACAAGGGCAACTTTGTTTATAAGGACAGTTGGTTTACAGAATCAACACAACTTCTAGAGGTCGGTCTTGATGCACCGGGCCAGGAATATAGAAGCAGTGCTCAAAGGTTCAGGTGTTTACTATGTGGGACAGAATGTACGGTGAGTGGTCTAGGATTAACGTCTATAGTGATAGTTTTCGGAGCTCGAATTGGAAGTGGAACTGGAATTGGAGGGGGGGGGAGAAGAGAAGCAAAAGAAGAAACCCAATGAAAGAACCAGATGGCGGATGGAGGAAAAGATGGTTGGATTGGCTAAGACAAAGTGTTCGTCAGAGAAAACGACAGACTAAAGAAGAGATGGGAGAAGACAGCGTGGAAAAGCAGTTGTTGGCAATTAAAGAAACGGCAAGGATATTGAACAGGAAGCTGGAGGCTCATCTGGCTGATGAACCTTCTTTCCTCAAACCTCGTGTGATGATCATTTGTGGCTCAGGGCTTGGTGGAATAGCCTCTCAATTGAAGGAATCGGACCCAAGACCTTTGACTATCCCGTATGATTCTATACCAGGTTTCAAGAAAAGCACAGTGCCAGGTCACTCTGGGACTCTGATGTTTGGTAATATTGGCCAAACGCCCGTGGTCTTGATGAATGGCAGATTGCATGGCTATGAAGGTCATACACTACAGGAGACTATCTTCCCGCTTAGAGTCATGCATGAGATGATGTCAGTGAAAATATTGGTTGTTACCAATGCAGCAGGAGGATTGAATGAAAACTTCAAAGAAGGCGATCTAATGTGCATTAATGACCATATCAATTTCCCTGGGCTAGCAGGCAAACATCCATTAATTGGTCCAAACTTTGATGACGTGGGTCCGAGATTTTTACCCTTAAGTGATGCGTATGACCTCACCTTAAGGAAATTGCTGTTCGCCAAGAAAGAGGAATTAGGTATTACTAGACCTCTACATGAGGGTGTTTACTCGTTTGTATCAGGCCCAACTTTTGAAACAAGAGCAGAATCAAGAATGCTGAAAATGATGGGTGCAGATGCGGTTGGTATGAGTACCGTACCTGAGGTCATTATTGCCAGGCATTCGGGTTGGAGAGTGTTAGCCCTAAGTTTAATAACAAATGTGGCCGTATTGAAACCTCCATCAAAGGCATTAGATGAAAGCACTATTCCCTTGGATGATGGGATTGCTTCGCATAGTGAAGTCTTGGAAAACGGTAGAAAGGCCTCCAAAGATGTAGAAAACTTAATAGCTGCAGTAGTGCAAGATTTATGAAATAAAATCGTCAAAAAAAGATTGTACATATGTATGTGTGTATAGATATTGGCATATAAAAAAATTATTAGTTATATCAAACTAAAAATAAATTTGTTCATGATTCGATCAATTCCCACTTGTCGTCTCTATTTTCCTTCCATAATGTAACGTCGTCATTATTTCCGGAAATAGCCAAAATATTTCCTGTCAATGACCAACTAGCTCTCCATAATATTTCTGAATTATCACCTTGCTTGACAACAGTCTTCTCCCATTTAGAGACCTTGGCATCTAATGATTTGGACCAAACATTGCAGGTACCATCTTGAGATACACTCGCTATGTAAGATTTAGAAATGACAGATGGAGACCATGCAACATCTCTGACCCATGAGGTATGGCCCTCTAATGTCTCTTCTAAGGTGATACTTTGGGTTTCCTGGTCAAACTTCCAGATCTTAACTGAGTTATCAGCCCCACCACTAACAAATCTACCTGTCTTGTTTGAATCGGAATCTGAGGGTGTAGAAGGGGATGAAGAAGATGATGGAGCCCAACATACAGAATTAACACTCAACGTATGACCGTCTACAATAACAGGCGAACCACATGTACCGTCTGATTTGTATTCTATAATAGAGATTTTGCCATCTGAAGAACCAGCCAATAATAACGATCCAAATTCATGTGGAGCCCATGCAATTGAATTGACAGATCCAGAATGGATAGCCAACTCAGTGGCTTTGATCCATTTTCTGTTCTCCTCCTTCCATAATATAATTTTCCCGTCATATGAACACGATGCTAATATTGTGCCAAAACTAGGATGAGCCCATGCAACACGCCAGACTGGACCTAGATGGCCCGGCAAAACAGCGACCAATTTGCTGGTGTCATTATCCACTTCGAATACCTTGACTGTCCTGTCTAAAGAACAAGATGCTAAACGTCTTCCATAATAATCAAATGTGGCATCTTGAATGGCCTCCTCGTGAGCATTCTCAATTGACACCATTTCTTCTCTTGTTTTTCTGATTTTTTCCTTTCAGTTAGATTCAAATAATCCTTGATTGATTATGATACAGTTTTATACGTACAATATATGTATGTATATAGGTAAATCAATTGAGAAAGTGTGATTACTTTGAACAGCACTAATTCCATTCTTACTGGGAACTTAAAACAATTGACGTTTTTAGATTTTCAAAATCTTGTTTATTCAATTTTTTGAAAGGATTTTGATCGCGTGACGTAATATCGCGTGATCAGAGTATAACAGCGTCTATTATGCTGCTACAACAATGAACAACACGCAATCCAGTTGACGGGCGGTGATCGCTCCTGCAAAGCCAACCCAAGGTTTAATCTCTTTTCTGTCGCTAATTTTAATGATCATTCGAATACCCCTGTATATAATCAACTTTTCTTGAAATGACATACTTATATGTGTATATAAATAAAAATACATTCCATTGACTAAATGGCAAATATCTGAACGTTAAATCCGCCATTTAGCATTCCGTTGTTGTTGTCAACATTATTTGCATTGTTATTATTATTATTATTATTATTATCATTACCATTATTGTTCTGATTTCGTTGGTCAAATGGGACGGGTATGCCATTTATTTGAACATTCCATCCTCTTCCAGCCAAATTTCTGAAGAACATACTTCCTAAAAATAGTCCTAGTACAACTGTCATGGTGAGAATATCCTCTAGTTGTATGCCTAATGTCTCTGTAATAAAAGTTGGACCTCCTCCAGGAGGACTTGACAGCCGTGGCATGTGGTCACCAGAGAAATGTTTATCGAATAGATTTTTAAACCATTGTAATGATAGAACACTCTTAAATTTGGCCCAGGTAGCACTTTCTACCCAATCCTCTCCGAATAATGATTCCATGAAAACCTTCAGTTGTATCTTAAATTGACTGAGTCTTACAGCCAGAAAGAGTTTATGACTAAACTCCAGTAGTTGATCATAATACCTCTTTGCTAGGTGAAAATCCTTAGGAACACCCAATCCATGTTCATACATGTATCCTAGATTCCAAATAGCTTGAGGGGAGAATTTCAAAGCAGCATTTTGGTATAGAGCTAGGGCTTGTGTATAATTACCCATGTCGTAATAAATATTACCAGCTACTACTCCTGCATCAACATTGCCTTGTTTGAATGCTCGGGTGTAAAAATATATGGCTAATTTCTTTCTAGCTGGTGTAGTTATCGGAGGAAGGTCGAATTCGTATGGTAATTGATACATTAGATATGCTGCAGATATTTGAGCACATTCATAACCCTGTTCAGCTCCCATAGCGTAGCCCCATAATGAAACTTCAGTATTGCCATTAATTAATTCAGCAAATGCAGTTCTCAAGTGAGGTACTATCAGTTGTTCATTCATTTCAACAAAACTTTTAAACAAACCAGCTGTTTCTTCTACATTTACTCCACCATTTTTTCCGGCTTCATTATATTTAGCAAACTCATACATTGCTGGCACATATTTTTTCATTTTGGCTTCTTGCATTAAAGTGAATGGGTCACCAATATTCATGTCTGGATTGGATTTTGCAAGTTGTGCTAATTGATATTGTACCACTCCATTGTTTGATAACGCTGAGACTGCCTTCTTATAATAACTGATTGCCTTTACAAGATCATTTTCGAAATATTGTGAGATAAGTCCTAAATCAACGTTAGCTCCAGTGTTTGCTTTTGGAATGATCTCTAGGGATCTCTCGAAATACATTTTTGCCTTTGTAATGTTTGATGAAGTTAGGCCTTCTCCAGTGAAATATAAATGGCCTAATAAATCCAAACATTTAACAAAAAAATACTTCTGAACGTTATCCATATATTGTACCTCCTTGTCATAGTCATGATATGTCAGTTCCAATAACTTTCTGGCACGCTCGCAATTTCTTCCTTGAGTGTAAGTACCCCTGTAATCATCCCAGGCAGTATAGAAGATGTCAACTAATCTATCTTCTATGTCATCACCTTCCTCTACTTTAAAAGTTCCCGTGTTCTCGTCAATACCCAATTGAAGAAAGACCTGACCACCAGTCATTTGAGCCCAAAGAGATGAAGTTGAATCTACTCTAGGTGATCTTTTTCTTCCAATACTCATAGGTACAGAATTTAGGCCTTTTCCAAGGAGACCTTCTTCAAAATCTGGTATTCTAACCTTATAAGTCTCGATTAAGGGAAACGATATTGACCATTCAAATGTGGAATATGACTTTCGGATATCATCAGCAAGGTCTCTATATAAAACTAAGGCTTTATCAATATCTTTTGGTATTCCAAATCCACTGTAGTATTTGTAAGCCAACGCTTGTTTGGCCATGATATTTCCTAACTTGGCTGCTTGGTGATAGAATAATAATCCCTTTCCTGTATCCACAGGCATTTCACCAAGCATTCCAGTGGAATACATAACACCAAGTTCAAATAATGCCGTTGAATTTTGATAAGCTGTCAATTCGTTGAATTTATTCATGTAATAAAAGGCTAAGGATTTATTGTGAGGGAAATCATAATGGCCCCATAAATGTAGCTCTGCTAAGGTATAGGTGGCTTCAGTGTTATTATATACCTCACTAGACTCTTCGAGCAGTTTGTAGACATCTTTATGCCACTGGGATGATGTACTTTCCCAAAATAAAGCTTGTTGTTGATTAGAATGCTCCGGTATGTAGTCGATTGGTACAGTAAACGAAACACCATCATTTTTTTTAATAGAATCTACTGATTTGTGTAAATGAGATCCAATAGAACTGAAACTTTCTTTGGATGCCATTGATATAGGATCTACCTGTCTGTGGTGTTTACTTAACAATTTCTGTACTTGAGGCCAAGGATCAACATTCTCTGCCTGCGTTGAAATGGAAAACCACCATACACAACATGATATTAGCCTTGAAATATAATATACTTTCATGATGTAATAAACTATATTTTGGATATATGATTATTTTTCAGATGACGTTTAATCTCTACCGTATTCTGTTTTACGAGGGATATGTAAAATACCGCTCTATAATCCTTAAAAAATTAGACAACAAAAATGCTAGATGCAATTATACACATACAAAACTTTAAACCAATATGCAGGACAGAAATAAATCGTTGCTATTCTTCTTTCGATGTCCTTTTTTTCCTGTCTGTGTTTCCCTCGTTAGTGGCACTTTAAAAAAGGTGGTCAAATTGAAATTTTAAGTAAAGTTTAAAATAATGGGCAGGTCACGAAAGACACCGCAAACCATCTATTGTAAAAAGATACTATAGAAGGGTGAATATGCCGGACCAAGAGCATTGTGTATTGATAAAATACGTATTTCCTCCAACATTGTTTGAGTTTTTACATACATAAGGTTAAGAATAGTGTACAAATATAAATATATAGTATAAGGGTAGGAGATTCTTTTTACAAAATATTGTTCTTCCTCAAAGATCTATCAAGCTAACACCCGCATCAGGTGCATAATTTTGTTGTGGCTGTTGCTGATATCCTTGCTGTGGTTGTTGCTGATATCCTTGCTGTGGTTGTTGTTGATATCCTTGCTGGGGCTGTTGTTGATATCCTTGCTGTTGATATTGATATTGTTGATTTGCAGATATTTGTTGTTGTGGTTGCAGCTGCTGTTGTTGAGGTGATTGTTGGGCTGGAGCATTACCAAATCCGTACCCTGTGTGGGAAGCCACCATCGATGAGCTAGGTAAACCAGTGTATTGCTTAGCCAAGAATGGATTATTATTTGGGTCATTTGTGTATTGTTTATAGCCAGTACCTTGTGAGTTAATAAAAGTACCAGTTTTGGTGTGTTGCGCAGGTATACGAGTTTGACCAGTGTTACCAAAAGTGTCAATACCGGTTCCTGTTGCTATCAATGTGTTCAATTCGTTGTATTTCTCAGAGATTGCTTGGTTACCTGATCTAGTTGGTTTTAGAGATTGTGGTTGTTGCTGTTGCCTTGGAGGTTCAGGGTTGTTATCTAAATCTAATAGTAATGAGCTGTTATTGGCTTGTTGTTGTGATTGCTGTTGATTATATGCAAACGGATTGTTAGTGTTAGCAGTATATGCTTGCTGTTGCATTGCCGCAGTTTGCTGTTGCTGCAAGACAGCAGTTTGCTGTTGTTGTAAATAAGCCTGTTGTAAATAAGCTTGTTGCTGGGCTGCTTGTTCTTGCTGTAATGCTAAGAATTGCTGTTCGGCCAACCGTTGCTGCTCTTGTTGCTGTTGCAAGAAGGCCTGTTGTTGTTGGTACTGGACATACTCCTCATATGAAATTGGGTTACCAAAAACGTCATAATATGTGTCAGGTTGTTGTTGTTGTAGCTGCTGTTGTTGTAATGTGCCTTGTTGCTGTTGCAATCTGTGTAATTCTTGTAATTTTCTCAATTCTTCTTCCTCTTTACTTAGTTGCAAGGCAGCTTGTAGATCGGGATCCTGTTCCTCATTTTGAGACATCAGTTTTCTGCGTCTCTCATCCTCTTCCGCGGTTAATTTGCTCTCCTCCAGGATTCGTTGCAACTCCAAGTCGTTGGGATCGTTGGTTTTCCTTCTGGTGACGGTTGAGTTGCTCCTTCTTCTTCTTGTGGAGGACGATCTTCTTCTTCTCCTCCCGCCGTTATCGCTACCATTCAGTCTTCTTTCTTCTCTCAATCTTTCATCATCCTGCAACAGCTCTGTCAGTTCCTTGGCTTTGATTCTGACGATCTGGCCCTCGTCGATGCCGCTGAACCCTTCGTCGTTTTCGTGTCTGAATTCCCTCAGCGTCTTCAGGATGTACAAGTTCTCTTTACACCACAGCACACAGTTTTCCGACCCAAACCGCACCAGATAGTCGAGCACGGTCAGCGACTTGGCGACGTGGCGCCAGTACTTGCCCTTGTCGTTGATTCTCTTGTCCAGCATGTCCATGACCTCGAAAAAGTCCACTGTGTCGTATGTTTTCTCGGCAATGCTTTCCAACAGGTCGATGTCGGGGTTATTCGAATCATTAGAGGTGGCGTCTCTCACTAGGATCTGCGTGGAGGAATAGCCCTTGACCATATTCTTGGCCGAACGTACAAACTGTTTCGACATGGCAAAATATTTGAGGGGCGGAAGGTAGTGGTAGTAGCGAGGTAGGGAAGCTTCAGGAAATAAACGGGAAGTGAAGATGAGCTGATATGAAAAAGGTGTAATAAAAGACAAAAACGAGGTACCTTGAGTCACAAAGGATGGGAGTTTGTCTGCGAGCCTGTGTGATTTTTGCTGTTTCCTATGAGCGATCTCTCCCTATTCCCAGTATTTTGTAAAATGAGACTTTTCGGTAGAGGATTAAATTTTTACAAGATAGTAAATTTTTGTCAAATATATATATGTGTATATGTGTATATAAGGTTATAAAAGGGAAAAACCAGATACAAGGGCAATCACATGGGGGGCCTGGGGAGAGAGAGAGAGAGAGCGGGAGCTCAGCATTCAGCGAATATTTACGATGTCTATATATACAGGCGATGGCGCAGGTTGGGCAGCGCAGGGCCTTACCTACCCTGGGACAGTTTTCTTCTCTCAGCCTTCTGTTTCTTGCGTCTCTTTCTCAGTTTGTGTTTCTTCATCTTCTTTCTTCTCTTTCGCATGACGGAGTCTGCGTGCAGAGTGTCCTCCTCTGTGGGGGCCTGTTCGGGCACAACGATCTTGGTGTTGGCGGGCGACTGGTGCCAGAGCATGGCCAAAGCAGGGTTCTTGGGCGACACCCAGACGCTGGTGTTGTAGCGACGGGCGGCGGCGCTGGTGCTGGTGGAAGCAACACGCGCAGTGGCAGTGGCAGTGGCAGCCACTGCCGGGCCGCAACTGCCGCGGACACTGGCACCTCCGTATCGTAGTAGCACGGTCGAACACCTCTTCAACCACATCCTGACGAGCTGGTGACCTGGACTGGTGCTGGTCGCAAGAAGATGGGGGTTCCTTTCATCGATAGAAACTTTTCACTCTCTGTGTGTGAAGATTTCAAATCGTCTACCCC
>JAJMDR010000055.1:0-68531 GCA_030573655.1 Cylindricascospora bacillispora | reverse complement strand
CTGTAAGAATGCTAAGCATTGAAGGAACTAATACACAATGACTAGTTATCGTATAATATGATTGCTAATTAAGCGATAACAGAACAGTTATGTTGGCATACTAAGCCACATTAATTATTAATTAGTAAGCCAACATTAACCAGAGGAGTATATTAAAGATCCATTAATTGTACTCAACAATTGGTATATAAACTGATGATGTGATTATATCTTCTATAGACATCGAACCCACTTCTTATATCATTTATTATATAGAACATATAACTAATCAGCGTATGTATTAACCTTCTGCACATACTACTACAATAATAATCATCTTAATTATTCATTACAATTATCGACACAATGCTTAGTATTCCTACACTATCAATATGGTGTCGAAAAATATATCCCACTTATCACACTTCGTGTAGAGTCAATTTGGAAAACACATCTTTAACATGATCTCAACGATTATCGGTTCTATAGTGTAGTGGTTATCACTTTCGGTTTTGATCCGAACAACCCCGGTTCGAATCCGGGTAGGACCTCTCTCATATTTTTGGCACTTAATATTCCTTCATACACTATACTAAGTCAATCCTGTAATGTTGCTTTTGTGTTAGTCAATTCAGGCCTAATTTGAACCACCTGGTTCTTTGTTTCCCTTTATATTTTTGATGCAACCTCGTTATTGTTACTAGATTAACATTTGTCCAGGCAAGTCACAAAGGGAAATCACACAAATAATATCGCGGAAATAAGAATTTCTAGACATCTTTTTTTTTCCTCTCTCAGCTCTGTAGAAGTATAGCGTGGATGTGATCTTGTCAGTTCTGTAGTTTGTTGTGATCTCTTTTGCTGACGCGCGACTCTGGCGTCCGAATTACTGACACAAAATATCAACAACTGTAAACAAAATTAGATATAAAAGAAATACAAAAGTAAATTAGAAATTAGTGATAAGCTCTCAATTTATTACCTAGAACTCGAAGTGTATTTGATATCAAACGAACAGAAAGCTAGACTTGGGGTTTGTTTGTTTTCTTACAGAATGATGTATCCGATATTGTCAAGACTAAACTTGAATATACAACAAGAGGGAGGGAAATCGAGGGAACCAAAGGGTTTCAATGAGATTAAAATAATTAACTATTCCAAAAATGAAAATTCCTCTGTATCTTCAGAGTCAACAGCACCTTCAGACGTCTCAGACGTCGTTAATTTAAATGGCGGGAATACTCAGCCATCGATCCAAACTGTACATTCAGAATATGAGCTCAATGAAAACAAGGCCTCAGCCTCTACTATTCTGGAGAGTAAGAGTAACGTCCCCATATTCATTGGGGATCTACACGAAAATATAACGGAAGATTTATTAAAGACTTTGTTCAAAGAGTTTAAATCCCTAAGTTCAGTCAAAATATGTCTTGATGCAGTTAGTGGGAAGTCATTGGGTCACGGTTACTTAAATTTCATTGACAAGCAAGAGGCTGAATGGGCAATGGTTAAGTTTAATTATACGAACTTGTTTGGTAAAGAGATTAGAATGATGCCATCATTGAGAAATTCCATTTATAGAAACAATATTGGCACAAATGTATTTTTTTCCAACCTACCATTAAAGAACAAACAATTAACCACAAGGTTCTTCTATGATACATTTAGGAAGTTTGGTAAAATATTATCTTGCAGATTAGATAATAGAAAAGATATAGGTTTCATCTATTTTGAAGATGAGAAAGTTGCACGTAAGGTTATCAAAGAATATAATAGCAAGCAGTTTTTGGGTCAGATTATATTCTGTGGGATTCATTTCAACAAGGATGTAAGAAGTATCCCAGAGTTTGAAAGCAACAAGGCAAAGATGGATCCAGATGTTATTATTCCAAGAGAAAAATTATATAACAAGGCAATAGAAACCTCTACAGTGAATGCCAAGGCAAACTATTTGCCTGAAAATGACAATGGGAATAAAATACGTTCCTTGAATAAGCCTACCGAAATAAAAGGTACCGAAGAGTCGTATCATCAAAATACTATTTTTATAAAACATTTACCACTTCAAGTTAAGAAAGATGATATTCTCGATTATTTCAGTAATGTGGGACCAATAAAATCTATTTATATTCCCAATCCTAATATTAACTCCAAATATATCTGGGCTTTCATAACATATAAAAATGCCACAGATTGTAAAATGGCTATTGAAAGTTATAACGGTAAAGAATTCAATGGTACTATCATTACTGTTACAATGGCCCATTCAAAAAAACAAGTTAATTCTTTTAGAAAAGATTCAAAAGAATGTGATGATTTAATTGTTGTGTTTTTGGAAAATTTGAGTTCAATTTGTAACGAAGAGTTTATCAGAAATGTGTGTATTCAAGAACATATTTTGGTAGATAAATTAGAAATATTTCCTACCAAACAAGTCCCATTTACGTTGTTTGGTTACGTTTGCTGCAAGAATAAAAACTCGGCTATTAGACTGTACCGCTTCATTAATAATAGGTTAGTTGGTGGAAGTATTGTTAAGGCTTATTGGAAGTTTACAAATAAAGAAAGCTTGGCAGAAAAGACAAAAAATGAACAAAATTCAACTAAAAATAAAAGGTTACAACCACATGCAATGTACTCTTCCCAATACTTTTTGCCCCAGCCTCCTTCAACAAAGGCAGGTACGACAACTACAGCTTTAACAAATTTTGACTCCCATTCCATTTTGGGTAACCCAATTGCATTCGACAAAATTCCTTCATTCAATAATGGTAATATACTATCACAACATCATTTGTATCAAACAAAGGAAAGGTTTCCCTTTCCATTAGAACCTTCCCCGGGATATTCAACAACTCCATTATATTTTGCAAATGCAAATCACGAAAACAAAATATTAAACACATTAAAAAAACATGTCAGAAAGGGAGTTGAATTCCTCAAAAATCCAAATGCAACAAGAGATACAAGCTTAAATTGTATTACTGAATATGTTTACGATGTATTTTGGCACTGTGATTTGAATAACTTAACAATTTTTTTGAATTTGTTGAAATCCAGTCCAAGATATGAATCAATCTTACAGAAACAAATTGAAGATGCCGCTAGATTTTTGGGATTTGAGAAATGATGGATAAATTTGTAGAACTAGTAATAAAACAATCACACACATACTCATATACATAAATATACGCTACATAAAGTTTTTGTTTTTTATTTAATAAGTTGTTTATCTAGTTTATGTTTCTTTTTGATATTTTTAATAACTTTACACACTAAAATTGTCCCGTTTGAAAATCAAATTAAGAGCTAAGCCTTTTACAACATTTAAAATAATAAATTATATTATTATTTTTAATTTAAATAAAGCAGCATTATCGATTTGTTCATTTCTTGTTATTTTTCTAATTCGAAGCAAAAAAAGACTTTCTAGAAAATAATTATAATTATATGTTTAAAATTGAAATTCCGAGTAGTAAAATAGTATTAATACTAATAAATTATTAAAAAATAAGAATAATAACAACAAAGAAAGAACATTTAGGTATTAAGACAACGGGAAAACAATTAAACTTTTAACTGATTTTTTGAATAGTTCGATCTTATACCAATTCCACGTAGTTTGCGGGGAAAATACCTTCTTTACCGTTGACTCTTCCAGTCCACCAATCATTCTGTGATTCAGATTTCTTTAGTATGGTAATTACATCACCTTTTCTAAATGGTAGATCACCCGATTCTTCACCTCCAAAACTGTATAGTGCCACTGCCTTAGGTGTTGATGATGAGGAAGAAGGTGGTGCATCTGCAGGCGGTCTTGCATATTGAGTATTGTTACCAGCGGAACTAGACGAGAGTCGAGATTTTGAAAATCTATTTGATAAATCATCTACATCACGATCCCTTGATCCATAATCTCTATCTCTGTACCTACTTTCACGGGCTCTTGGAGAGGCTGTCTCACGTCTTGAATCTCCGCCACGACCATAATAATCATCATTATCATCGTATCCATTTTCGTAGTCATCATAGCTGCCACTTCTGTTACGTGATTTCGAGTATCCTTGATTTCTTCTTTGCGATGCATAATACTTACTTGCTCCATTTGGATCATCAAAGTCTTCGTTTGAATCTACATCGTCCCCAAAATCATCATATCCACGACGAGAACGAGAGGAATATCCTCCTCTATTTCTTCTTGCACTTGCTGCATCTAAATTACTAAAAGAATCAGGAATATCGTCATAATAACTGTCACCCAAATCGTCAGAATCATATCCATCATTCTTGGACCCGTAATTAAAGGCCCTTGATTCCAATACACGGAACAAAGGCTCCACGCCTGGAGGAGGTCTTATTCTACCCGACAAAATCATCTTTGAGGTACAATTGTTACCATAAAATTTTCTGTTTGCCTCTCTTCTCTCCAATAAGACAGAGCCTTCCAATGAAACACCTGCAAACAAACCCTTCGTCTTAGAATAGGAAAAGACAGAAGCTACACCACCAGCAGACGCTGATGCTGCGGCCTCTGCATTTCTACCTAGCGGACCTGCTGCCACTGAAACGTTACCACCAAGAGTGATGGTTCCGAACTCTGAGAACGACTTCACTGCGTCATAAGAATTTAAAATAAAGACAAAATCAGTCAATTCTACACCGATCATACCACCCGCACCTGCACCAGCCATACCAATGGCCGAGGGGGCTGACCAGCCACCGTCTCTTAATCTGGCTACAATGACACCTGACCCGGCTCTTCCGGAGAATAAAAACCCGGCCTTCAACACTGTTATCACAGCCAAACCTTTGGCCCTCCTCAGCACATCTGGAGGAATAACTTGGTCCGCTCCAAACACTTGGTTTGGCTTAATGAAACTGGCTAATATCTTTGCAGCCTTTCTATATTAAAAATTCACAAATAGCAACGGAAACCTCCATGAGAGAATGCTATGACAAGGCCATCAAAATATTCTCAAACGTTTCCATGTGCATCCAACACCGTTAGTAAAACAATTCCTGTGCAATTTCCCATCTTTTCCGGGAACCTTTAAGTCCAACCACCCACACAGACAAAGCCAGACGATATACGATAAAAAGAAAAAGACACACATACTTGGTCTCGCTGTTTAAACTCCTTGGTATAGGATTGTTAATACCCATGCTCCACTATACTAATATCTTTTGGTTGTTATTGTCTTGAACCTATGAATTCTATCTGCTATTACTGGGTGTGTCGTACACTTGCTACCTTTATAAGTTTTGCCCAAGCCCTTTTAATTATGATATTTCACTCACACACCATAATCACGTGGGAACTCCTAGCAACCAATAGTCAACCACACTGCCATTGCCATTGCCAATACCAATTGCAGTGTCGGGAAGCCAGCAGACGTTGAAGGCAGTGTTGGGAAGCTCTCATGAATTCAGGAACAGTTACAGAGGAAAATCTTCAAAAATATAAATAACTAAGCACACACATATGTATATATATAAGAAGGTGTTCATGGGCGACTACTGCTTATTGTTTCGTCAATTGGGCTTGCAATGAGGCAAGTTGTTTCAACACAGCGCTCTTTGCAGTACCACCAGTGGCATCTCTTCTTTCAACACTCTGCTCGAAATTGAAGGTGCCGAATAGATCTTGTTCGAAACGGGAGTCGATTTCCTTGTATTGCGCCAAGGACAACTTGTCAATCCCGCTTAGAGACAACTTTTCTGCAGCAGCAACACACTCTCCGGCAATGTGGTGTGTTTCTCTGAATGGGACACCCTTTCTCACCAAGTAATCAGCCAGGTCGGTAGCCAACATATCCATAGTCAGAGCCTTCGTCATCTTTTCTGGATGGACCTTTAGAGTGGAAATGACACCAGTGGCGATCAAAATGGAGTGTTCCACGGTTGTTAAACAGTCAAATAATGGCTCCTTATCTTCTTGCATGTCCTTGTCGTAGGTGGATGGGATACCCTTTAAACTCATTAAAAATCCACTCAAGTCACCAAAGACTCTACCTGATTTCCCCCTTAACAATTCTAAGGAATCGGCGTTCTTCTTTTGAGGCATCAAGGACGAACCTGTCGAGTAAGCGTCGTTTAATTGGATAAAGCCAAACTCAGCCGTGGAATATATAATCAAATCTTCTGCGAAACGAGAAATGTGATTCATGAACAATGTGCCCCAGAACATCAATTCCACAATGAAGTCTCTGTCCGACACAGCCACCAAGGAATTTCCAATGACACCATTGAAACCCAGTTCTTGCGCCAAGAACTCTCTGTCAATACCGTATGGATGGCCGGCAAGAGCACCTGCACCCAAGGGAGACACGTTTAATCTTTGCAAGATTTGTTTTAGTCTATTCAGGTCCTCTGTGAAATACGTGGCATACGAACTCAACCAGTGCGACCATCTAATTGGCTGTGCTCTTTGCAGGTGAGTGTAGCCTGGCATTATATACTCAATCTCCTCCTCTGCCCTTTTGATCATAACTTGAACCAAATCGGTCATTGCAGGAAACAATTTCCCCTCAAGAACATCACGACAATATATTCTCAAATCAGTGACACATTGATCGTTACGAGATCTACCAGTGTGTACCTTACCAGCGATATCACGACCAATGATTTCACCCAGACGTCTTTCATTGGCAGTATGGATATCCTCGTCATTTGGGTGACGAACAAACTTATCCTCGTCCCATTCTACCTTTATCTCATTCAAACCCCTGTGGATTTCCGACAACTCGTGGTCTGTCAATAGGCCCAGTTTGTGCAAACCACTGGTGTACACGGTAGTACCGTCCAAATCGGCCTTGTACATCTTGTAATCGTATGGTAACGAAGCATTGTACAAATGCATCAATGGATCTGTCTCCCCGGTAAATCTACCACCCCATAACTTTTGACTTTGACCTGACATAGCTGTGTTCTGGATATATCAATTTCTCTGTTTCTAACTGTGTTAACACCAATAACGACACTACGTTGTTCTCTTGGATTACTCTGCTGTCTGCCTACAAGCTCAACATATCGACACCTCTAAAGCATCGTCCTTTATATGCATTTTCCATCTTGTGATAATATTTTTTTTCACTCTCTCGAAGTGAAAAAATGAAAAAATTCGTCAAGTAATAGTCATCGATCCTTGTTCTGAGGAATTAGTCACCCATCGAATTGGTCCCAAAATAGATGGTTTTTGAATGTGTCAATGTCTATTGAGACTAGGGATACCTGGTGTTCTGTGTCTTCTTGTAGATGGTAGATTTGTGTCAACGCAAGCTCTTTAACGATGTAATCTCTGGCTTGCGAGTAACAGACAGCGACATGTGAAACTGCATGGGCGTCATCACTCAAGACAAATCGGGACCCGCAGTGTCTCTTCACGAGATCACACAGTTTCTTGTCAGGGTATGCGTATGAGAGACCCTTGCGGAGGCCTGCTGTGTTGATCTCGATAGCACCGCCATAGCTGTCAATGAATTGCAAGTTTCTCACCACGGCATCTTGAACTTTGGCCCAGTGGTTCAAGTAATCAAACGAACCGACTGGCTCCAAATGGCCAGCCTCGGTGTCTTCCTCCTCCCCGAGAGAGCATTGACCAGTGGTGGGGTCCACTAGCCATTTACACGACATGAACAACCGGTATAAATCGAAATGACCCACCACCAGAGGTTTCAAGTTTTGTAACATCTCATATTGTAAATCATAATACGACAACAACATGTTTTGCAGGTTACATCCGCATTTGTGCAATGCTTTATCCCATTGGTCTTGATCAAAATCAATTGCAATACCCTCAATGTGATGCACGGAACCAACAACAAACTTAATCTCCTCCTTATATTCGTCCATCAATTGCTTTGCGTAGAGTATATGTTTGGTGTCACAAGCTTCCACCTCCATGCCAACAATGAATTTAGTTGTGACGCTGTCGTCCTCAGCATAACGTTCAACAATGCGCTGTGCATGATTCACATATGACACAAACCGACTCTGCAATTTTCCCAGAGCCTTGGCGTCGTTCTTATCTGGGTTCATTTCTTCAGGATACAAGTACGAACTGTCTAATCTGGGCATATGCTCAGTCAAACAATATGTTTCAAACCCTAGCTCAAGTACCCTCTCTATAATCTTCTCCAATGGATCAACCCCATGGGAAACATAATCTCCAGAATGTGAGTGATGTGAGTGCATTTATCTTAACTGTGCTTATTATTCTTTTTCAGTTTGTCCTTTTAGTGATGCTGCGTAAAGTAGAGCTTATGTTGAAGATTCTTTTTACGCGATCTGTTCAAAAAGTTACTCTTTAAACCTAAGGTAATACAATAGTACAAGCACCACAAAACGCTAGCAAAGCGCCTATATCATTAGTTGCGGTTTAGTGCTTACTTATAGCATTTCCAACTATTACAAATATGAAGGATAAATGCTCGAAACCCACCTCAATAAGGAGTAATACGAAGTTGAAGCAGGCATTGTTGGTGTTTGGCACTAGCACAAATCCAAAGGATACTTTAACTAAATGTCACCTCTGTGGGATGACATATTCTAACGGCAGCTTAGATGACTTGACTGCCCACAAACGTTTTCATGATTTGTATATCAAAGGTAGGAGTTGGTCCAATAATTGGGGAATCCGTCAACATATTGATCTTGAGGCCAATGAATCAATTCTACTAACTCCGCCTAGATCTTCCACAGATATACATGGTAATAAATTATTAGACGAATATGTAGTTATGGTGCGATCTAACCATTCAGTCGAAGTAAAGGCAACTTTGGAGCTTTTGGAAACCGTAAACAATGAACTAAATGCTCCTCAGGATGAGAATGACTTCTGGATGAATGACAAAGGAGAAGGGAAGGCTTTCATCTATGTAAAAAAATCTAGGGCAGTTGGTGTAATAACAATGGAAGTTTTGCAACCAGGTCGCGGATGTTGGATGATTTATGACTCGAAATCAATTGTAAATAAAATCGTACCCCCATTCAGACTGGGCATATCAAGAATATGGGTTTGTAACTCAGAAAGAGGTAAAGGAATTGCTGAGAAATTAATTGAAGTTGCAAGAAAAAACACAATATACGGGGAGCCTGTTGACAAAAGTGCTGTAGCTTGGAGTCAACCCACCGATAGTGGTGGCAAATTGGCATCTAAATACAACGGTGTCAAACATAAATCAGGGAAGTTACTGATACCTTGCTACATTTAAGATACTATAAGTATTTTTATTTTATTATTATAAGGGAATTTATATAGGTCATAATAACGATTGTAGAAGATAATAGATGAAATGTAAAAAATGAAAAATATCACTACACAAGTACTACCTTCTAAAATTCAGCTCTTTCTTACTGTCCCACTAATCTTCCTTACACCACCTGCAGAACTAGCTGATCTTCTCCCGGAAACACTACGTTTGTTTTTTGGAATAATTTGTTTCAATACATTTTCGTTCTCTTCATTGATCATCGATGAAGATGATGACTTATCTGCTTTGCGCAAATATTTATTCTTGTCCTCTGAATATTCATCACGCATCTGCTCATCATCCGAATTATTATCGACAACCATAAAATACCCCTGTTCGGTTTTAGACTTCTTTATATCTTCAATGGTATTTGTTCCATTATGGCCCTTTCTTGGTTGTCCTGGAGAGTTCTGAGGAACTGCTGATGATATCTTGTATTTATTTGAAGATGACGGACTAGTGTTGCTATTAGATATTAATGTGGAATTTTTATGTTGTAATGATTTATGGTTCTTCATAGCGGTAGGTGGTGTTACTATCACATCATTTATGTCATCTTGGTTTTCATCATTGTGTATACCCTGTTTTTTACTGTCTTTCAATTTCTTTTTTTGTAAACGATACTCTTCTACACTTATCAAAGGATAAAGTCTTCCAATTAGATTGCTTGACTGTAAAGAGACTCTCATTGTATATTTCCATTCTCTGAAATCATTTTGATGTAAGTATAACCAATGCTGTTGTGGTCCCACAACCATACCAGGTCTAATAAATCTTAAAAACCCTATACATTCGTTTGCAGTAAAACCATATGTGTAAATTAAGTGAGCACCAATTAAACACCCAGTTCTACCTAAACCTGCCTTACAATGCACTGCAATTTTACCACCTCTTTTAATTATAGTTTCTGATGCACCAATGAAATTCTTAACTATGGATAGATCAGGACACGTCCCATCCTCAAATATTAGGTCTAAATGTTGAATATTGATATCTTCAAAATGTTTTCTATTGTAAAGATGAGAATTCAACCTTACTACCAATTGAACATTATTTTCACTGAAAAATTTCAAAACGCTACGGAATGGTTGGTTCAAATGAGTCATCGATCGTTGCACAGATGAAGAAGGATCTAAACTACTTTTGGAAGGATCAAAACATTTCGGACTTTCTTGCGGCGATGCAAATGCTATGAAATCTGGAGTCAAAACATTAAAATCACCATTTTCCACATGCTCATAACGTTCATAATTTTCAAGATTGAACGAATGCAAATCAATAAGATTCTTTTCCTTTGCTCTCCAGACACCATAAACAACATCTTGAATAGTAATTTCAAAATCTGCGTTAGAATAACCTGCATCTCTAAAAGGCATAAAAGGTGGATCCACCTGGGCCAATGGTTGTAATACTTGATGAGGAGTCCAGCCTTGCACTAGGACCATATAACAACATAGCATGCAGGCTGCATTAGCACGTTGCCTTGAAGAAGTGGACGAATAAAATATTACACTTTTACCAGAATTAGCAGGATCATTCAAGATTTCATGGAATATCACAGCAAATCGATAAAGATGCCCTATATGCATTGGACCAAAGTCTAAATGGAAGCAATTATAAAATAATACATTTTCTACTGTGAAAAACACCAATTCGTCTGTATCATCTGGAGCATAATCATAAGCACCTAGGTATACCCTACCTTTTAAGAACTCAATAGTGTTATCTATATTGAGGTCCCTAGAACGTAGACTGGACATGGCTTAGTCAATGCAATCAAGCAGATGAAGAAGTAACAATATCCAGAGGGAGAGGAAAATCAAAACACACACACACACACAAACACACCTTCAAAAACGAACAACGATTTAAATCAATCTACCACAATAAAACCAAAACAATTACAGGAGCTGCTTGAGGAAACTGGCACTTCTTCGAATATCCAATGTTCAAGTTGGCACTACATCTTTTCATCTTCTGTATTATCTGTGTTAGTTTGTTCAGAATATCTTTACGCAAGCCTTCTGCCAAATTTTTCAAATTCACATAACCTAACGGCGCTATCATAACATATTGTATTTTAAGACAAATACAGTTGGATGGGACAACATTTAATAATACTTACTATCAATTGAAGCAACGCAAGTCTTCCAAATTATCAATACCTTTAAAATTGTATATTAAATATGTACTAAGGGAATAAATAAAAAAAAAAGTTTGGTAGCACTCGAAACTAAATCTTGGTAGGATAGAACATCCTGCTAAAATAAGCCTTGAAACCGGATCGTAATAGATAAGTACATTTTTGTAAATGATCATCTGTCTTTTGTGTATCATCATTGAACTTGGTGTTTTTATCAGAAGAACATGACTCAGAGCTGGAAGGCGCTCTCTGCAACAGTTCCTCTTTCTCACGCATCAATTTCAATCTCACTGCATATTCCCGTAATATCGAAATCAGAATCAATGCACACGCAAAACATGAACCTGCAAATATTTGCGTATGTAAATATGGGTTGGATATTTTATGCGCATCTGTCAAAGCCTGTGCGATTACCTCACAAACTACTAGTGTTGGAGCACCAAAATAATTAACGAATGCCCATGCTGGCAAAAATTCATCTGGCTTTACCATGTCAGCAATAAGTACTGTGTTCATAACGTTAGCAACACCAACACACGAACCAACCATCAAGGCAAATATGATTAGTTGAACTAATGTATGGGCTGGGATCCAGAATCCGTACAACAAAATCATCAAAACCGTAGTCAAAAGAATGGTAATATTCGCTCTGCCAAAACGGTCACCCAATAAACCAATTGTGGGCCTTCCAATAGCCTGTCCTGCATTTAATAATGCAGTTAATGTAGATCCATCATGCGCACTCATCCCTCTTGCAATTGCATATGGGGACAAGGTGAATATCATTAGATTATAACCAAATAACGCAAACATAAACCACGATGCAATCAATGGAACAAACGGTTTTTTGATAACTTTCCAGCTAAACATTTTCTGGAACTGTTGGACCACCAGCCGGTAATTTCTTAATCCAATTGGTTTAATCGGTTTGAATTCTCTTAAAAACGTGATGGCCACAGTACAAGCGACTGTGTTTGTGATCCCCAGGACACGTAGACACCACCGAGTCCCACCCCATCTGAGAATCATTTTGTTGGTGGCCAAACCATATACCACACCACCTAAGCCTGTGCCCAATAGCGCCAACCCCATAGCAGCCGCTCTTTTCTTCAAAAACCAACTAGGGATCATCACAGTGGCAGGAACAAAGATGAACGACATTGCAACACCGATCATAACTGACTGAGTACAGTATAGCTGCCACAGCCTAGTAGTGAAAGACGCCAGCAAATAACCGGCCAGCAGCAGGGCTGTTCCAAAGTACATGGTTGTTTTAAGGCCCATGATTCTCATGACACCCATCACAAAGGGAGTCAAAAACTGAGCCAATGCCACTGTCAGACCTGCGATCAATGCGTAGTCGTATTTTGTTGCATTCGGATAGGTATCGTTATTCAAATAGTATGCTAAAAATATACCAAAGGCCGAATTACAACCCCAGGTGGACATCATCACCACAAACACACAAAATGCAACCACCCAGCCATACCCGCCGTCTGGAGGCAGCTCCACTTCACCCGTGGACACGTTCGTGAACACCTTCTGCATCATAAGCTCGTCACCATCGCCGACGAAATGTTCTTGGGACAGGGACCTGCTCGGTTCCGACGACAGCGCCGAATCTCTCTCCTCCTCTTCATGCTTCTGGCGCTCTAAGTCCAGCACCCTCCCGTCCCGCAGGTGTCCCTCTTCCTCTTGATTTGTATGCATCCGCAATGCGTCTGCAATGTCGAATCTATAATTCAGGGTATTCTCCAACTCCTCCTCCTCCTCTGGCCCCAAATTAGTACCTGTAGTGCGTCTTTTCATCAGATTCTCTGCCATGCCCGGCGCATTGCCCAGCGAGACTGGCCGGCTAGAAATCGATTCATCTGTGTTGCTGCTGTAGAACTCATTGTCCGAGTTGCTGTGACAATCTGAGCTCTTCATGCTTGCGATTCCTCCTGTATTAAGTTTATCCTCCTTATGCCCTTCTTCATTGCGAGCCATGATCTTCCGGACTTGCACATACGCATACATGTACATATATCTACTTCTGAAGGCTCTTTGAGTGTCTGTTAAGCTCTTCTCCTGAGTTCTCTTCGAAAGTCCCCACTATTATACTAATTTATCTCGAGATGAGGAACGGCTATGACACATTTATTTTTTCCACCCGCTACTTTTTGCTGCTTCCACCAGATCTCGAACAACATTGGCTTATCACAGATAAGAGCCCAGCGCAGGTAGCAGCGCTGGGCGCTTTGGAATGCCAATGACTCACCCGCGCTTATCTATGCCGACCGCACTTGCTCGATGATGGTCGGGTCTTTGGAGGAGATCTAGTGGCTTGTTGTCGAGGGCAGTTCGTGGCGCTGCCCCCTGGAGATATCCGGCGGTACGCGCAGGGGAACGGAGTTAAACGACTGGCTCCAAGAACAGTTGCGCTAGGCTGACAAATGGTGCCATATCCAGGGGGCTCCAGCCACCAATGCCACTGGTGGGCTTGCAGACAGACGGAGATGCAGGGCAGGCAAAGCCCTGCCAAATGATAGCGCCGTTCCTTGATTATCGGCTTCTGACGTTGCAAAAGGAAAGGAAGAAAAGATAAAAAATTAAATAAAAATCGTCAATTTAAAAGCCGAAAGCTAAAATATTGTGGATTATTATGGGCCATCAACGTTCGAGACTGCCACTGTTAGTTTTGTTTATTTTTGGGCTGTCCACTAGAGCTTCCACATCCCACCGAGCCATTACTGGGAGCGCCTCCTACATAGTCTCCAGCGTTGTTGTAAAGCCACATTGTATTTATTTATTATTAGTTATTTTTTTTTTTGGTTTTATCGCCAAGGGGAGTCGGCTACTATTATACTCTTTTGGATTTCATATACAATGGGCCCCCACGCAGATCATCCCGAAGGCAGGCTGCTGTCGGACATCAGGAAAACGTTGCTTGTCCCGGCCCAGATCAGGAGTTCTGTCTTCAACGAGCACACGCGTGACTACGAGTTCCAGTTCCTGCATGATGTGTGCCGCGACATATGCATCCTGTCCTGCCATTGCTGCATGAGTCTGGCGCTGTTCCACCAGCTGTCATTGTTCCTGAATAGGTCGGGCAATGCAGAGTCCCTGAAAGTGTGTCCGTTATGTCTCGAGAACAACATCACGGTGGTGGCGAAGGATATCAAGATTCTAATGGAGTTGTACGATGTTTTCACGAAATACTATTGTGCTGGCGAGAACACCACGGCGACGGGTGCCGCGGAGCACAGTACCTATGACAACAATGGTCTGCCCAACTCTCAGCCTTTGGAACCTGAGATGACCGATGACGCTAGATCAGATGACACCTCTTTGGAACAGATGAATCTGATCCAGTTGTTCCATGGCATAGCCAAGAGACTGCTTGAAAACCAACAAATAGTTCACATACCATCTAGCCAGCAATCAATAGTGGCTCCACCCACACAGCAATCTTTGATGGCGCCACCCACTCAGCAATCCCTGCTGTCCCCGGCACCACAGCAGTCTCAACTAGAAAACTCAGACGTCATGTCCAATTCAAAAACTTTACCCATATCTCATGACGACGTTTCCGTTAACTCTCCTAAATTCGCAGCACCTGCATCGTCCACGAGATTCACCTCATTGCCCACGCCGGCTGCGGAATCGTACTCGAACACTTCCGTTCCAAACGCTGATATTTATAACATTAAGTTCGAATCGCCTATGTGGAACAACACTATACGAAGCAGTGTCAGAAATTACAATAAGAAAAGCATGTCGGAGTTTGATGAAACTAAAGAATATTATTTTACCCAATGCTTCCCCAAATACAGGAAAAGACAACACTTCAACACACATGAGAAATTTTTCAAGACTAAATCAAGATTATTTATTAATATGACAATCTCACCAAATTGTACGAAATTTGCATTAATCACGGAATCCAAATGGGAAGTTTATAATATCCATCCAGTGACAAACAAACCGAGTTTATTATTTGTTGGTAAAAACAATGGGTCATATGGACCCAGTTTCGATCATTTGCAAATGCCATCTTTACCTGTCTTAAATGAGAAACCCTTTGTCAATAGATCATGGGACCACCTCTTTTGCTCCCTATCAAACGATTTTTTAGTAATAGCAGGCACTAAGTTCACCTTTTGTGTTTATGACTTAAATAAAGATGGTTGTCCAATTTTTTCATACACCTCATCTTTCCCCATCAGATGCATCGCAATAGACCAAAATTCCAAAATGATCGCATACGGCATAACGGGGAAGGACAGAATAACAGGTTCAGAACAAGGTTTGGTCGTCTTCCACAAAATTGAATACGATTCCACCACGAATGAACCAAAATTCTTACCCCCAATAACGATTACATTACCATACAGAGATCCTGTCAATACCATAAGCATATCCAATGATGGAATGTACGTGTCCTGTTCCACAGCCTTGGAATCCAGATTCCTGGTCATCTCCTTGAAAAAATTCGAAGAGCCCCGTCTAGTGATGAAAAGTTTACGTTCATTCGACTCCTCTTTGGAGTCAGAGGGGATAACAGACACGAAATTATTTCCCGGTAACCCGAATCTAATGTGTATCACCTCCACAGCCTTCAATTCCCCTCCAATAGTCATCAATACAAAGATAGATAGCACTCAGGGAATTAGTGTCATCGCCCAGCCTCATTTATTAATAAGATTAGAAGAATTAGGATCGAAGATCCACAGATGTGAAATATCACCTAGAAACGACGCCGTTGCATTTTTGGACAGAAATGGAACCGTATACATAATGTCTGCACCATCCATGGTGGACACAGACAAGAAAACTGTCGTGCAAGTGGATTACGTGTCTGATGCGTTCAGAATGAGAGAAGCTGCATCCATGAAGTTCAGTCCCGACGGCTATAAATTATACATCCTGGACAGGAAAGGAATATTGTATGTAGACGATTTTGCGTACGATCAACCCCATAACAGAGAGGTCTCCCGCTGCAAACAGATTGTATGAAGTTGTAATTATTAGTATTATAAGTTGTATTTCTAGTGTTTTATAGTATGCATTGACTCTCACATGACCTGAATGTCCCGAATTATTTAAAATTGATAGGAACAGGATTTTATACAGCTCGATGACCAGTTCTTCATGGCCCACTGAAGGAGTTCCCACCATTGCATTAAGAGCGTGGCATCGTCAGTATTGTGGCATAGAGTTGTTGAAATCAAGATTAACCATCATGGACCGAACGCAGAAGTTCATTAAGGAATGTCTTTTCACAAAGAATTTCGATAATCCGAATAAACCTATTGACGAGAATAGACTGCTTGATACGTTGCTGATACTCCCCACGGATGGAGGTGTCACTAGTTGGAAAAAAAGACAGTATAAGAGAAGAAAGAGCAAGATTACATTGGATTCTATATATGGATCAGCTCATGTGGAAAATAAGCGGAAGAACAAGGAAATGTATCAAAATATAAATAAAAATTCTAAAATTGCATTTAAAAGCTATATAAACAACTGCAAAAAGGCATGTAGATTGGCCAAGACTTTGATAGATGATACGGTAGACGATAAACTAGCTCTTGAAGAAAAATTGAAGCAAACCAATCCGGAGTTAGTGGAATACTTACCTGATTATTCCAAATTCCAACAAGTTCATGAAAATTTATGGATACCTTATGTTAAGGAGCTGCTGAATATCCCAGGTAATGTTCAGAATGCTAGTAAATTGCAAATCAATGGGAGTAACGCCCTTCTCAAGCTATCAATGGCCGACTACAACGGTGCCAAACTGAAAATCGTCGGCAGTAAAAACTCAAACATGATTGGAATAGAAGGCATCGTGATTTGGGATAGTCAAAAATCTTTTATAATGGCCACCCAGGGAACATTTTTGGATGAATTGAAGATAATACCGAAGAAAGGTACAGTATTCCAGTTTCTCATTCCTGTTAATGATGACTATGATTTGGAATACTCTATATTAGGTGATCGGTTCAAATATAGGAGTCAAGATAGAGCAGGTCGTAAATTCAAGGGTAGGAGATGTGATGACTTATTGTACTATGTAGATTGTTGAATTTTCTTTTTCCTTTTGCTTTTGTTTATTTATCACTCATATATGTCTTCAAGATGCTTCTTGATCGATTCCAATAATTGCGGATCCTTCAATATTTTATCAATTTGGGCTTGTAATTGGAATTTCTTCTCAGAATCGTCGTTCAGATTTTTGTAGTCGTCTTTATATAGTTGTGCTTCTATAAGAGCACTTGTAGATCCACGATTTTTAAACAATAGTTCATTATCCTCGTAGACCATATGCTTTACAACCTCTATGACTCTTTGTCTGATCAGTACTTCCAGAGTTTTGGCCTCACTGTTGCTGTCTGATTCTTCACCGATCCATGGATGCGACAATAGGTCTGACTTCATCTTATCAAAGTGGCCTTGTCGCTTGTACTTTTCTGCCAGAATTTTGGCTGGATCATCCTTATTGGTCATCCGGGTTAATGCGTCTTTAATTTGTGTATTTGTGGATACCTGTATGAGGTCGCTTTGGCGATATTTGCGATGAGGTAAAACTTTTAAGAAATGGTAAATTATATATATATATATAGATATATATATCGCTTGATTTAAATACCAACTACTGGGTTATACAGAGCTCGACACACCCTCACCTTTAATCCATTGGATTGCTCAATGTCCTCCTATGCGGTTCAAATGAACCAACTGGGAGAAGCTTATGACACGCTTTATGAGCAGCTAGTCAGCTCAGGACCTGCCATGGACATGGCAAGACCAACAATGGCGAGTAAGTTGGTTAAATTGTACGAGATGGCTGTGAAGCTGACACAAACATCATTAATTAATGATAGACCTTCTGCACTAAACGTATGGAACTTGAGAGTGTTCCAGCTCCTAGATTTTCACTTTCAGAAGTTAGTGGCAGAGTTGAGTAAACGATACCTCAAATTGAGCCAAAGTGATGGTGAAGCTAAAGTTTTATTAACTGAACTGATAGCCATCTTACAGGAGTACGATTTACAGCTACAGTTACACTCAAGCCAAATACAGTTGTTATCTATGAATTCGAACCACACAATATTGTCTGGAAGAGTATCAATCCCTCAATATTTCCAAAATTTACTTAATAGAGAAATATGGTCTATTGATGTCACCACAGTAGAAATAATTTATTTCCAGAATTGTAGGAATTTTATTTTTGGTGACGACTCTGTTGCAGCTACAGCTATTGCACTTAATAATTACATCATGGATAAATTACGGAATTATATACAGTACTTAAGATTATTGGAGGAACCTGATCTTTATAAACAATCCAGTACGATAACAGCACGATTAGAGCTGTTATGTGTCAATTGTGTTGTACAACATGCGATACAGGGATCTATAGAATCATTAACTAAACTTTTTTATTATTGGAAAAGAGCTGGTGTTTGGGGACAGTTGACAGAAGTATCTACCATGACAGATATCACTAATATGCTTAAAGAAGAACTATATTTTAAAAATGCGGATCGGTTTCTGGAAAATATATCTTCATTGAAGCTAGAAAACGATGAATTAAATACAATATGGTCCCAGATTAGAGACAAATCATATGGCGAATTGTTTGTATTGAAATTCGTTGAAAAAAGAAAAATATCATACCCAGAAAGAAATATCGCAAGATTTGTTAAACAAGTCAAATTCAACGAGTCAAAAATCGATCTGCATTTGGAGGGTACTCCGTACTTATTAAACGAGATACAATCTAATTTCAAAAATTCACTAAGTAAAGGTCATTCCAAAAAATTATATTCTTCATTGATCAAATACATCTTTAAGAAATTCCCATCAGTTATGAAAGTAAATGAAAGAAATGAAATTGCCAATACCCTTAGTATCATAATCCTCAAGTATCTTCCTAATCCCGTAGAATTTATGGAAGGTTATTTAATACCTGCTGCTTTCAGAAGAATTATACTTTATCCCGAATTTTTATCTGCTTCTCAATCGGGTAGCAAATCCATAGAGTTGACACTAATAGAAAAACTTTCAGGTAGGTCTTCTTTGATTAACAATCAACTCATGCCAGTAATAAAGATAGCGAGAAATGTAGCAATGGGAGATCATCCAAGTTCTTGTCCAGATACTTCTTTCGAATTTCGTAATCTCATCTTCAAAAAGAATTTAATCCCCAAAAAGTTCTTAGATATGGCACACCTACCTATATTCCCCAATAACGAAATGAGCTGCATTTGGGATACAGAAATTGAGAAATTCAAAAATGAAAAGAAGACATTAGATGGATTATTTGGAATTCATCTTATTGAAATAACAACTCCGATTCAATTAATTGATATGCAGTTCCTAACGATAAAAACGAATATTTACATAGCAAGTATACTTAATTGTTTCAATGACCATGATACACTAACCGAAACTGCATTGTACCAGAATTTTAATATTAAAGATAATCCAGAATTAACCAATATAATATTACAAAATATCCAAAAATTGACGAACATTGGTATTCTAAATAAAACTTCCAATAATGAACAAGAAATATATACATTCAATAATAATTATAGGCCGGATAAGGGTAAATTAAAAAATAATGTATTGCAAGTGTTTTAGTGTTTCCTTTAAGCCGACATCCTACATCTACAGGTAAAAAAATTACACAAATTAAACGGACTACATATATAGAAATTCATATGCTGAATATTCTGTGTAAATTATTACATAATCATTACTGTGCATCTAATCACTCTGGTTCAAATGCTTGATCAGCAACGTCCACCAAAACTTCCATCGCACTAATTTGATAATTAACATCATTGACATCGTTCTCATCAGGCGCTATTAATGTTGGGCCCCATATGATACATAAAGATTTCAAAGTCATTCTATTTCTTTCCTCATGAGCTACTACTCGCTTCAAGTGAAATAGTAGTGCCCTCAGAGTCCAATATTGTGCATCTGGTAATTTATACACTAAACCATGCATATAATTTTTCCTAGTTTGATAATCTTCAATGGCAATACATGTTTTTACTTCTGGGGCAAGTGATTTTGGTAGAAGAGGTTCTGGTAACGAAGAAAAAAAAGATTTCAACAAAGATCCCACCAGGTATATGTCTGAGTCTGTGTAGTTTTTTGGCGGTAAAATCATCGAAACGTTTGAGGGATCCTTATCTATATCTTCTTTGAGTTTTGAGATGTCCAATACATTAGCAGATTTTCTATAAATTCCTTCCAAATCTAACCCATATTGATCTACCACATAGATACATTGACGTACAATTGCTGGTACTAAATCCTGCTCAAATTCAATTAATGACTCTAATGGGACTCCAAAAGTTTTAAAATTACTTTGAACTCCGGGCGGCATTGTAGAATTTGTTTGTATATGTGAGATAGGTCTATCTGAATCATTAGTGACTACTGAATTAGATGTTATCACACTTGGCAATCTCGCCGTTTTTGAACCAGGATCTAGGGAGCGGAAGTGTTGATTATTACTTTCTGAGTTAGTAGTATCGTCTTGTTCGGCATTATGTTGAGCAGCGCCTGTTGAAGAAATTGGAGGAGGCTGTGGAAGCGTATAATCTCTATTCATAGGAGTGCTATTATTATTTGCGGTATTAGTGTTATTATTTTGTTGGTAATTATTGGTGTTATTTGTATAACCTGACGCACTGTTAGGAGCGGAGTTCTTTGTATTAGAATCATTCAAATTCTTAAACGAAGAATCATTAAACTTGGAATTATTAGTTATAGTTGGTGTACCTTTCATTGTAGGAGATGCTGAAGAAAATGGAGATTCATTATGTGTTGAAATCATTCTTTTTGGAATCGAGTTTCTCGAGGGGTCTACAGCATATTTGGGCTTTTCTGATGTTTTTACATTTGAATTTTTAATCATAGAAGGATGCTTTTTATAAGTAACTGGTATTAAATTTTTATTCACTAACAACGAATTTTTCCCATTTTGGTTGTATTTGTTTAAAAATGAGTAAAGGTCCTTTTCATTGTTCACTGAGGAAGCGGTTGATTTCATAGATTTAGAAGTTGAATCCAAAGGTGTAATTATAACACCCGTATTTAAAATCAAGTTTTCTGTCCATATGGTATATTTCTGTAGCTGAATTGTCATTGCTGTATCAATTTCCAAAATCAAGTCCTTTAACTCGGCCACGATCTTCGGTCTTTGGGTCTTTATAAAGCTATTTCTTAATGCCGTGGAATGATCCACCTTTTGTTTATAATCTAAGTCCTGTGAATCTATTTTTCTAAGCAACTCTTCCTCTTGTTCTCGCGTAGTTTTGGATCCACGCAACGTTAGTTTTGTCTTTGTTGGGTCCGACATTCTTAACTTATCCCAATCTTGGCACAACGAATTATAACGAGTCTGGGCCTTCTCTGCCATGTGGATGGAATCGGACACTTCCTTCTCCAGTCTCCTGCTATGGTCTTTGATCGTTTTCCTCATCCTTGTCATTGTCAGCAACAACGCATTGATTTCATCGTGCATTTTGGTCAACGCGGTAATGTAGCTTTCCTTAACCGTGGAGAATTTCCCGTCGTAGGCCAAAATCTGATGCATCATTCTCTTCAACGAGGGAGACGTGCTAGAAGTGCCCTGAAAGAAGTGCTTATATTGCTTGGACAGCTCTTGGTTGTGTTCAATCTCAAATTGATATTTCTTACGTATGAACTTGCCAAACTCTTCACATGTCAGGATGGATTGTTTCAACTTCGTCAACAGCGCGTTGATTGCGACGTCCGAGTCCATAACGGTCTTTATCTCAGGTTTATCCAGCAGATCCTTCTTCTCAGTGCTGCTCTTATGGCTTGTGTTTACCACCGGTTCCACGGCCATTGCCGCACCAGTACCTGCAGCAGTATCCGCTGCGGACGAGGAACTGTTCTCCTCCGGCTTGGGTTCTATGTCTGCGGGGGTATCTGTCGTAATGGGGCTATCTACATCGAATTGGCTGTCACCAGTGCTTGCGGAACTCCGGTTCGCATTACTACCTTCTGAGCTATTCATACTAACAACTAATACTTCTCTCACCACAGAAAAAAATAAAAATGGAATTTAACAGTGACAACTAAAATACTTCCCTTGTATCCTTTCTAAACACGTATGCTGCAGCTGCTGAACTTCCTATGCACACAGAGACCACAATTCGCACAAATATCCTTAGTTGACTTGGGCTTTAGTAGTGTAAACTTCACTCTGATCTAAAGATGGACTTTTAAAACAAAAATAACATGCAAGACACGATCACATGACACCCTCACTGCAACAACCGCACCGGTTGGACAAGAGAACTAACCATTAGCGTGGTGCTGGTGCTCAGTGAGGGCTGCCAGTGGCGGGCATGCAGTGTCCACGACGGATTACGTGAAGGAAGCACCTCACTTGCGTGCTTTTGACTCTATAAAGGAACCATTTTCAGGTGATATATACATATACATATATACATCCACATATGTATGGAGAAGGGCTGACGCATGTGGCAGCTATACACCCTCCGTCATTGGCTTCAAGGCGTACATCCGCACCGGGTACAATTCGCTGGGCAGACCCTTTTGTCTGTCCGTGGCTATCAGCTTCAGACCGCTTCTCTCGAACAACTGCTTGAATTTGGCATCCGATCTCGTAACAGACGAGTCCTGCGGGTCGAAGTCGTCGTCGCTGAAGGTGTTGTTCTCCTTGACGATTATAGTGCCATTGGGCTGCAGGGCGTTGATGCACTTCTGGAAGAATCTTACCAACTCTTCGTCGGGCAGGTGGCCCAAACACCATTGGCACCAGATGACCCAGTATTTCCGGTCGGCCTCCAAGGGCTCCCACTCCTGCATACCGATGGGCTGGATGTGGCGTACCTTGCCCTGTTGGGACAACTCTTCGAGCTCGATTCTCATCTGGTTGACAAACGGCTCCACGGGCTCCACGAGGTCCACCTCATCACAGAACTTGACCAACAGGTTCTTGGTGACCCTACCGATCCCTGCACCGAAGTCAATGCCGATCTTTTTCTCGCAGGAGGGGTCCTTTACCATTCTGGACTTGAGTTTGCGCAGGAAATGCTGCGAACCCAAGACGTCCATCGTGGGCACCACGGTCTCTTCACCGTATCCACCGAGGACACCATCCACCGTGGCCGGCACCTCTGTCCAGTAGTCAATGGCGTCGTTGTAGTTGATGTTAGCGTCTGGCTTTTCTGGCATGGCTAGCTCTGCTACTCATCGATGGGTAGAGATAACATAGAGAATTTTTCACTTTTAACCATTAAATACAAATACGTATGCACATATATACATAAACTCTTTTGCTAGATATACAGGGACTCTTGAATATTCATAGACTACGTCGTCGTCGTCGTCGACATTATTATGCACAGGTGACTGGAAAGCAGGCTGCGCCGTCGCTCATCTGCCCCAAGAGTATATCCAGGACACCGTGCTGCGCACCTGCTCATTCCACAAGTCCTTCACGATCTCTCCCGTGGGCCTGTACTGGTGCAGATGCGCCTGATCGTTATCCCACTCGGGGACACGACTGCGGACGTCCCTTCTGTCGATGATGTTGTTCACCTGGTCCACGACCCGTTTCCACCGGGAGTTCTGGTAATTGTAGCCATCGCGGTCCACAAAATAGTAGTACCCTGCCACCGTGACCAAACCGCTGGTCCCGGCAAACGTTCCTAGTTTCCACAACTGTTTCACACCACCAATCATTGTTGACTGTCTCCTTTCACGCTTCTTCCCTTGTTGTTGGCCAGGGAATATCGATTTGAACTTTTTTGTGTTTAAAGGAGAGTTCCCGTAACTTTGGCCCATCTTAAAGGACGCTGGAACAAAAGACTGCGAAGAAAACAAGAACGACACACTGCGAGAGAGCACTGGCGTGCTGTGCCGGCCAAGGACGTCTACTATGTCTACACACATACGCACACACAGCTGGAGGCTTCCTTATCTCGGACGCGTCGAGGGGAGGAGCTTGTAGCAGTCGTTATGTACCTCCCCAGACATCCTTGCCCTCCTCCACAAGACCGGCCCTGCCATATCTCTCTTGCTCGTAGCGCTCTCTGTCTCTTTAGTGTCATATTTGTCAATTCTGACTCTTGTTTGTAAACCCATAAAAAATGTAAACTTGAATACCGTTTTCTCGAATGATTATTGGCCAAACAAAACTCAATTACAAGAAACCAACATCTCAAAAGGAGCTTCCACACACACACACACACGCTCTCTTACTCTCTGTCCAGCTTCTCGCAGTGCCATCGATAACCATACAAGATGCTGCTAAAACAATTGACCAAAGTTCGTGGATTGGCTACCACAAGACAGGTGCTGCAATCACACAGCACCAAGTTGCTGTCTAACCATGTCAAGGACGTCGACCCGGAGATGTTCGACATCCTCACGAAGGAACGTCACAGACAGAAGCACTCGATCACCTTGATACCATCGGAGAATTTCACGTCCAAGGCCGTCATGGACCTTTTGGGTTCGGAAATGCAGAACAAGTACTCTGAAGGGTATCCAGGCGAAAGGTACTATGGTGGGAACCAGATCATCGACATGGCTGAGTCTCTATGTCAAAAGCGTGCGCTTGACTTATACGGTTTAGATCCCGAGAAGTGGGGGGTCAACGTTCAACCCTTAAGTGGTGCACCAGCCAATCTTTATGCGTATTCTGCTATTATGAACGTTGGTGACAGATTGATGGGATTGGACTTGCCTCACGGCGGCCATCTATCCCACGGCTATCAATTGCCCTCCGGAACCAAGATCTCCTACATCTCTAAATACTTCCAAACGATGCCCTATCATGTGGACCCTGACACTGGTCTTATTGACTATTCCACCTTATCTATGACCTCGAAATTATTCAGACCTAAGGTCATTGTTGCGGGTACTTCTGCATATTCCAGGGAGTTAGACTACAGTAAGTTCCGCGAAATTGCTGACGGATGTGGTGCTTATTTGTTAAGCGACATGGCTCATATCTCCGGTTTGGTTGCTGCCAATGTTCTCAAATCACCGTTCGAATTCTCAGACATTGTTACTACAACAACCCATAAATCGTTAAGAGGTCCTCGTGGTGCCATGATATTTTTCAGAAAGGGTCTGAGACGTACTACCAAGAAGGGCAAAGAAATTATGTATGATTTGGACCAAAAAATCAACTTTTCTGTCTTCCCAGGCCATCAAGGTGGCCCACATAATCACACAATCTCTGCATTAGCAGTGGCCCTAAAGCAAGCCAAGACAGAAGAGTTTAAAGAATATCAACAAAATGTCGTTGCCAATGCCAAAGCCTTTGCTGATGAATTAGTAAAACGTGGATTCAAATTGGTATCCGGTGGAACCGACACTCATTTGTTGTTAATTGATTTGTCCAATTTAGGCATTGATGGTGCAAGATTAGAAACAATCCTGGAAAAAATTAACATAGCTGCCAACAAGAATACCATTCCAAATGACAAGTCTGCGTTGTTTCCCTCAGGATTAAGAGTCGGAACACCTGCTATGACCACCAGAGGATTTGGAAAGGAGGAATTCGGCAAAGTTGCTTCATATATCGACACCGCTGTTAAATTATCTATTGGATTGAAATCGCAAGAACCACAAGATGCAAAGGACATCAGATCCAAATTGAACAACTTTAAGAAGCTATGTGAAGAGTCTCCCCAAGTGAAACAATTATCTGAGGAGGTGTCAGAATGGGTTAGTCAATATCCAGTTCCAGGCGAATGATTCGCTAACATCAATTATTAAATGTTATATATGTGTATATACTTATATTTATCTATGTATGTATGTATGTGCATTAACAACTGCAACTCGATGGTATTTCCTTCACTGAAGTTAGGTCTATCATGCTGCGTTGAGGTTTTATCTGTCGTGGTTCAGGGATGTGGAACTTGTCTTCAGGTATTTTGGATAGTATATCTTCAACCATCTCTTGTACATTCTCACCTGTTTTGGCACTGATCAAATAGTGGTTAGCATACCCAGTTAAATTGTTCGTCAATGGGGTATATGGTAGATCTGTCTTATTCCCAATAAGCATAATTCTCGGTACCTCGCTATTGGTTTGGTTGCTTGTGTACTCTTTGATTTGATCAATCCATGTTTGTGCCTTGTCGATGCTATCCACTCTTGTTACATCATACACTACAAAGGCAATGTCAGAATTACGATAATACATTGGAGTCAGAGATCTGTAGCGTTCCTGACCAGCAGTGTCCCAGAACTCCATTTCCACTTTCCTTGGGTCTTGTTCGTTGATCTCCCATGTTTGGACCATAAAGGCAGCACCAATTGTGGCATTACATTTTTGAAATCGACTATTGACAATCCTCTCCAAGATGGATGTCTTCCCTACTGATGATTCACCCAATACAGTTACTTTTAACTTACACTCTTTCATATCTCTTTCTTTGTACCGTTCGTTGCCCATAGTTTGTTTGGAGGGGACGTTTTAAGATAATTTATAGTATTGCAATAAGTTCAACCGCTTTTACCTACTTGCGTCAGTAAATAAACACCACTGAAAAGGAATACAAACATCGAATTTGTGATGCTTGCTTTGCTCAGGGGTAGTTATTTCCCATTGGAAGACCAAGTGGTCCTAATTACTGGTGGTTCTCAGGGACTCGGAAGACAATTAGCCAAGAAGTATTACGACGAAAGTAAGAATACTCGAATTGTTATTGTGAGCAGATCCACTGAGAAATTGGAATTAGCCGGCAAATTCATTACTTCAAATCAAGCTGAAGCTGTGTCGTTATTGAAGGGCGGGAAGTTTGAACATCAGAGATTATACTATGTCTCTTCTGATTTATCTGATTATGAAGCTGTTTCCACTTTGTTTGATTTGCTAAAAAAGAACGATTTACTTCCAACACAAATGCTGTTATGTGCTGGTGGGTCCACCCCCAAGCTTTTTAAAGACTTAACTCCTGATGAATTGAATTTGGGCGTCAAAATAAACTATTTAAGTGGTCTGTATATGTGTCATAAGATTGCTCAAATATCATTACCTTGCCATGTTGTGTTATTCTCTAGTGCCACTGCATTTTTCCCCTTCATTGGATATTCCCAGTATGCACCTGCTAAGGTGTCTCTAAAGGCATTAAGCGTCATTTTGAGACAAGAAATGGGCCATCATGCAACTATTTCATGTGTATACCCAGGAAATTTCCACAGTGAAGGTTATGAAATAGAGAACTTGACCAAACCAGAAATCACCCAGACTATTGAAGGTGCCTCACAGGCCATCTCATGCCAAGAATGTGGTGACAAGATCATTTGGTGGTTACAAAGGGGCTACAACGACATCACCACGGACTTCATTGGTTGGGTTCTAATGAGTACCGATATGGGGCTGAACAAGCACCATAACAATTCCTTCTTGTGGATTTTCCAGGTAATTCTGGGAACGTTGGCAAATCTGTTAATTGTACCATTTTATATTATATTTTGCAACTATCAAGTGAAGCAATGGATGCAAGACAAGACACGCCACAAAAAACAGTGAATAAAGAGCCTGCACCTACTCAGAGGTCAAAGGGTCCTCGTCAGACGTAATATTTATTAGAATGTAGTATATATATGTGTATATATGTGTATTATATGTATCTATAGTGAGACAGTCCATCACATGCATTTCTGTATTGAAGTTAAAATAGCGTGTATCAAATTGCAGCAATCACCACTAATGGTGAACGTTAGCTGGAGACAACAAAGAGGTTAACAGAGTGCTGTAATATATAGTGAAAGCATTACAGCATGTACAGATTGGTTGGGAGACGTTTTTTCAGTGGTCACAATGCTTACAGACTGCAAAAAGTGGTGTCTGAAGTAGCACAATCCCCAGGTAGTACATCAATACCCAAATCATCATGCAAGGCTGGAACTGTTTTAAATCTCAACATCACTAAAGGTGGAAAAGAACCAATAGCACTGGAAGATGCTGAGTATCCTGAATGGTTGTGGAAGTGTTTGGACTCTGCTGATGCAACTGGAACAGCGAGCAATCCAATTCAAGATTTAAAGCAACGTAAGAAGGTCATTAGGAGAACTAATAGACAGAATATTAAGCAGAGTAATTTCCTAAGTCAATTATAGGAATCGTATGTACATAGTTCGGGGGGGGGGGGGTTGTGTTTATTTAGTCATGTAAATAAATATATATGTATATATACAAAGAAAATACAGCACCGTTTCAGAAGTCAGTAACTCTCCCGTTGAAGGAGTAATCGCCGTGACGTAGTGGATCTTGCTTAGGTCCTCCTATCTCACCAGTTTTTGGGTTGACATCACCTTCAAATTCTGGGATAGTCTTCTTGAACTCTGGGGAGAAACTTCCTATGTCGTTCTTAGTCAATAGAGTACTTCTTAAAGACTCATTAGATGGATCATTCTCCACTGTTTCATTGTATTTGTCAATAACCTCTTGCGAAGTGGCAATACGTTGTAGCTTTTCAAACTCCTCCTGTTCTTCCCTGGGTAGTTTGGGAGGACTTGGAGAAGGTGTATTGTTCAATAGTCTTCGACTCACTAAAGATGCAACTCTGGGTTGCTCAGTGAAAAACTGTTTATTTATATGCACCAAAGAACGAATCATTAGGTAACTATTGGCTTGGTCTAGCGTGGTAAGGTTTACGAATTAACGTAAACTTCAATTTGCGTAACCTTAAAGGCTCTAGGATACTTCTTTCCACTACAAACCACGAGATATATATAAATATACATATATAAATGGCACTATCAGAAATCTGCCATCATGCCAAATAATACATAAACACATATAAGGGATGATGTACCGGCACAGCCCACCTTATATGCTCATCCTCATACCATCCAGCAGCTCTTTAATGATCTTTTGTTCTTGATTGTTGCTTTGAATCGTGCTTAATATTCCAAAACACTGTAATAATATCAGTTTATCTTGTTCTGTGATACCATTAGTTTCTTCTTCGTTGAAGATATATTTTTGGAACGTCTTGCTGGCACCATCACGGCCATGGATGAAATTAGGGTAGTATGGTAAGATGATAGTGTCTCTAAAGCATTTCAATAACAAATATTCCACTGACAGATTCTGCTGGAAAATCCCATCGGTCCAATACTTCTTATTCTTAACAAAACTTTCTTCTATGGGCAACAATACTGCTGTGGCATCATAATACAACTGTTGATAGAAAACTTGCCATATTATGCCTAATCTCTTGAGAGTATTATTCATATCTGCCTCATTTGTATAGTTAAAAACAATTTGGTTTTCAAAGGTATAGAATGAATTTGTTAAGAACTCTTCGAGCTCATTAAGAAACTTGGAGTATGGAGTCGCAATCTTGGATTCTGTTTTCAGTATGGTACAGAACTCTAAAATCCTATTAATATCTTCAATCTTCGCCGGAAGTTGCCAAACCCTTTGAGTCTTAAATAGCTCAACAATAATATTACAATAGATCCCCCAAACATTTCCAGCCAAAACATTCAATTCTTGTGGCGTAAAATTCTTGTAGTTGGCTTCAAGAGACGGCAGAATCTTCAATAAATCATGTAAGATAGCTACATTTGCGGAATCAGAATTATCATCATATGGTTCCAAATCGTTACTATAACCACTGACATTAGTATTCGAGGCACCATAATTCCCACCAGCACTATTAGACATCATATTGGGATTTGCTGTATTTGCTGAGTTGCTGTTTGAGGTTACAGCATTGAAGGAATAAACAGATCTACCAGAATCCATCAACCCGCCTGCAGTATTATGAATAAAGTGACCTGGTGATCTATGTTTACCGTAGGATGAATGTAAAAACTTGCTTATGGAATTAGGTACAACAGGCTCAACATCATCTATTTTTCTATGACTTTTGCTATTAAATAGTTTCTTGGCTACCTTACTAAAAGGATTTTTGGAACTCTGTGAGGTATTTGATGTTAGTAAAGAACCCGTTCCAGTGGCATTGCTAGAACTTCTACTAGACTTCGTTTTGAACAATTTAGAATCAGGTGTGTGATCAATGGAAGCGGAGTAATTCGTGGCCACAGAGTTATTTATAGTATTTGTATAGCCGCTATTCGTTCGATCATGTTTATTAGAGATTGAAAATAATGATGACACACGCTTCCTGCCCTCTATTTTATGGGCATTTGTCGTAGAGGAACGAAGGCTTTCAGTAGAGGGACGTTCATGAGATATTCGGCCATTTTTTCTTGTGTTTTTTCCATCATCAAAGGCACTAATTGTTCCAGAAGTTCTTAAATTACTCCCTTCAGACCTTATGCTAGCTGGAACACCAGTTGAATAATTATCGGACGAATCCACTGATCTTCTTGAAACCCCTGTGACATCAAATATTGATTGAAAACCTACCTCAGACCACTTCGGTTTGCCTGATTGCGATATAGAACTATTGGGATTCTTTAAGTACTCCTCGTCAGGGTGTGTCAGAGTTTGCGGAACTATTTCTGAAGAAATATTGTACATTTTAGAAACATTGGAGGTGCGTGGAGCATCCCCAGAAAACCTATTGGGACTACTTTCGCCGATTGATCCAGTATCCATACTATCCCTCATCTCAGAACAATAGAGCCGATTATCCTAGATATGCGTTTACCACCTTGTTAGTTGTTTGTACCTAGTTTGCATAAAGTTGATCAAGTAATTTTAACATCGAAACTTCATGAAAATAAAATGATGATGAGCTCATCAAAAACACAGCGTTAGTACCAACTTACAAACAGACGTCGCCACCTAGTCGAAGCTTTTATATGTCATTTGATCCTTTGGATTTATACAGTCCTCAGGATGTTGTCCCGATTTCGACCATAGAGTTTGTTTCTGGGAAACCGTCCACTAAAGAAGTTCAAGAAACGAATGGTAATATAACAAGTCTAGATCTCCCAATGGTGCAGTACGCAGCTCCTGAAGTATTATTGACGATTCTTATGTTATTGAGACCTGACAGACAAGTGAATTTCCAAGGATCTGCTACTACCACGGGTGGGTCGAGAAGTGTTGAAGAAATACTAAAAGAAAAGCAAATTGATACCAAACAATTGGACCTGCTCAAGGAATACTACCAAAACATAATGCCCAATTCCTTATTGTCAACAACAGATATGTTACTCTTGAAAATTCCTCAATTACGGGGAACATTGCCTCACGATGAGCTTTTGACTTATTATACCTCCATATTGAAAAGAGCTAGTATGTACACAGATGATTTACATGCCAAGATTATGCAAGAGGTCAGTTCAAGGATATCAGAAAATTGTGGTAGATCTGCCCAGCCTACTTGTGTTAGAGACTTTCAGCTGCAAGGATTAAGCAGAGTAATTCAAATAAAAGAACCATCTTTAACGGCGGATAATCTTGGTTGGAAAACATGGGGCTCAGCTCTGATCTTAGCTCAAAAACTGGTCAGCGTTTTATCACCATTATACGATAATAAGTATCCTCTAAGAGTATTGGAACTTGGAGCTGGAACTGGCTTGATTGGGCTAGCTTGGGCAGCAAAATGGAAGGAGTTATACGGCTCATCAGATTCCTTAGAACTCTATCTCACTGACTTGCCCGAAATTGTTGATAATTTGAAGGAGAATGTTAAGATAAATGAACTTGAAGATATAACTACTGCAACTGTCCTTGATTGGACTCAACCCGAAGAATTTATTCGACAGTATTCTGACAAGCAATTTGATGTTATACTTGTCGGTGATCCAATTTATTCATCAAAACATCCTCTATGGGTCATAAATATGATCAAGAAATTTTTAAAACCTAACGGTACCTGCCATCTTCAAATACCAATACGGCCAAGATTTGCTAATGAAAGAACCGAATTGTGGAAGTTGTTGGAATTAAATAACTTCTGTGTACAAAAGGAGGAAATTGATCAGGGGATGGATGATTGGGGTTCTGTAGAGTATTTGTATAAACTAATTCGCTATGATATATAAATTAAGATGTTAAATTATAAGTAGGTATCAGTTATCTCTGTTCCAGGTTCTTTACGGACACCTTCAGCTAGCAATTCTGTCTTTAATGGTAAATACCAAACATTTAATTGTTCTTGAGAAAAATTCATTAGGTTTTCCATTACTTCTCTTCTAAGTTCTACTGTTTCAGGTTCTACGATTCTTACATCTTGGTGATAGATTAATTGCGACATAACTTTCGGTAAATTATGAACTAAATAATCCACACTATGGGGGTATTGTGTCATTTTCTGTAATAAGACCATCTGTTCCAGGTATGGCATAGACAGAATGGCATTTGATGTTAACTGATCTTTCATCAAGTTGAAACAATTCATATCGGAAACAAAATTACGTATTATCCCTAAGAATTTAGGTGTAACAATTGTACAATTTTCAATTTCATCTCTATGGTGTTCAAAAAGATATTTTGGATTTACAAATGCAAGGAAATCCATTGCATATTCATTTTCCATATTAATAAGGAGATATTTTTCATCTAGCAACTGGAATATATCTTCATCATAAGGTAGATATGATAATTCCTTAAAAAGTTTGAATAGATAAAACTGTGCAAATTCCTTCACTTCAGTAAATTCATCGAACTTGCTGAAAATAGCTCCAAAAGTAGGTACTATGGTTTTTATTGGTTCCAACAAGAAATGATGAATAGTACCATGAATACTTTCTTCGATTTGAGAAGTCTTCACTAAGTCTGTGTAATATGTTATAATCTGAATAAATAACATTATATCAACGTCGATGGAACGATATATTTCATTGTTGTTGATGATATACATATCAGTTTGGAATTCGGAGGGAGTTATGTACTTACTTTCGATTAATAATAACTTCATCAATCTTGTCATCGGAATAGTCTCAAACTGGGATCTTATGTTATATAGTAATGGTGAATTGTTTTCAAATATTCTCTTTCTCACCATTGGTGAGCAACTCAGGGCACTAATAGTTTCTTCAATTTGTTGTGTTAGCGAAATATTGCTATCTTGTTTGAAATAATGCTTTAACAGTATATCCAGCAACACAGAAGATGCTAGAATATCTTTAGGATATGATTTGGCAATCACTTTGCATGCTACGAGTTGCAAGATCTCAACATCAGAGGTCAATGCCATTTCCAAATCTTGCACAGCAAAGACTTCCAATAGTTTATCAAAGGGCAATGAGACGATCAACACGTCTAGAAATTCCAACAACAACTCAAAGTCTAACACAGAATTCGAGGTTTCATTTATTATGATTATTTTGATTTGATTCAGTAAATGTTTGTAGTCTGTGGTGAGTTGCTTATTTAAGGTACCCATATTTAATATACATCTTTCGAGCAACTCATTAACGGAATCATCGCGGTCGGTGGCACTCAATTTATTGTATAATTCATTTAGCAGCCCATCTAGGATGCCTAATTGAGTCTCCATTATCTCAAATCGGTCGTTTTTCCTATTCAACGAGCTGGTGGCGGTAGTGGGTATATTGCTGGATGAATACTGGATTAAAAATAATCTCACTGGCTACTTAGATAAATATATATACATACATAACAATAAGAAGATAAAAAAAGTACATAACAAAACATAAGTGGATACTATTCCTCACTGTTAAATACGAGAAGACAGTAAATAGTAGGTTCTATCTAGTTCACTGGTCTTTGTCATCTTTTTTCTTCTCCAAATTAACTGTATTGCCGTTGTATGTCTCCACATCATCATCTTCAACTTTCACTTCATCGTTCTGGTTGACAAACTTAAAAACGTTTGGAGACACAGCTCTTGAAGGTAGACTGATCTCTGAAGGGTTGCTTGTAAGTTTTGTAATGTGAATATTGCTGTTGGGTCCCACAACAGGAGTGGAGTATTTCGAGGACATAACAGATCCTTTCAAAAACTCACCTTCATCTTCCCCCTTGTCTGACGTAGTTCCAGCAGCATCCTCATTGGAGGATTGTTCCCTATGTGGACCTAACCAAGAAGAAAAGCCTGTAATAACCTTGTTGATTAAACCTTGGTTTTGTGCATCCACTATGTTTAGTTTTCTGTTCGATGAAGCGGAAACCAGTGGTTTAAGCACTAGTACAGATCTAGGTGTCAGTTCCAATGTGTCCAGAGTCTTCAACTCCTCGGAATCAGGGATTGTGACACGGGGGACATTCTTGTGAAATGCGTATGGTAAATATTCGTCAGTTCTGTGCGCATCAACCCAGTTTCTTACATCGTTTAAAGTTCGTTGTGAGGAGAACGTTTCTGTCAATGTATCACCATTAGTTAATCTAATTAATAGGGTACAGTCTTTCGTATGGAACTTGGTCATGTCCTTAATGTTATCTTTGATCTCCTTTGGAAGTTCCTCTGATAATGGCTCAGTAGTTTGATGATTCTTATACTTGGCTAATCTTTCAGCCTTATCTGCTCTAACTAGTCTTAGAATTCTTAATCTTTCAAGTTCATCCATTTTCCTTTGCTTCAACATTTGTTTTCTATACATTTCTTGTGACTTCTCCATCACTAATTCCTTCTCAGTCTTCTTAATATGGGGTTGGCTATTACCGACCTTGTTCTCTGTCGATGGTGGTGGAGGTGATACGGAGTTATATGTATTATTGGTGGGGTCTTCAGAATCATGACTAGCTAGGGAGACAATAGCCTCGAGTAGTTCGTCCCACATACCATCTGTATTCTCTCCATGGATTATCTTTTGCAAATGTGGTCCCTGTAATAAATACATACTAGGTACATTTATATCATTTCCCTCCCCTTGGAACATTTCCTGAAAGTATTTGTATTCAATACCTCCCTGGACAATCTTCAACCAGACAGCCAATGCATTGATATCATCGATATCGTTCCAATGAAACCACGAGTCAAGCCATGAATTGTTTGAATCCTCGGGACATATATATACAACTAACACTTTTTGATCCTTAACTGACTGACTAACAGCCTCTTGGATATCGCTCAAAAATAGAGTTGTCGCCATTTCAAACCTTACAATTTCGATATTAGCCTATAGGAATATAGATGTAATGATTGATTCGTTTCTAAAATCCTTGTTATACATGCAAGTTGATGTCAATTTTTTTGCTGATTTGTTGTCCTTTAATATTTAAAATTTCAAATTAGATTATCTTATTATGCAAAGAATACTTAAAGAATGAAGATCAATTATATACACTGAATTAAGGCGATGTCTCAATCTGCGCCGTTTCCACAGATCAAGAGTGTTGTACTACGTGAGACCATTGGGCAGGGCGCTTTTGCATCTGTTAAAAATGCCCACCTAGAAACTGATCCACAGGTTATATTTGCTGTCAAGTTTGTCCATCTACCAACATCAGCACAACAGGGAGTCTCTCAGGATCAGTTAATGCAAGAAGTGTTATTACATTCCAAATGTTGTAATCATGTCAACGTTTTAAGATTTATAGACTGTAATGTTAGTAACGATTACATGTGGATCATTATGGAGTTAGCAGATGGTGGTGATTTGTTCGATAAAATCGAACCCGATGTAGGCGTGGAGTCAGAAGTAGCTCAGTTCTATTTTCAACAAGTTGTCAGAGCTGTCACATATTTGCATGAATCTTGTGGCGTGGCACATTGTGATATTAAACCAGAGAATGTGTTATTGGATAGGAATGGTAATTTAAAACTGGCAGATTTTGGTTTAGCTTCAAGTTTTAAGAGAAAGGATGGATCTTTCAGACTTACAACAGGACAACGGGGGTCCTTGCCATATATGGCCCCTGAAATTCTACATCAGCGGAAGTACTATTCTCATTTGACAGATATTTGGTCTATTGGCATTTTGTTATTTGTTTTATTAACTGGAGAAATCCCATGGAATGCTCCTACATTAAATAATCAAAATTTTGAAATATTTATTTCGAATAATGGGAATTTAACTGATGGACCATGGTCTAAACTGGATATGAGTCACTTGAACCTGTTAAGAAAATTACTGCAAAGGGACCCCAACAAGAGAGTAACTCTCCCGGCATTGAGGACTCACTCCTGGTTTCTAAATAAAGTAAGCTTCGCAGATGATAATGGATTGTGTAAAGATCCTGATTTGCTTGCAGAAAAATTATTGAATAATCTTCATGTATCTTTGAATAACAATAACGATTACTTGAATTTTACACAAGGCATGGAATTGAACGGATTACATACATCTACACAACCCGAATTAAATAATATAGCACACTTGGAACATTATCCTATGGATAATATGGCATCGACACAAAAGGTATTTTCTCAATATACTTCACGAGGACCTGGTGGCGATTTCTTACAGACGCAAGCATTTTTTCAAGAAGACCCTGGTGTCTTACAGTTTCGTAATGCTTATGGAGAGAGTCAACCTTCCTATAAAAATTTTACAAAATTATCTTTTAATCCAACCAAACTAACTCGATTTTGTTCTGTTGAGTCAATGGAAAAGATCTTAAATAGTCTGGAGAATTCATTGAATTTTTGTGGAATCAGGGTTAAATCTGGTTTATATCCATACTTACAAGAACTTATTCAAACTATGGATGAAAGTTGTATCTTCCCTTTGGTAATTCATATGAAAACCACTGATAGGAGAGGCGCTAAACTAACGGGGTCGATAAACATAATAAATTTGGAAAATAATGTAAAAAGCATTACATTTAATAGAAAGTCTGGTGATCCGTTAGACTGGCGTCGGCTGTTCAAAAAAATGGCTCTTTGCTGTAGGGATATTATATATGTTCCCGAATAGAAACAATTTGTTTGGGTGTTATTGTTAATATAATACTTTAGACTATCCATCCCTCGAGGTAAATACTAAACAATATACTTCCTAAATAAGAATTTAAATATCCCTATTCACTGTCTCTATCCTCAAGATACTCCATTTTCATTAAGAATGAATATAGTTCAATCCGTAGATTTCTTCGTTCTAACGATGATAGCTTCCCCAAGTTTTCTTGACTAATATTTCTTAATCTTCTAACTAGCTTTAATGTCTTTTTGGTAGTAAAGTGTTGTCTTAGAGAAGATTCAAGGTCAGTACTAGGTGATTTTGGATGCTTAGTATCACTTTCATTAATGAATGTCTCATCGAAATCAGCCTTTCCTACTTCTATATTCTCAAAATTCTGCGAATTCTGACAGTTCACGTCTTGTTTGATAGATGACTCGGAATCGTGTTGCTGATCTGCAGAAATGGGCTTATCAACTTCTACATTATTAATATTTGAATTAAATGCAAAATTAGTTTCATTAGATGTAACATTGTCGTGTAAATGAAATGTCGAAGACACATATTTGCTTAAAGTTGTATTTGGTACAGTCTCGGTAGATATGGAAAGGATACCATCTCCAGTTCTTCTTTCCAGTGTAAATATGCTTTCGGGATTAAAAGTAATATTTTTATCTAATAAGTTTTGAGAGCCACTTAAGTTTGATGGTGAGTATAGTTCCTCAAGTCTCTTAAAGGCAGTGATACAGCTTACGTTGCTTCTATCAAAAAGATTGTTGAAACTCTCTGAATCATGAAATAATAATTTCAATATATCACCGTCTCTATCTTCTTTCAAAGATACCATTAAAATCATATCCCATAATATAGATGTATCTAAATATTTCTTAGACATCTCGGTTAAAGGTAAATAGTCATGTAAATATGATATGGCTAACTTACGTTCAGACAATGAAAATATGCCCTTGAAGTCCAAAAGGAATAAAAGAACATATTTGGAATATTTATATGTGAGTTGTGAATTATTCATTCTTATTAATTCTCTGACGAGATAAAAACAAGCCATTTTTTCACCACTTAGTAATATTTGCTTGACAAACATATATATGTGGTCATTAAATGGACGTCGCACTGTATGCATGAACCTAAAAAGAGAATCGTTTTTATTAGTGCATATGGTACGATAATTTTTCGACAAAATGTCTTCGATCAAATCTAGAAAGGAATGAACCGTTACTGTACAAACTGACAGTAAAGCACTGGATTGATTTTTAATAGAGAAAAGTAAAAGTTCTCTAAAAAGGTGACGTAAACCCCTTGAATCTACCTGATTAGAAAATAAGTGAGAGATATCATCAATCAAATGGGTTAACTGGTTAGTGTAATCAAACGTACAAAAATCTGTGAAGACTTTTATTTTATTTTCCTGAGATAGTTGCGAAATAACGGTTCTTACAAATTCCACAGTTTCATTCATGAGTAAAGGTCGAGTTTCATGCAGTAAAAGAGCCTTCATTGTATCATAATTTGTCAGGATAGGAGGTAAATGACTATAGAGCTTTTGTTGTAAAAAAAATAGAGATAAAGATAAAGATAGGTCTTTGTCTTGTTCTGGCAAATGCCCTAAATATTTAAGTAGGCTAGAGTGGAATTGCATTTCTAGATGTACTTCCTCGATAAAGAAAAATCTTAGAAATGAGGTAATGCTTTCATTGGGCCAAGAGGATAAATTTAGTTCTTTGAATATATCTATATCAACAGATTTATCTTTAAGTTTGGAAAATACACTTGTAATGATAGGAAGTTCAGGTAAATAATTTATTATATGAAGCAACTTGGCAAAGTCAGTTGGAGTATTGGGAGTTGTCAGACTTATCCACTCTTCTACCTGATAAATGCTTAAATCTTTTGTGGCTTTACAAAAACAATAGATCAACGTAATTCGAACAGACTCATTAGATAACGACCCTAGTTTATTCAAAAAAATGGAAAATGATTCGTTCGTATGTAGTTGAAAAAAGTTCAGCGCTTCAAAAAAGCTTTGAATACAAGTATTAGACTCTTCGACAAAATATTCATTATATGGTATCAGTATTTCCTTTAGAACTTTCAAGGAAAATTCCATTTTGTCATCGTCTTCATGTTTTCTTTTGAAGAGACATTTACCAAGCTCAAGTAATTCGACAAATGTTTTGTCTTTCTTCAATGACGTAGGCAAGTGTGTTAGTAATTTATTAAACAACTGCAAGTTTAATTCCAAATTCGTATCCTGTAAAGTTATAGCTAATTTGCTTGTGTAATAAATATCTTCTGCTATGTCTTCCAAAAGAAAACTGGGTAAGTGTGGGATATCGTTAAGAGATATCCCCTCTGCAGAAATTACTTTTAGGGGAATAATTGTGGAATAAATTAAATTAGAATCTTTTTCAGTTAAATTCTGACCTCCCCAAAACTTGATTAAAACTTGAAGAACATGTTCCTTCAAAGATACGTGATTGGCATTAAAAATGCTGATATTTATTAATGGTGCCAAAATATGCTTCCAATATGTCTTGAATAAACATTTGTCATTCTTGCTAAACCCACTTGATGCAACATATAAAATTGCATTACAGAGGTATATTATCCCCTTCGATAGCTCATCATTAAAAGATGATGACTGTATGCATTGAAAAGGATGTGTCAATATCGTTAGATTATCTAAACACACCTTGTCAGGAAGTTGTACAATATAGTCATGCATCAAATATATCAACATTCTCCATGATTTGAATGCCAAAGTTAAAGCAGTAGGATTTTTTGTTGTTAAAAAATATCTACCTAGTTCTATCCAGGAATTATTATTAGAAACACTCAGCTTACTGAGTTTATTATTACTATCAAATATGATCGCTAGCATAGCCATCCAAAAATCTAATGCTAATTTGTAGGCTTTTTTCTCATCCCAGAGATATTTCATTCGTCTTTGTAATAAGAAACTCCCCGTGGCAGTTTTTGTTGGAATATTTTCAAAATCTAACTGTGAATGGAATTGAACTGGGATAATAGTTTTAAAATCAACGGTTTCGAGGGTATCAGAGAAATCCATTTTATTAGGGGCAGTACCTAAACATCTCTTTACTAATTCAAGAAGAACAGAAACCACATTACTTGTTATTTTGATGATTTGTTTGTCATTTCCAGTTAGTAACAATGGTAGCAATTCATTTAGGAGCCAGTGATTCTTTTCAGATAATGTTGGGGCAGTATATTTAATTAAAAAACTTTTCAGAAGTAACATACGTTCGCTTAATAATGTATTACTCTCTATCTTTGGTGCCAGTTTAATTGACTTAATCAAAGTTGTTATAGCTGTATTTGATAGGTAAAAATTACCATATTGTTCAGTTTTCAAAAAAATTGTCAACGCTGTTATAGCCATCTTGTTTTTTGATGATTTAGAGTACATATCACCTATGTGGCTGTAAATTAACCTGCAATGATTTTGGCATTGAGTGTCACCATCAAGGGATTTAATGAATTTAAAGTTGGACAATAGTATAGTTAGAACTTTTATAATTTGAGTATATAGTCTTGTACTAAATGGACTCTTTTTGGCTTTGAGTAATTTTGAGCCTTCCTCAATTAAATCATACTTGCAAATAGCTAGTATATCAATATTCTTATTAATGAGTATATCAATTTTTGCCTCTTGAGATTTAGTTAATGTTGTATTTTCAGCGTGGACCGGAAATATGTTGTGAAATGTTGCGTATATTTCAAATCTCCTATCATCTACTTTATTTTGTGACATTTTAATCAACATCAGCAATCCACCTTCAATTATTTTTATAAATTCAGTGAGGTCGTCATTACATTGCATATTATGGATTTCACCTTTATACCAGTATTCGATACTAGATGGAGAAATAAAGCCTGGTCGACCAGTAAACAATAACCGTCCTGACGCTGTAATGTCCTGACTATTACCATTGTTTCCACTTGTATCTGTGCTAGAATTTTTTTTGAGAATTGATTTAGAGGGATTTGATAGACGTCTTGGAGTAGTGACAGGTGTTTCAAGTTTCATTGCTTTCAAACTTTCTTGATCGAAGAAAGTCACAGATTTCATTGAGTCTCTAGTGGTGTGAGAAGGTACACTCATCGGTACTATCTTTTTCAAAGTTTTCGAGGGAGTTACTTGAGAGAATGAAGTTGAGTTGCTTTCAGGAGGCATAGGTTGTAAAGATAACCTTCTTCTTTTCGCAGTTGGAGATACATTGGGAATGGGTGATTTTCTGTGAGTATTATATGGAGATCCAAGAGTTGCACCAGTGCTATGCCTTAATAGCATACCAACAGATTCTTCGTTCTGCTTAAAGTGTTGGACACGATCAAGGGTATCGAGGGCCTTCGATTTACCCTTGTATTTTGGAGTTTCATCAGGCATCACCGAAATTTGATCTGCGCAATTCAAACCTTAATTTCATGAAAAAACAGCAAATAATCACGTCCAATGAGTTAATACGAGTATTAATGAAACACCAGCTAGTTTGATTTTGGTTTTCCGAGGCTGACCTTCTGGCATAGTGATGAATCCAGTTGACTGAATGATGGCTACAAATTTTTAGCATAAATTTTGACATATTTTACAGCGAAAACGGTTCGGTCTGCCCGAATTATACAAACAAATACAAGTGCAGATACATACATACATATATTAAATGCTATGCTGAAAATAGACAATAGTGGGATGAAAGTTAATTGAATCTATGATTGAGTTTATGAATTTCCCTGCATAGAATATGCCAGTCAATATTTCTTTTGGGGAAACGATTGTGAACTTTTGAATACTCTGTTTCATACCATTTTTGTAATTCATACATGAACATCAAACTTGGCTGTATGATGATATTCAGTCTTCTGACCCTTACATATAGATATGCCGTTGTAATATCACATCTTAGGCGTTTTATTGTCTCAGCAATACACACTGTTGCCGATCTGGATACGCCAACCATACAATGAACTAGAACTTTACCGCCAGATCGATAGCCCTCATCTATGAAATCAAGTATGTTATTCAATTGCACCATCAATGTATCTTTTCCGTTGTCTTCTAGATTACTGACCCAACAGTTTTTGAATCCATCTTTTTCAACTATCTGCAGAATCGATTGGACATCATGGTTCATCGTCGTGGATTTCATATTAGATGTGTCATGTGAAGATACCGTTGATCTCCGATTTGATTTCGAAGGTAAATTTACATGATAATGTCCTCCTGTATCAGAATCCCAAGGTGATGACATACCCCGATGTCTTTGCAAATGGCTTCTGGCTTGATAGATATTCATTTTATGTTGTGCATTTTCATTAAATATCCAAGATAACTTTTCACCAACGGATACAATATGCGTAATACCTAATTTCCTTAATAAAGATTTAGACTCAGCATGGTCTAATGACCCTAAATAAAGATGATCTAATATTCTTGAGGGTAAAGGACCCTTTAAGTTCACAAAATTTGATTCTAAAGGTAATTTGAGCAAGAATATATTACTAAACATTTCAGCAGTTATTGTCAGCAGCTGAGGTCCATTTTCATTTTTCATTTGCTCCGTATATATTTGTTTATTATTATTTCTTTGGGGACTAAACTCTCGAAGTAGTGTTTGTAAATGGCCTAATATCTGTAAGTCAACATTGAACAGATAAAATGGACGCTCTTTCTCTAAATGTAATTTAAGCAGCACCTCTTCTAATGGTAAATCCCAAGCGAATATCAACAACGCAATTAGCAAAAAGGAATGTTCGGTATACCCATCTGAACAGTATATCAATGTACCTAAATTGGCAAAATGGGAACTCAAGTACATTAAATAACAAATATTAAGTATTACCTGAATTGACTGCATATTTAAATTACCTAAAGTTATTGATCCACTTGGAGGAAACTGTAAGTCTATGCAATGGTATAAATCATCTGCAGGATTTTGACTAAACAAATGAATAGTCTTAAGGCATGTTTGAAGGACCTCCAACGAAGGGGCTATAGAATCTTTATCGCATTTGATAAACATCCCCCACTGTTTGTAAGTAGATGTAAAATTGAATGGTGATTTGTGGTTATTCTCCGAAAATTCCAGTAACTCATCAAATTTTTTGGTTAATAAAGTAAAATTTGGGTCGAAATAAGACAAATGTGGTAGCTTCTCTGGTATCATACAACTCTCTTTAGAGAACTTGTAATTTTTATGATCTTCTAAATTACCACACCACATAAAATATTGATCATCTATACATGTTGCTGCTGTGAGTAATGTCAGCTCCAATCTTTCTTGAAATTGTAGATGTGACTCCCAATTACTGAACCGTAATAGATCTTTTATACATGTCGGTATAAGAGTTTTCCCGTCCGTTGGCTTCCAAAGAAACAAATCAGACGGTACTTGGTTAATAGTATTAAATTCACAAATTTGAATAGTTGGTTGTACAACGATGTTAGTTGAATAATTTCTATACATAAGTTGTAAAGATAACTTTAGGAGGCCTGCCATACTGATACAATGACGGCAAGTTTGGTTATGGGGCAAGCGTTTAAAACAATAGAGGAAGATCTTTTCTGCTAGTTCTATCATTTTCGCTGGCTGTAAATCAAATCTTCGTAGTTTTTCAGCATGATATAGTGATCCGTGATGTCGATTACTCTTATGCGATGAAATGACTTCATTCGGTAGTATCATGTATGTTCTAATAAAAAATGTATCAGTTTTAAGGAATGGCAAAATATTATTTGTAATGCAAGTGTCGATTATAGATTCCAAATCTATAGATGTAGATAGATTGGTTCTAAGAAGCTCTGTTTCTAGTAACTCCTTAATGTAGTTTCCTACATTATCATTTGGAATAGTCCGGTTGCTTACAAAATCTGACAAAGTAACGAATATATCATCGGGATTTATTGTACTTCTTAAAACTGGTTCAAATGAGCAATTATCAGTACAATTACTCTTGATTAAAACAACACTATCGGCAAAACTAAAAGGCGGAGCAATAGTCATATAGTGGCTTGCCCAGGGGAACATGGAGCTGCAATCTGGAAGTTCAGAACGTAGATGAAGTTCTAAGGTCTCAGAGACCTCTTGGCAGCTGACACCAGTGATTGTCTTCATTGAAGTGGATAAAGAAGGAGCATCTACCTGCCCAAAGTTGAACTATAAAACCAAAAACAGTTATGTGAATCCTGAACTGTCTCTATAAATATTCTATTTCTGTTATTATTTCAGTTCAATGAGGTTGAGGTCGTGAAACACCAATAGCCCTTCACTGTGTGTTTAGTGTTTCGGCGATGGTCTTGTGGTTCTGATGTGTAGTTTTTGATCTTTAAAAGTAAATAGTTTCTCGCATAAATACATCGAATACAAAGACCACTCAGGTATTATATAGGGCAGCAACATAAGTAGGAGTTATTAAATAGCCAAGATGACTAGCGAAGAAGATCCTAAATCTTTTACACCTCATATTCCGCTGTCAAAAGTGAAAAGAATAGCCAAATGCGATCGTGACTACATGATGACATCCAATTTGGCGATGGTCGCTACTTCCTTTGCCACCGAACTGATGCTACAAACCTTAGTCGAAGACTCTTTGGCATTAGCTCAGCTCAGCTCATCTGCTCAGCAGAGTCATAAGAAGAAGAAGGTATCTTCCCAAACGAGACTAACACTGCAAAGTTTATTGGAGTGTGTTGACAAGAAACAACAATTTCAATTCTTAAAGCATTGTATGCCAAAACCACAAGATAAACGTGTACATAATCAGAATAGCGGTGTGAAGAAGGATTTGGTGGTCGAGGAGCTAGCAGATGCAAACTCTAAGACTTCTATTCTATCATATTATCAGGTGGATAAAATGGATGTAGATGACAAATCAGAAAATGAGCCGGCAAACAGCCATGAGGAGCATATTAATGTTCCTGATGTTGAGGAGATTGACGATGACGACGATTTAGAAGAGGAAGATGCCAGGAACGAAACATTGAAAGACATTGAACAATTAGATTATGTCGAAGATCTAGGCGAAGCAGATGATGGGAAGCTGGATGCTGATGCCGATGAGAATGATGGTGAAAGTGATGAATCCACTCCACAGCTGTCTGATTTCGGGAAGTCAGGTCTCGAAGATAGCAATGAAGACGATTCGAGCGCTGGGCACACATATGCGGGCGCTCAAAATTGAATGCAGGTTTTAGAGGACAATTCCAGGGGTGTCGTTGCATTATTCATGTACTTTGACTGGTATTTCCAGGCTATCTGGGACGGTATCCTGTCCGTTTTAGAGGTGCTTTGGGCTGTATTGTGCGGGTATATTGGCGATGAGGTGTGCACGTGAGGCTTTATTGTTCGCTCTCAGAGAGACGACAAAAAATAACAACGTTGAAAAAAATCATTAGTGCGACTTTGTCGACCAATTTACAATAATTAACGAATCCAATAAGCATTCAAATAGGGCGAGTATTTCGTTCACTTAACCATCTGAGACAGCCTGGGTAGCGATTGGAAAATAGCCATTATGTCTGAGAAACAGGAATTTATTGCAACTATCAAGTACGGAAACAATGTGCCAGTACCCACATTACCACCCAAATTATTGAAATATAAGAATAATCCTCAGGAAGATGCAGATGCTCCAGAGTTACTCAGTATGTTGTATACGCGTACGGGCGTGACACCTTTAATTAAGGTCAACAATGACCTAGGGATGGAGGTAGATTTGATGAAAGTTCCTAATCTGCTTAATAAAATGGATACACGACTATTGTATGGGTTTGACAACATTAAACTACATCCAGAAGATAGAATATTACTGAGAGACCCTTCAGTGGATAGATTAACCAAAACTGATCTGTCGAAGGTCAATTTCTTAAGAAGAACAGAATACGTCTCATCATCTGTGGCGACTCAGCACAATGGTTCAGAGAGTTTGCAGCAACAAAAGAAAAAACGATTACGCGAAGAAGAAACTTTATCTCCATCTCAAGTTGTTGAAAGGGTCGAATCGACTTTTGACATAATGAATAAAGATTTATCCACAATTAAACATCCTATTAAAAAGAAGTTGCATGCGGTCAAAACATGGGATCTGTTACCGGATACTACATCAATGGATCAAAAATACTTCACATTGAGACTAATGGGAAGTGCAGCACTTGACAAACAAGAGAAGAGTAAGTTAGGGTTATCCACGGCCATTTTCAGGCCTGTGGAATTGGAGGAAGATGAATGGATATCGATGTATACCACTGATCCAACAGATTCAGAAAAATTAAGCAAGGATTTACAAAAAAGCATGGAAGATGAAGCTATAACGACTGATGACAAAGAAGGATGCACCTATACGTTCAAGAGATTAAGAGATTTTGATATGAAACAAGTACCCAACGATTCTGGTGATCGATCAAAGGAAATTGTGATTGTCTTGAATGATGAAAAGTCGATTGCATATTATAAACCTTTACGATCAAGAATTGAATTGAGAAGAAGGCGTGTCAACGAAGTATTCAAAACTTTGGTGAGAGAGCGCAACATAGATCAATTGAATATTAATTTGAGAAATCCAACGCCAAAAGAATCAACCCAAAGAGATAGATTAAGAACTCGTTATGATCCAATTAACTTTGCAACGGTCGAAGATGATGAAGAATCTGAACAAGAAGCCGCTGAAAACAACGAATCTGGTGAAAAGGAAGAAGAAGGGAACGAAGAACAAGAGAACAAAGAAAATGAAAAAGAAAATGAAAATGAAAATGAAAATGAAAATGAAAATGAAAATGAAAATGATGATTCCTCTGTAGTTGAAGAAACTGATTCTAAGGCTGAGGGGAATGGCACTACGAATGATACGATTGAGAATAGTGGCAATGATACCAACTGAAATGAAATGTATTAAAAGATTCAGCTTATTCTTTTAATCGCATTAATCAATAGTATTATATATGTATATATTTGTCTAATGGTTCCCATGAAAGTGTGTAGCATAATATCAATCTTGAATAATTAAGGCACCTGATTGCCAACCACCCGCAGTAATCGCAACACATGTGTAATTGTCCGGTAAGGAAATTTTAGTTGGCTTTTTGACGACAATGTTTCTATTACCTTCCCAATCCCCGATATGTAACTCTTCTACAATATGCTGAGGTGATCCTAGTCCTAAGCACCCACATATCTGACTTTCCGTTCCCCACGTATAAATGTGACCTTGTTCGGTAAGAGCAACAATATGGTAGTCTCCACTTGATATTGTTAAGATTTTATCGTTGGGGTCATCAAGTATTATCTTATTGTAATCTTCAAAATCTACTTTATTTTCATTAATATGGAAAACATAACAACAATCATGGGTGAATAATGCTAAAGTGGCAAAACCAGTGTCTATTTTCCTTATTTTGTCTGTGTGGAATGGCAATTTGATTTCATTTGTCACGCCATTATGATAGAACCAAAGCTTTTCTCCATCATGAGTTGTATAGATTACTTTTTTATCAGAAAGACAGGCAAACCCAACAACTTTTTCAGGCCCTGTAACATCTTCTGTTCCAGGTATGACTTCGAACAAAGGGTTGGCTATTGTTTCTCCCTTCTTTAATGCTGTCCTTTCATTCCAGACAACTAAACCGACTTTGTAGATATAAATGCAACAAAAGTCCCATCCACTTGCAATCTTAAGAATTGGGTTTGTTGTTTTAGGAGGGAGGGTTTTAAACTCAAGCTGTACCCCAAAATCAGTTTCATTTGCATCCCAAGAATATAATCTATTCTCTGAATCCAAAGCTAAAAAATGGCTCCTACCTGAACTTATGGCAATAAATTTGTTAAAATTTAACAAGTCATCACTAATCTCTATGTCAACAGGATCAACTAATTCATTCTGGTTTGAATATAAAGGGAAAGAATCTCGAGAAAACATCCTTCTAATACTCTCATTATTAGGAACATGTTCCGAGCATTTAGTTTCTAGCTCTTGAATTCTTGAGTAAATATTCGAGTGAGGTGTTTCATCTGCGGAAAAGTCAGTTCTATGTTCGAAACGACCTGCAAACAGAGTCCCTGTAGTATTAATAGGCGTCATACCATAGTGATTTCTTGCAAATGTAGTTTCCATACTTCTAATTGACGCCCTTAATGGATCATAATCAAATTGATTTTCTGAAGTGCTTGGACCGCGATGTCCACCAGTGAATGTGGATCCTGTAGTGTAGATTTTCCCTGATTTGGTTAATATTTGGAAAGAGAACCCGCCAGCAGAAACTTGGACTATAGTTTTATCTGATTGGGGATCCTTTTGATCTTCTGAAAACCACGGTACTTCAACAGGTTTATTTATACCAAATCGTAACCTTGTTCCTGCACCATTCATGTCTCCGGTATTAATATGAGGATTCGTCATTGGACGGTAACCTAATCTTGCGTGCTTTAAATCACCCCAGGTAAATAATTTTGTATTTTGCAGCCTTAATTTATACTTATCTCTCCATGAGAGCTCTGGATACTTCGTACACATTATCCTTTCCGAGCATGATTTGAATTCTAAAGTATCTTTGTTCGGGAAAGCCTCATCATTGGTACGTGATAATTGAAAGCATCTCTTGAATAGTTCATGCCATAATGTACCAGATGAACCATAGTCTAATAAATGATAATAATATTTATTAGTCAAGGACAGATTTCTTATATCCTCAGTGGATAAAAATGGCAAAGCAGCCTCAATTATATCGGGTGGCAATCTATTAGCATCAACAGGATTTTTATTGATAAAAGTGGGATTATTCATAAATAATAACTAGTAAGGTTTAGGGTGACACTGGTTCTAATGCTGTGTTGTGCTTCGTTGTCAATCTAAAATCTCTAACTTTTCAGCATGTAACCCTTTAATATTTCTCGGAGCTTCTTATTCATTCAGGGATTTCTTCATATCATCCTCAAGTATACCGGGTAACGGATTTTGATTATTGCAATTGAACATGCTATAGCAACCGCTATGTCACAATGGTGGTACAATAGACAAGGCTTCGAAGAACTGTGGATCTTTGTCGTAATGAGATAATCATGTCATATCGAACATTATATTTTATAAGCGAAGTTATGACATAATTTTGTATCAGAATTTCCAGTAGCGTTTGAATGTAAAGATATTCTTCGGAATGAGCTTGTATAGAAAATAGAATGCTAGATAATTACATAGATTGATTCATAATTTGTTGACAACATTTCTCAGAATCTCGCATAAATTGAACCAGTTCTTAATTTGCAAGTTTTCATTGTCTAAATGTGCATTATCAGTAGATTGACCGCATGGGATTTGAACTGCTGAACTGTTAAAGATTCTTTCTAATGATCTCAAACAAGGGATCGAACCTCCTTCTCTCACAAACAATGGGTCCATATTCCATGTGCGTGTCAGTTCTTCCTTCAATATTTGATAGGCATGGTTGGTTGGATCACCAAGCCATGCTTCTGAAGCATTATATATTTCGAGATTTAAATGGTTCTTCGAGTTCAACTTCTCAAAACAGGAAGTTATATACGTTTCTAAAACATTCTTGACCTCCTTCAAATTTTGTTCCGGTACTAGACGTATTGATAGGCCCACTGATACTTCCTGAGGAATTACAGTGATATTACCTGAGCCACTCATGCGCATTGAGGTTACGGAAAATGAAGGTTTTGTCCAATTTGTAATTAATGAATCTACATGAGTGCCTTTTGGAAGTTGTGCTATCTCTGTTACTTTTTTTAATCTGTTGTACTCATCGTTGGTTAGTTTCTTAAGTGGTTCATAAAACCCAGGTAATAATATTTCGCCTTTGTCATTCTGTAATTTGGAAATAATAGCAAATAAATCTGCAGAAGGTTCTCGGTGAACGCCACCATCAACACCTGAATGCCTATCGGGTTCGTCACTGCGAATTTTAACTCGAGCATTGATTACACCTCTAAGACCATAATTCAGACAAGGATGGACCTGATCTACCCAAGTTGAATTACTTAGTAGAATCCAATCAATATGTTCCCCTATTAGTGCTTTATTCTGCTCACAGACCTTAGCAAGACCAGGAGATCCGATTTCCTCATTTCCTTCGATTAAGAATACAACATCGTTTTCTAACTGGCCTTCTTGGAATAATGATGCAACACTATAAATTGCACTAATAAGTGGTCCTTTATTATCGGTGACACCACGCCCCTTCATATAACCATTTTCACAAGTTAGTACAAATGGATTTGTTTCCCACCCAGTTCGATCCCCCGGTGGTATAACATCATAATGACCGTACCATAGTATTTTTTTCTTCGGTTTTCCCTCTTTATTACCTTGAAACTTGGCAAAAACTACGGGATTTCTACCATTTGGTACAGGTAGTAATTGCGAGTTAGTCGCACCAAATTTTATTAATAATTGCTGTAAAAAGGTCGCGCATCTTCGAGATTGCATTTTCAAAGATGTATCTACCTTACCTTGTGAAATTGTTTGAAATGAAATGAACTCGCGTAAAGTTGCTAACATGTCTTCTATAGTAAACCTAATGTTGGAATTTAACCAATTATCAGAATCCCTCGTATTCAGATTGAATTGATCGAATTGTTCTTCTAGATTAGTGACTGAATTGTTTCGTAATATCATTGTTGATAAATCCCAAAGAGCTAAGGATCCATTGTTTCCTCCGGTTAGCAAACACACTATTTTCTTCGAATCATGTTTGATTTTTTCAAATATCTGAGAACTTAAGATCTTACCTTGATTTGGATTCCATGCAACCATTTTACTTTGATAGAAATGGGTGATACCATTCTTTCCTGTAGCAAAAATATTATCTTTATGTACAGATAAAGACAGAACGTCAGAGTCATCTTGTGTTTGTAAAGTTGAAATCAGTTGTCTTGTGACCAAATCCCATATTTTTATTATACCATTTGGTAAACCACAGTACAAAAATGGAAATTCTATTGCCTGTGATAGAACACTTTCGTCATTATCTAGGGCATCTGTCGTTAATGTTACAGTTACTTCATTATTAGTTTTACCAAAAGTCCAAACTTTATTTACACCATCTCCGCTTGCAGATACAATTCTCTCAAAAGGAATAGATTTACCAGATAGGTTATTTGATGGAATAGGAAACGACATATTGAATGAATGATCTAGTTTTATAATTGAATAAATAAACCCATTATGTGCATATTTTATGATATTCTCAGAGGGTACCTCGATGATTGTCATAGGTTCTGGATTTTCTGTTTCCGAACCTGATGATTCTTGACAAATAGGCTTGACCTCTACACTTGGACCGGATGAATCAAAGAATTTGTTATATCTTCTTTGTGGCAACCTATTCATGTCACACTCTTGGCATACCGGCCCATTAATTTTATCCAGTATTCCGTCGACAAATAACAGGCTAGCATTTTGACAACCAAACACCAGTGTTTGTATAGAATCAAGGTACTGAAGGGAAAAAATGTCTCCAATGTCTGTAATTGAATAAACAGTAGCCACCTCTTCCAATTGGACAAAATTTCCACTATTACTCATGTTGTCATTGCATTTAACAGACCATACTCTAACTAATGAATCAGCACCACCAGAAAATAAATATTGTTCGTCGATAGATTTTGTCAAACAGAGCACACTAGATCTAGTATTTGGGCCATCAGAGTCAGTTAACGAAATAGTGTCAATCAAATTATATCTCGGTAGATCAAACACAAGGATTTTGGAGTTCTGTGTACCAGCAAATAACAATTTCTTTTTAGGAAAAGGCAGTACTGATAAAATGGAATAGTCGTGGTTCCATCTGTGAATCAATCCTGGATGGTTGGACATTTTTCGACTATACCTAAATACAAATGTTAGTGAAATGAACTAGTTGATGAATAACCAAATTGTTACTATAGCAATTGTTACTTGAAGGGAGATCCATGATCTAGTGTAATATCTTGATCAAACTTGAGTTGTTACATATATATATTCCAAACTTCTATATTATTTCAAACTATCATATAAAAAATCACGTGAAATCACTACCTTACATTGCCATGGTCATGTCTCTCATTTTAAACTATCTATAGTTGCAAACACCGAATAGTATCGTCTAGCCTTTGACAATTGCATACCATCCATCGCTAATGGACGTGCAGTTGCATTCTTGTTGGTAGTTCAGAAGGCTGTTTTATGCTTTTACTCTAGAATATATATGATCGATATTTTAATGTTTTGGACTTGATTTGAAGCACATTCAAGAAAATGCCACAATTCACAAAATGTGGTGAAATGTCCTTTGAAGGACTTGAAATATTAAGACTTTGGTATCTTAACGTAATATGGTATACCAGTCAGTACGGTCTGAGGCTAGTTTAATCGTTTGCATTCTACTAACACGTTGTCCTTATTGAATGTATTCTCTTTCTCAAACCAACTTCGAAAATATACAGAATTTGAAAAGATTAACAAAGGAAGATTCAACTTCAAAAACATAAGAGAAAAGGAAAACAAGCAGACATACCAGCACTCAATATGAGAGTCACTAATGTATCGCTTTTTCAAGAGTCTGCTGTGTCTTTATTGACAAGACCATGGAAAAAATACAGAGATGGAACCATATTTTATGGTATTAGCAAAGTGGGCAATAAACGTACTGCCTTGACAACCAAGCAAGGTAATAAGAACATGTACAAGGGTACTAGATCTTCTGGTATTGGTAAACATACAAATCGTGGTGGTTATGTAATCGATTGGAAAAAAGTACGCACATTTGTAACACCGACAGTCTACAATATTGATTTAAAACCTTTGGTAAGTAGTAACGTGCCCGAACTAAAGCATGAATTTAAAGGCTATCCTCAGGGTATTTACGATAAACATTTGTATATCAGCAAACTAAAGGATTATATTTTGAAATCGAAGGTAGAAAGTCAAGCCTCTGATGTGAATTGTTACGTTGAAAGAGGTTAAAATGACTCACTTGTAAATAACAATACAAATATGTAAATAAAATCATGTTATATTCTATATATCTTACATAAGTAGCTGGTTGACTTTTCCAGATTTCTTTATGTTTTTTTATCTAGCTTTAAAAACGAGCTGCTGGTCCAAGAGCTTGAGCTAAGGCGCTTTGTCCTCCAGATTGTTGATAGTCAAAAGTAATTATTTCCAAAATGGAAAATCCACCAGCAATACCAATGGCAATACCAGCACCCTTACCCTTTAAACCAAGTAATTCACCAATAACAGCAACTAATGCCAATGTGGCAGCACCAGTCGTAGAAGCAACTGGTACGATCTTAGATAATTCTCTAACCAAATTTTGTTCTCTGCGACCAATCAAGGTAATACCTTGTTCTTTAAATTCATTAGCAATATCGCGAGCTGATGAACCTGAAATGTTTTGCCATCTAATTGCAAACCAGATGCCAGTCAATACTATAAATGAAGTATAAACGATAAAGCTCAGAGGTTTGGTGACGAGACCACCAATAAACGATCTTGGTGGTGTCAACATTGATAATGGGAAAGTTGGATCAGCTAATAAATTATTAATATTGTCGTAGTGACCAAAAATTTTACAAATCAAATGGGATGGATCATTCTTGGCAATTAATTGAATACCAATAAATGCAAACATATGGATATAGGTTAATAGCACATAAGAGAACAATAAAGACAAACAACCAACATGCAATAAACGAATTGGATAGACATTATTCATACCACGAGCCTTTGTAGATCTAATTGGCAATTCAATACGAACACTGTGCATGTATGCGACGACAAAACCAATTAAAACTACTAAGAAAGTAGTATTTAAATTTGGTAAATAATCTCTATTAAATGCAGAGATCAAATTGCCCAAGAATGATCTATGCTTAGCTCTTAGTCCTTGGAATAAATTGATTAATGACCCTTGTGGTTCTTTGTTACCTTGATCATCAATGACAATTTGAGAAATTCCAAATGCATCAGATACCAAATTTGTTGCAATAACTACAGTCTCTATGACCATAGCACCTGATGCAAAACCAAAACCTTTATCAATAACTTCTGTCATTAAAGTGACAGTGATACCAGCACCAATTAATTGAATGTTTAATAACATTATAGTACCAATTGGTAAATCAGTACCGTAATAACCTGAAAATATCAAAATATTTGCTAAAATTGCGTACTGAACAAAAATGGCAATTTTAGTAAAACTTTGGAATAATTCTCTATCTTGTTGTAATTTGAAATTAACTTTAATAACATTCAAACCAGCTAATAACTGCAATAAAATAGCAGATGATAGGATAGGAAAAATACCAAACTCCATCAAAGTTTTTGTTTCGGAACCGAAGACACCACGTAAGAAATAAAATGGATCCAAGTTCATACTGGATTCTTTAGAAACACCAACCAATGGAAATTGCCCAAATAAGTAAATCAATCCAGCGAAGATTGTGTAAGCAATCTTGTCGTCGAATGGATTCCTTTCATATGGAATTTCAACTTCTGGTAGAATAGGCAACAGTGGCTTAACAATGTCAATTAGACGAACTATGTTCAGTAGATACTTATAATATCATATAAATGCAATATGCAATTGATATAATAAATTTCATATTGTAGTTAGTAATCCAAATTCAAATAATTCACGAATCTTCAACATCACTGTCTATCAGAGTTGTGAGAGTAAATAAGGGTGGAATTAAAAACACAATAAACACATACACCTAGCCATGATTAGCAATTATATATTTTTAGATTCCTTGCACTGGAGCTGAGCTTAATTTCTTAAAACGGAACGAAGTTCACAGCAACCAAATCATTATCTATCCCAACAATCAAAACTTGAACAATCGAAATTTTTCAATTTCTTTGATTGTTAAAATTTCATTCACATTTTAAATTATTGTCTAGCCAACAAAGTCACGTGAAGTATGATTGAAATAACGACGACATGACTCTAACCACAATAGGCCCAACAACTTATAATAATAAGATAGATGAAATAAAAGAGAATGGGTTTAGTATATATAACTATATATGAATGCCTTAATGCATGAATATTAAACTACATAAAACTACAGATGCAGTTAATAAAATTCTGCTAAAAATGATTTGGTATTATAATACAAATGAAATAGAGAAAATAAATTTAGATGAATGGATCATCACGTTGATATGGAGAGTGGGATTGATTCGAGTTATAATAGAACGTAGATTCAGGCCTCCTTAGGTTGTTGTTTGTTGTATTTTGATTATTTTTTGTGGGAGAATTTAAATAAGTTTGGCCAACGCCCATCACAGCCGACGTAGGTTGGATTGGCTGTTGGTCACTAAATCTCACCGGATTTCCATTCTCAACACTCGACGTTGTATTTCTATAGGATGACGATGAAAAAGTGCTAACTTCATCGTCTGCGAACAGTACTCTGTTCTTATTGTCATTCGGAGAGATATTATTTTTCTTCCCACCTGTGGAATTGTACATATCATCTCTCAATATTCTTTCATTCTCTGTTTCATTTGTGTCCATTACAGCTTGTTTCAAATCAAATAATTCAGCCTCAGATTTGTTATTTGTACCGAAGCCATCGTTATTCATGACTTTTGGAATGAAGGAAACACGATCGTCCTTCATTGGTTGGTATCTAACATCAGGGTTTCTATGTAGCAATGCTAACGAACATGTCACCACAGTGAATACCAAAATACAAAGAGCGAACACCGCATTCATAATAAACAAAATAACTGCCATGACTGATGAAACGACTGCTGGTTGATGGAATAAATTACTGAAAAATAAGAAGAATAATGAATTAATCAGGTTGACCAAATGAATCAAAATATTGAAAACATTTGTTAATTTATCCAAATATGGTCTAATCCAACATAAAGCGACGAAATAAATCAACTCAATTATAAAAACAATCAACGCTTGAGCTTTACCCTTCTCTTGTAAAACGGCAACAAATAGAGATCTCAAGAAGGCGTAGATCAATAACGGTACTAACCACCAAAATGTGTCAGCCTTAAACTGGACATATAGGAATCCAAATCTGTTTAAAAATCCAGTATCACCAAATAACAAATAGGCTGGATTTTTATATAATCTTAAAGATTCCCTTCCCTTTAGTAAAACTCTGGTTGTCCCATAGATCAAAATCCCGGTAACAACAATGAATAATACAACAGCATCAACAACGACAGCAGGGGAATCGGCTTGGGTGAATTCCCAAATCGTTAATAGTGATATCTGAGGGAAAGCGATAATAGCCAATCTAAACAAAGTGCCCTTAATGATAGACCCCCAATTTTGCCTGTATTGGAAAAAATTCGAACTTTCAGGCAAGATTCTTGCTCTAGTCAATACTTCCAATAATGCCTTGAAGAAAATCAAACCAAGGACGACAACAAACACGAAGAATAAAAAGAATACAGCCCCCGTTAGGAAAAAATTGGATAAATCGATATTTGCCAAATAAGCCACACGCTTGATACCACGTAAGACTAGAATTTTGGTAGAATATTCCGATGAATCTCTTTCGTTTGTGGTGTACATGTTGGAGTTGCTTAAAATGTTATCAAAGCTGTAATCAGCTGAGGAGGCCAAAGTGATTCTTTTCACCAGGCCATTTGCAAGGTTTTTGTTGGACAAGGATCTTTTTTGGACAGAGATGGACAAAATATCTTTATTCTTTTGAATCACAGTAGAAACACCATTTGTTGCCTGGATATACCAGTTGAAGGCTCTTTGCATGAAACCTGCATTGATAATACCCATAGACCATTGGAAATTCTGGGTCCAAGCTGCTGCGATGGGTGGAACCTTCGAGACACCCATCATGGCGGTGATGGCTAAGTTCTGGAAATAGATGAACAACGAGATCGAGTTCGAGGCAATATGGGCCGAGGTGGCACTGTACCCGACGACGGAGACAAACCCGGACGTCAGGACACCCAGACCCGACACAGCGGCAATTGGCCAGGCTGCATATTTCGTCTGCACGGTTTTACCGTTGTTCAGGACGGCTTGCACACAAGCCAAGGGAGTCTCGAATTCGGTGTCGTTCTGAGAGTACGCAATCACACGGATCTGTGCGTCCAGGTCCGGGATGGTGTATGCGACGCCGGGGATTTGCTCTGTGATTGAGCTGTCCAGTTGATAACTGGAGTTTACGTCAATTCTCCCGGAAGCCAAGGGACAGAGCGCGACCTCGTTCATCGAACACAGGTCGAACGTCCTGTCCAGCACCTTGAGCCCATACGTGATCAGCTCGGCCTTGACGATGATCTTTTCGCTGATCGTGGTGGTGGCATCGACCTTGAACTCGACAGTGTTGGTGTCTGGGTAAAACTTGACATCGAAATACGACGCTGTGAACTGCGAGTTCGGCATACACGTCAACAGCGACGTCGTGCCCACATGTTTCTTAGCCGAAGCGAACGTCGATATAAGGGCGAATATGAAGAGATGGTATATGAGATGGATCATTATACTTCTTGCCTATGTGATCCGTACGTGAAGCGAGCACTGATTGTATATACACTTTGCCAAAAATGAAAAGAGAAGAAGGCAAACTAGGTTCTTGCGATGAGGAGCGCGTTCGTAGTCTGTGTGGAGCGATGAGCAGAGCCAACTATCTCTGAGCGTATCTCTCTCTCTATATATATTTTTCGTCGATGGGATGGATATGGTACTATTTCGAAGGATAATACAAAAATAGAATCCCTTTCAGAATAGAATATTTTAATTAATTGCCTCGAGAGAGAAAAAATGAACAGCGAAGTCCTAGAAACAGATGGAGGAGGGGCGACGGGGTTCGAAACACGTGTGATGTTTGGGATGTCGGAGGGGGATGGCAAGCTGTCTTGATGGGTGTGAGAAGCGAACAAGAGTTGACCGGTGAATGCATGTTGTAGTATATGCAGCAGGGCGAAATGATAAATCGTGTGGTTATATATACATCGTCACGGTGGTGGGTAGTTTTTCATTTCTTACCTTGACGAATGTTTATAATTAGATTGGCTGGCTTTCCAACGCGTTTCCACTGCGTGTGGGTTAATTTTTTTCCCGTCTCGCACTACGTAAGCATTTTCAGAATTTTGCATTGTGGTTGTTGGGCGGGGCTGGTGGCTTGCTCTTGGGAAAATCAGACAAACTCGAAGGCCGCGAGAATAATGCTCGCGCCACACGGAGGTCGGCGCAAGAGGGAAGGGGGGGAGCGAAGAAAATACAAATACAAGATCAACACGCACACGCGTTTATCACGTGGCGTGCTCTTGTGCAGTTCCCGACAGCAGCCCGGGTAAGCGTGTCGCGCGCACGTGCTCCCAGCGGTCCGCCTCGCCTTGCCTCAGCCCGCGGCGCCCGCGCCCCCCGGAAAACTCCAGCTACCCGGTGACCCTCCCGCGGTCCTCACACCGTCTCTCCGAGCCCGTCTTCGGATGAGCGGTGCTCCCCTGCGTGCGTCTCGACCGTACCCGTCTGTCTGTCTGCTGTGGATGTCCGTGTCTCGGACCACTCCGCGTGTGTCAAAAACCCAGAACCCCACGTCCCCCGACCCTGCGGTCTCCCCGTCCCTCCCGTTGGGGTAGGTCGCCAACGTCTCGCGTGCGGTCCGGCCCGGCTCTCTCTTTCCCCACCACCCACCGTCATTCACTCGCTCACCGTTGTCCTTGTTGTTATCTTCATTTTTTTGTTGAGGACCCGACCCGCCCATCCATCCAGCACGCACCACTGGCCGTGCCGCGGGAGATCTCGCAGAACAGCGTCTTCCCCGCTTTTGACCCAGCGCTGTGGAGTCCCGTCATGCCTGGCTGGAGCTGGGAGACCCAAAGGAAGAACGACGCCCAAGAATGAACGACAATGATGCGAGACAGAGTCACACGCCCCTTAATATGCAGGAGCGGCTAGCATGACAACGACCGGAGCACATCGAGGGAGAAAGAGAACGGGCCGTGCGGGCACAACCCAACGCACGGGAGGAGGTGGAGGTGGAGATGGAGGTGGAGGAAGACAGTTGGGCCGTCCCAGGTCAAAACCGAACCGAATCGAAACGGGCAGCCCGAAACGGACGTCCCGAAATGCCAAACATATATAAACGGTCCACAGATCTCGCCAATTGTGGTCAATCGGCATCTCCGTCGTTTGGCTGTCTAAGAGTGTGAGACCTCCAGAAAAAGCACACACACACACTCTAAGCATCCGTCAGCTCTCTTCAACAATGCCCCCAACCGCCTTACAAGAAAATCAACAGGTCGACAAGATCGAACAACTGAAACAACAGAATCAACAAGAACAGCAACACGAATATGAACACTTGACCAATGTCAGCATCATCAACCAGAAACCTATCCAGCACAGACTGTCAGAACTATACGACCAACCCAATTTGTCGGGTGGGTTGGAACAGTACAGGGAACTGTACAACGAGTCCATCCAGAACCCAGACAAGTTCTTCAGGGAGCAGGCCCACTTGTCTTTGGAATGGTTCAAGGACTTCGACACCACGTTTGTCGCCGACGACAACGGAGCGCCCTCCCTCTACAACAATGCGTGGTTCTTGAACGGCCAGTTGAACGCTTGCTACAACTGTGTGGACAGACACGCCTTGAAGACTCCAAACAAGAAGGCCATCATTTACGAGGCCGACGAGGCCAACCAAGGATACTCGCTCACCTACAAGGAACTGCTCGAGCAAGTGTGCCAGGTTGCCCAAGTGTTGAAGTACTCGATGAACGTAAAGAAGGGCGACACCGTCGCCGTCTACATGCCCATGATCCCGGAGGCCGTGATCACTCTATTAGCGATCACTCGTATCGGTGCAGTCCATTCCGTCGTGTTTGCCGGGTTCTCCTCCAACTCCCTAAGAGACCGTATCAACGACGCCAATTCAAAGGTCGTGATCACCTCCGACGAGTCCAACCGTGGGGGCAAGATCATCGAAACCAAGAGAATTGTTGACGATGCCTTGAAAGAGACCCCTCAGGTGGAACACGTCCTAGTCTACAAACGTACCAACAACCCAAAAGTGAATTTCAATGAAGCAAGAGATTTGGATTGGGATGTCGAGCGTAAGAAGTACAAGAACTACTACCCTTGTGAACCGGTGGATTCCGAACATCCTCTGTTTTTGTTGTATACCTCTGGCTCTACCGGAACACCAAAGGGTGTCCAGCACTCTACCGCCGGTTATTTGCTAGGTGCCTATTTGACCATGAAATACACGTTTGACACCCACCCTGATGATATCTTTTTTACAGCAGGTGATATCGGCTGGATCACAGGTCATACCTATGTTGTTTACGGCCCACTGTTATCAGGCTGTTCTACCTTGATCTTTGAGGGGACTCCAGCATACCCAAATTACTCTCGTTATTGGGACATAGTTGATACTCATAAGGTTACTCAATTCTATGTTGCTCCAACTGCATTAAGATTGTTGAAAAGGGCAGGTGAATCGTTCATCGAGGGCTACTCCTTAAAATCTTTACGTTGTTTGGGTTCCGTAGGTGAACCAATTGCTGCAGAAGTTTGGGAATGGTATTCCGAATACATTGGGAAAAATGAGATCCCAATAGTTGACACTTATTGGCAGACGGAATCTGGTTCCCATTTGGTCACACCATTAAGTGGTGGTGTCACTCCAATGAAACCAGGATCTGCTTCTTATCCATTCTTCGGTATCGAAACCGTTATCTTGGATCCAACCACTGGTGAAGAACTAAAGGGTGCTCATGCAGAGGGAGTGTTAGCTATTAAGAGGGCTTGGCCTTCATTTGCTAGAACTATCTGGAAAAACCATGACAGATTTTTGGATACCTACTTGAATCCATACAAAGGCTACTATTTCACAGGTGATGGTGCTGTGAGAGACAAGGATGGCTACATCTGGATATTAGGTCGTGTTGATGATGTTGTGAACGTCTCAGGCCATCGTTTATCTACGGCCGAAATCGAAGCAGCTATCATTGAAGATTCATTAGTTGCTGAATGTGCCGTCGTTGGGTTCAATGATGATTTAACTGGTCAAGCTGTTGCCGCATTTGTGGTATTGAAAAATAAATCTAGCTGGTCAACCGCATCTGAAGAAGAGCTACAAGATATTAAGAGACATTTGATTTTAACCGTTAGAAAAGACATTGGTCCATTTGCTGCCCCAAAATTAATTGTATTAGTGGATGATTTACCAAAGACAAGATCAGGTAAGATTATGAGACGTGTCTTAAGAAAGATCTTGGCCGGTGAGGCTGACCAATTGGGTGATGTTTCCACTTTATCAAACCCTGGTATCGTCAGCCATTTAATTGATTCGGTGAAGTTATAATTATTCCATCTCTCGTTCCTTATGTTTTTGCTATAATTATTTTTATTTTCCTGTTTCCATCTTATATTTATGTACTTATTTATTCTTAATGTTATGGTATTTATTCTGTATTCATTCATACCTTTGTCATTTCTTACTGAACATTAAATCATTGCTATTGTTCAATCAGTAACACCCATAGAAGGTAAAACACACTCTATTATCGACCCACGTAAATATATATCAGATAAAGAACTTCTTTTGGCAACAACTCCACCAACAATTAAAATCGTACCTTGGTTATTGATAACACATGTGCCCACAGTCATGGCTGAACATAATTCGTTGGCAATATTTTCTTGTGATATTGTTTCTATAATATTATCATTCGCAACAGCAACCTTCCTTCCTATAATCTTAGTATCTTTCAAGTTAACCAGATGACACATAAAATTTTTAACACCCAAAGGTAGCTTATAATCCATTTCTGGTCTATATATATTATCGACATCTTCTTGGACCATTCCACCCATAAGTATCGCCACCTCTCCAATACTAACCATTGAGTGACCTAAAAAGTCTAAAGAAATATTCAGAACATCATCCCGCTTGTCTCCCGAACGAGATATAGTTATGTCTTTCCTTTCCCAAGTGTTAGTTCTAATATCATAGAACCACATATCATGTAGAACTGTGGTTCCGTAACCTCCACCATGGATTACCAATATATTACCTGTATATTTTCTATTACTGTTGGAATTGTTAGGATTATTACCATTATTAGCGTGTCCTTGACCATACCCATATCCCAATCTTCTACCGGTATATTCAATGTCATTAGATGAAGATTTCTCAACATTAGAAATACTGCTCTGTGTTGTAGTTGTTGTATTAACAGTATCCTCTGATTTAGTAACAGGTAAGTGTGTGTTTAAATGAGGCAATTCAAAGTGTATTCCGTTATTAGTAAGTCCCGCAGCAGTGTTTTGTGGCTTTTTTGTTGGTAAAATAGAAGAATTCGATAAAATATTCTTCTTTTCATATTCAGAAATATTCTGTATATCAAACTCCTTAGCTAATTTATTCAGCAGAATGGATTCTAATTCCGAGTCATCATTAAATTCCATAGTAGGTATACAAAAGGCGCTAAAGGCTCTCTTGCCTGGCCATGGCGCGTTAACTTTCTTAGTAATATTAATAGCATTAATTGTCTCCCCAAATTCTAATTTACCTTTCTTACCTCTACCAATTATTGGAAATTCTAATCTCCAAAAATCATCCAAGGCTTCATACGTATCATTTTCAGTCAAGTTATAACCACCATAAATAAGGACACTATAGGTACTTCCAGCATTAGATGAAGAAGTTGAGGATACGAATGGCTTATCTAGAGTCTCGCCTTTCTCTGGAAAGTTTATATTCGTGGAGACTTGAATATGTCCAAATCTTGGGAGGAACTGAACATATTCTTGATAATCTTGCAACACAATATCCAACCTTTGGAATTTAAACAAAAGAACATCCAAAATATACCCATAATTATTTATAAATGCAGTTTTCTTTAAATGCAATACATCATTATCAGTGTTCAATAACTCCGAATTAATCTCAATTCCACCATAAAAAAATACATATCGTTCAGATAATTGACACGCTTGCATACATAGCAAAGGTGGAGGTACTTGACCAGTCAATTTTGGTCTTCTCAATCTATACGAGGAATCACTTGATACATACAAGTGTGGATTTCCAACCATCGTTGGATTATTAACTAACTTCGGAAGTAATGGAGGTGGCAGGTTATTTAATCCATCGACACGAAAATTACTCAAATCTGGACATTCATCTTCATAGCTATAGGACGGAATAATTCCACCGAGAATATAAAATTGGTTATTTAGTTCCACAGAGCAATGATAATTGAGTGCTGGCAATTTAAAATTAGAAAACAAAGATCGTACAACTGTGCAACCTGAATTAATGTCAAATTGTTTTGGAACATAATTTTCACCCTCTATAAATAAAGCTGAACTTTTCGAATTGAACTCCGCTGGGTTATCACTAGTCGAGCGCTTTTTGGGACAATACTTCTGGTTGAATAAAAGTTCATGGAAATTATTTCTGAGAATAGGGATCCAAAGGTTATTTTCATCCACAATATCCCAGTCTCTAACATTGACGGATAATAAAGACCTACAATAATTTAAATAAGACGTAGCGGACTTCAAATCGATATTATGAATATTATATTGTGCCTCCTCCATCATGTCATCATCATCTGTATCTTTCCCATTCTTAGTTTTGTGGGAGGTTTTCCTACTATGCCGAGTGACTATAGGCTGTGTGTCCAGCATCACGTCCATGTCAATATTAGATAAATCTAAGGGACCGGACTTGACATGTTCAATTTGATCTAACAATTCATAATAATAACTAGTATTCGAATGAGTAGATGACGATGATGATGAAGTTGAGAATTTTTTGTAAAAGTCAATTAATATATCCTTATTTTTTTGTCTAATTTCATTTTGTCTTTCGGATAATTGACTAGAATACCAATCAGAATAATCATGCTGTTTAATTGAATGCAAATCTAATTGCTTACCATGAGACCAATATAATAAGGAATAGTAATTCGACAAAAAAGGAATAGATCCTCTAGAAGGTAGCAACCGTTGCGATGGCTCCATGACAAAAGGAACTCTAACAGGATAGGTAGTATCTTCACGACCTATCCAAAAAAAATGAAACGAAGAAAAACGGTGAAACCTTTGGATTGCTATTGATGTTCCAATATGGAGAGAATGCGCTGCAACGAGATGATTATTGTATAGACCGCATTCGAGTCTACTGTATCGTCTGCTTTATGTCAGATTGTATATATCTTTCATTTTTTCCTTTTCTATTATTCACTTTGGACCTTAATTTTTCCTACTTCATTTTTTTCTCTTTCTTTTTGGTTTCGTCTGGTATGTATATCCCTCGAAAATTTGATTGTGAACAAAATCTCGAGAACGTGATATCCCTAAAGGGAAATTTACATGCATGAGCAGAGATTTGTTGAAGGACGAAGAGCAAATAGATGTAACTGAATGTAATGTGGGAGGGTGTGATTGACGTTCATGGGACCCGAAAGGTCAAGAAAATAAATAAATAAAAAACAAAAGACATCATGAACAGACCTATCTGGGATATCGATGCCGCAGTTTGTGGTGAGTGCATTCTTCCTAAACCAGCGAACGGGTCTCCAACAGACGCCAATTTTTTTATTGTCATGTGCTGTATTTTGTTCAGACGAAAAATACCCGGACGTCGGAGGAAGCGTGGATCCCATGGAAACATGGATTCTTGATTCCCGGTTTCCCCCAGTACCAGAGCCCACAGGAAGGCAGACCAGACTAGGCCAGGTCATTGGCACCCCATGAATGGACCCAAGACGCGGGAGGAACGGGGACAAGGCAGGAGATACAGTCACATCTGCCCCAGAGGACCGTGTCGTCTGTCTGTTCCTTGGACTCCCCTCCTGGCTGCCGCCCTCTTCCATGCACACCAAAACGCGTACTACATGTCGCGACGCCAGCCTTCCCAGCACAGCTGAAGTCTGGCCAGATCTTTTGACGCACACACACATACACAAACACAATGGGATAGCTCGCCGGGTAACATATCCGGGTAATCGTCGAACTTTTAGCCGCCGACGGTATTATGGGCGACTCCCATTGTATTTCCCTGGCTACTTTACTCCGCCCAGCTTCGTACGAAACAACATATGGCTCCGAACAAACACAGAGTGCTTAACTCCGCGGCTTTTCTTTGACCATGGTCCCTCTTTTTGATCCACCCCTTTTTTATTCTATGGATTGTACACTTTATTAATTTTTTGAGTTCCCTGGACACTCAAAAAGTATATAAAGAGTGGAAGATCTTGGGGATTTTACCCACCGAATTTTTCTTTTTGTAATTTCCTCACGCCAGTTTGCATTTTCCTCTCTCTGTCTTGGTGTAAACCCCTGTCAATGGCAGATCGTGTATTCCAATTACAATACAAGTCAAGAATACGAGAGAGACAGAAGAACTCCGGTTGCCGCTGCTACATCTAGAAATATATACATATACATATATATTTTTGAACTTTCTGTTGTTGTGGGGTTTTGACTGACTGACAAGATTATACTTTCGTCAAATTATATATTCTTCTCATCCACTTCTGTGTTTTTTTATTACTATCAGCAGTGGTTGGATTTATTTTTTTAATCATTTTTCTATCGTTGTTGTCTCAAAACCTACCTTATCTGTCTCTCTCTCTTTCCAATCCTCTCGTTGAGGTATTTCTCTGTTTGTTTTACTCTTCTTCTATTTTTGTTATTTTTGTTTTAGTTTCCCTGGTGTTTTTACGTTCATAGACTTACGATTGTGTATAAATCGTTTTCTTCATATGTGTATATATTCTATTCCCCTTCATATTATAAGTACCTGAGCATCCCGCGTCCCGCTTTTACATGTCCACTTTTAATAATAATGATATTAAAAATCAAAAAGAAATGAATATTGATAATAATAATAGTACTCGATATTCTTTTACCAAAATCAGAAATTCTAAAAATAACAAAAAGAAAATCAATCCAGTAGTTTGGCCGAATTCTTCATTTTTACCGAAAACCGATCCAAACAACTTCATACCGATAAATTACTCAAATATTAATTTAACCGAATTTAATGATGAAAATTTCGATGACACAAATGATGATGATGATGACGACGGCAATGGCTATGACGACGAAGCGTCCACTTATATCCAATCAAGTTTCCCTCTAAGTCATTCAAGCGCCCTAAGGGAGCAATCAACGCATGGTTCCTTGGATAAATTTTATCTAGTAAACCAGGATAAATTAAAGTTATTTGGTATATTAGATAATCCTAATATATTTAAATTAGATGGTTTATTGAATTTAAACAATTATGGTCTCAAGTCTGTAAAATTTTTACAGAATTTCCAATTGCCTAGAATTTTTAAATGTTATTTAAATGACAATCAGTTAACATCTTTGGATGGTTTACCAAACACTTTAATTGAGATTTCAGTCGCAAACAATCAATTATCTGATAATTCATGTCATTTAAACAATTTGCCTCATTTGGAGCATCTGAATTTATCTAATAATTTTAACATTACAAATTTATCGATTTTACAGACAAATTATCATTTACAAGTGATTACTTTATCGAATAACAAAATTAGATCCTTACACAATAATATTGGCATATCACCGATTTGGAAAATTGATCTATCATTTAATCATTTGTCTGATGAAATAAATTTCACCAAAATAATCAACTTGAATGATTCGTTTAGTAACAATAATCCAAGGGGTTGGTTAACATTAAGGGATTTAAATCTATCAAATAATAATATTAAATTAATTAAGAATATTTCATGTTTACCGAACTTGGAACATTTAAACCTGAATAATAATCCTTGTATTGGAATTTGGGAAGATAATACAAATAAATTTCAGAATAATAAGTTGACTACATTAACTATTAAAAATACTAGAGGAAAATTAAAATTTTTGAGTGCACACAACAACGCTAAATTTTCTACATTTTTACCATTTAAAAATCTAAGGGTTTTAAAGATTGATTGTTTTAAGGATTTATCCAATTTAATTGAGTTGCCAAAAAATTTACAAGAGTTGGAAATTATTAATGGTGAAAAATCTAATCTGCCAAATTGGTCCATTTTACCTAAGAATTTGAGAATTTTAAAATTGAAAAATATTAAGTATCTAAATAAACTACCAAAAGATTTTGGTTCAATAGTTTCTGCATTGGAGAAGTTAGATTTAAGTTTCAATGATTTTTCGAGTTGGGTTGACCTAGTTGAGTCATTAACAACGAGAAATTTACGATATCTCAAAATGAGTGGTAATCCGTTGACAATCTCTATAGATCCGAATAATATAAAAAATCATAAAAGGGTACTTATTCTCTGCTGTCCCTCTTTAGTGGAAGGAAATATTATTTTATGACTGCAATATTACTTTTTTTCCTTCTTTTTTTAGTCTTCGTCTGCATAAATTACGTATCCCATAATCTTTCCTAAAATATCAGCATCATATGATGATTTCTTTGTATTTTTCTTCAAGTTTCAGAAGAAAAACGAACAAACAGAAAACACCAAGCTAAGACATTGTACTGCGGCAAAATTTTTTTTATGAAAAATATTCGTCGGAAGAAGAAAATTAAGGACAGTCTGGACTTGTTACAAGAACAAAGGGAGATGAGTTGTCATCAGTTTATATAACACAAATTTTGGAGAATATTGTTACAGAAGAAACTACTTGTTGTATATCATCATTGTTTTATTTTATTTTTCGATTTTATTTTTTTAGAAAATTAAACTTAAGGAACCATAATATAGGATTTTTTTGAAGGTATATATATATATATATATATATATATATATACATTCTGGATAATTCATTAGCAGAACTGCCACTAATACTACAAGGATGAGTATTACTGATAAAAATGGCACTAAGCTTCTTAAGATTTTAAAAATTGCCTTTCTTTTAAGTGTGCTATGCTCGGTAGTTTATGTTCTGTCAAAGCCCAATGTCCAATATTCCAGAACAATTCCACTATCAAAAAAGCTCGTGGTAGATTCAAGGTCAACCTTGACGGAAAGGTCACTGTTGAAGAAATTACAAAAAAATTTGATAGTCAAAGATTCATCGCCTTTGAATCATAGAATTCTAAGTCAGAAATATGTTAAGAATGAGATTTTTGGTTATGTTTCCAATATTGATTATCAGAAATTCAATGAGATCGATGGTGATAAATTAAATGAGAAGCCTCTGCAAAAGAGAGAAGAGAAGAAGGAAGAGAAGAAGGAAGAGAAGAAGGAAGAGAAGAAGGAAGAGAAGAAGGAAGAGAAGAAGGAAGAGAAGAAGGAAGAGAAGAAGGAAGAGAAGAAGGAAGAGAAGAAGGAAGAGAAGAAGGAAGAGAAGAAGGAAGAGAAGAAGGAAGAGAAGAAGGAAGAGAAGAAGGAAGAGAAGAAGGAAGAGA
>JAJMDR010000054.1:45036-72319 GCA_030573655.1 Cylindricascospora bacillispora | reverse complement strand
CACAACATAGTCCATGTTTCAAGTGTAAGTCGGGAGAACTGGCAACAGGCTAGAGAGCTTTCATTACTAAATAATAATCCCCAATACTTGACGCCAGATGTAATATCCAGCATTACTCTGCATCAACAACTTTTTTTTGTCGTAATTCCGACAGCCCCACAGTAGAAACTCCGGAAGTCTTCACGGGCTGAAAGTCAGACCAAAATGCAAAGATGGTGGTAGCAAGGCTCTCAAATTGGTGCGAGACGGGGAGGATCTAATTTTGGGGGAATGTGTTCTCAGCGTGCTCAGTCTATAGGAATTCTGGAACATTGAGAGAATTTAGGCATCTTCGGCCGAGGCTTTGTCTCTTTTCGGCTTGCCCTTTCTTAATAATGGGTGGCTTCGGCCGACCATTCGGGGATATTCATGTTCTATTGACCAGGAAGAGCTCTTATGTTGGTAACTTACAGCAGCTTATGGGCTTTGAATACGTCCTCAACTGGATCAAAGGACGGGGCAGTTTAATCTGATATATACTGTTTTTTTTTCATTTTTAAACGGTATATAAGGAGACAACTATCAATGATGCTTGTTAGTTGTTTTTTCTATTCCAAATGCTGGACATGATATCGTCAACACAAGATTAAATAACAGTTCGATCGCAACTTAATTCAAATAGAAATGGCTCTAGCTAAACAGGTGAAATTCGGTAACACTGGTATCAAAATTTCCCCAATCATCGTTGGATGTATGTCTTTTGGTTCGAAAAGTTGGGGAGATTGGGTTGAAGACGACAAAGAGAAAGTCTTCAAAATCTTGAAGTACTGTTACGATAAGGGTTTGAGAACCTACGATACTGCCGACGTTTACAGTAACGGTAGGAGTGAAAGACTGCTAGGTGAGTTTTTGAAACATTATAACATTAGAAGATCTACTGTTGTTATTTTGTCAAAGGTTTATGCCCCAGTGGATGAGTCGTTAGACTTACCGAAGGGTGAATTACTAAACTTAGCTGATCAATACAAAATCTTGGACTTAACTAACCAGAAGGGATTATCAAGAAAGCATATCTTAGATGCTGCTGCCAACTCTGTGGAAAGACTTGGCACATACATGGATGTTTTGCAAATCCACAGATTTGACCCTGAAACACCAATTGAAGAAACTATGAAAGCACTAAACGATGTTGTTGAGAATGGTTACACTAGATACATTGGTGCTTCTTCAATGTTGGCTACTCAATTTGCCGAAATGCAATTCATTGCTGAAAAGCACAACTGGTTCCAATTTGTCAGTATGCAATCATGTTACAACTTATTGTACCGTGAAGATGAAGTTGAATTGATTCCATTTGCTAAAAGACACAATATTGCTTTGATTCCATGGTCTCCAAATCAGGGTGGTATTTTGACTAGACCTGTTGGAGTTGAATCCACAAGATCTAAATCCCCCTTTGAAGGCACCTTCCGTGGTCCATTGACTGAAAGCGAAAAGAAAATTATCAACCGAGTAGAAGAATTAGCCAAGAAGAAAAACGTTTCCATGGCCTGTATTTCTACTGCCTGGGTTGTTTATAAATGTTGTGCTCCAATTGTAGGATTAAGTTCTGAAGAGAGAGTGCTTGATGCTATTAAGGCGAGCGAATTGGAACTAACGGAGGAAGAAATTGCATATTTGGAAGAACCATATGAAAAGAGGAAGCTTTTCATTTGAACTTTTTTTAAGGTTACATCTTATTGAGGTTTGATTTCTTCCATGTAAGTACTTTGATCTATTCTTTATCTGTTGAATTATATAGTAGCATATACAGGGTATATATTGTATAACATCTTCTTTTATGTGTTTGATTTCTAGTGTCTAGTGTGTTGGAAACTCTTATGCATATGTGAACTTCTCATATTCTATATACCTTACATTCAGATCATGTCTAATTATAAAACTTAAAGGTGTTTAAGACGTAGTTATTTGGTAGTTTCATACGCTGTAATGGTCTCAATAATATTCTACTTTTCTTTTATATTTGATGTTGATACGACTGCATCGACTCTTCAAAGGATGGTTGGTGCTGTTAAAATAGGTCGATATTTACAAGCAAAAATAAATATTTATAATTATGCAACTAAATTGATCTATTAATGTTTAAGCCACATATGTGCAAAGGAAATACAGATACTGGCTGGTTATATATATTCAGCAGAAGTATTGTTTTATGTAGATGTTTATGTGTTTTGATCATGCTCTAATTTATTAGTACAAATTCTAGGTGTTTTAACTGTCTAAAATGATACTTCATGATTTGTATGTGCATATTATCAGTATTTGTGTGATGATCTTAGCCGCTCTCTATTTATTATTGTGTACAAATTTATTATAAATCTATATATTGTGGTCAATTGATTCGGCAAAAACTAGAGTCCAATAAAAACGTCCAGTACTACCCTCATATTATAGGGTTCATGATAGCAGAACGAGTCACGATTAGGTATAATTGGGCATTAGAACAAAATTATGTGAGTTTCATAAAAATAATAAAGTGTAATAAAATTTCAACATTGAGCCAAAAAATGGACGAGTCCGGAATCGAACCGGAGACCTCTCCCATGCTAAGGGAGCGCGCTACCAACTACGCCACACGCCCATGTTATTTTGTTGAGTGCTTCTTGAACTTCTGTAACAACTATTTGTAATTACGTGCCTGGCGTGTTTTTTGATTATGAGAGAAGTGGGTAGGGAACTGAAATGCTAATCAAACAAGATATCACATGACGGTGACATGAACTAATAAGAAGCTCTAGGAGAACTAGAGGCGAGATGGTTAAAATGTATATTTGTAGAGTTTCCCGCGGGTTTAATGTTTTACACGTGTATTATTCGATTCCCAATGCTGTGTTCTTGTAGTCTATCTACTTGCACAACATATTTATATGGTTCACTACTTCATCTCTCCATCCACGAAATTGAAATTTGTGCAATGAGCTTACGGCTGTTTTTACATTTCTTTGATCATTTGTCGTGTAGATAGTACTTGACCGCGTTACCTTGTGACTATTTTTGGTACTTATTGCCTACCAGCTCAATTGTAGTAAAGTATAGATTAGTGCAGCTACAACGACGGATATTTTCATAAAATTCAAATAGCATGAGGTATCAGTAATTTATATGTCTATATCTATATATATATATATATTCCTAGGGTTTTACATACTTCCTTTTTGTACGATTTTGCTACTTACATATGTGGTGTCACCCTAAGGATCATTTCGTGGTATTGTGCGCTAACATGATGCTCGAGTTCAATTGGGCACACCACTTCGTTCAGCTCCAGAATCAGAACTATAACAAATTTATAAGAATCACATGCAATTGTAATGATTTGTTGTTGATGAAGACGTGAAAGATATACTTACTGTTTCCTAAAGCATCGAAAAACTGTAAAATTATTATGACGAACACCTACTGCATATGTATAATTTATTGTTGGGATTTTAGATATTTAAATATATAACATAAAAGCTGTATTCTTACGCTAATCTTGACAAAAATGTACTTGATTTCGTGTATTTGTCGTTTTATACCCTTTAGTTTTCTTAGGATGAACTCTTCAAGTGACCTTGTTATACTAAAAACTATCATTTATATATACAGTTCTATATATGGTATTCTCACCAATTCCTTAACGATGCTTGTAAGTAATCCGTTAACTTAAGACTCTATCTAAATTATCGTTAGTTTCCATTGTGTCCATAACCGTCATATGATGCAGTATTTCCTTTTTACTTGACTCAGCGAACGACCCATCACAGATAATCATTTCATCCAAAATATCATATGCCTTAGTAAAATTGAAAATTATGTCAAGTTCACACACGTTACCGAAATATGTGTCCATTGTTTCCACATATCTATGGATAATCTCTAACGTCAATAATTCATTATCCACATCAGGAGTTATACCACAAATAAAATATAAACTAGCGTATCGTCTATAAACCACTTTATGATCGTCATACTCTATAATCTTACACATTTTAGGTTTTCTAGACAATACTAATGGTGTTATGTCATTGATGATCTTGGATTTTTCTTTAGAAGAAATTGGTTCGTACCATTTCATTAATCTGACTTTCCCCTGTCTCGAGACAAGGAGCATATATTTGATGTGTGTCATATTGGTCTATAACCCTTCTAGCCTCTGATGTATCTTTATTTTTACCCGTCGATCATATGGCAGGTGTACCGTGGGGAGGAATCTCTGTTTGGGTTTCTTTAGGTGCAATTTCAGTGTTTTTTTCGTTGCACACAGGTCAAAAAAAGTATTGATGTATTCTTAAAAATAAATATATGGTATATTTAGGTATATATATGGACAGTTCATCGCTTATTCTTCAGAATCCTCGGCAGGAGGGATCCATGGAGCAGGCTTGAAATATTCTTGGTCAGCAATAACATCGTTCTTGAATTTCTCTTTATTGTCTGCGAATTCTAACAAATATTCTAATTCAAGCTCATGACATTGTCTACCAAGAATCACTAGGGAGTGCAAAGGTTCTCCTGAATCATACTCGGCCAATTCCTCGATGGTTCCAGATTTGAATACTTGGGAATCAGACCCAAGTCTACTTATAGCTACACATGGTGTATTCTTTGTGTAGGCCTTGGTATCACGGCTCTCTTCAATTTCAAGTAATTGTTGGCAACATTGAGCAATTGACATGTATCTTGGAGGCTCGTAAATTAATCTACCTCTGGCCATGTTCTCTATACTTTGTTCTTTAACTTTAATATCCAACAACACCAAAGTGTGTAATCCTATCTTTCTATTTTCCCAGATCTTGTCGTACCAGGAGTCAGGTCTCCAACTATCAGTGAAAAAGACCATTGAAACAGTCTGTCCGAACTTGTACAGTTGTAGACCGCATGCACCGACTGCATTCATAACAGAGGCATTGTGTATCACCTCTACAGGTATGTTATCGTGCTTGGCTCTTAATACCAAATCCGTATGAGTAGTAGCACCAAAAGGATCTCCGACAACCAAAAAGGCTACATCGTTATCCTTGGCGTTAGCTAAGATGTCGTCGGAACCCGTCTCCACTAATTCCCTATCAGCAACGATGATCTTCTTGCCATAATATTCTTCTAGTTCTTCAAATGTAGAGGCCATTAAGATACTAGTGTAATGTTCCAAGTAGACGTGGGAACATTTTTTAACTGCCTCAAGACCACGCACGGTGATATCTGTCTTGTAAGATAATCCCAAACCAATTAAATACAACATAATGCCGGTTCTGCTGCGTAATATCTGATGTGTATGTCCTTCTAGCCAATATGTTGGACCATTGACTGAAGATAAATTTTCTCGATGACCTTGGAAAGTTTCAAATATTTATATTTTTTTTTTCAATCTGGTTAGAATAAGACCTACAAAGCTCTATGTGGACCTGATTTAACTCTGAGAGTGCACAACAACAAATCGATACGACATAAGGATTGTGTATGCAGTTAGATGGCTGATAGTCGACTGTGGTAACTCTGCCATTAGAAGAATAATGCGTCTTCAAACACTATATACCGTTGAATCACATGCACCTGACTAGCTAGAGCACTTAATCTTTGAAAGTTAAAGGATCGAAAAAAAGCCCTTTGGATTTAGAGAACTCCCCCATTACAAGAGATATCTCTCCTGGAGACGAAAGTAACGCTGGGAGTGCTCAGGTCCTGGTATAGTTGGGTCTTTATTTTGGGTTGATAGTTGTGCCTTTTCATTTGCGTTTTTGTTCTGTATTTTCAGGTGCTATCGTCTGGTAACTATGGCAGACCATGATTTGGAAAGAACACCCTTGATACATGCAGCTGCAGGGGCTGGCACGGATACATCGTCTACTCCTGAGAGTAGAAGTGATGGTGGGAACGGGAGGCAGAGTTATGGGACATCAGAGGTCGGGGGAAGCAGCAGTCGGGTGTGTGATGTTCAAAACGCCGATGCCGCTCACGACGTTGGGGCTCTTAACAACGGCGGTATACTGGATAACGAGTCTCGCATTGTGTTTAAGAAACCCAGTGGAACCGGCATCACGTTATATTCTGGTACACTTATTGCTGGGATGATATTGTTTATTATCGCCTCCGTGACGTACATAGAGAGGCAGTTGCCGTCTAAGGAATTTCTTCAACAATCTGTCATCCAGATGTCCAATTATAGGGTTCAGAAGTTCCATATTGATGGATGGACAAACTCAGGTAATGGAGATCTGAATAACGATGAAGGCAAGTGGTTACAGATAACTCTCTGGGTCAATTATTGGGTGGACTATCAGAAATTGAGACAGCCCCCTAGGGCTGTTGAGAAATTCAAATATATCAATGAGAATATTATTCAGTCAATATGCATGGATGTTAATAATATGACATCTTTTAATTATAACGATGAGTTGGGCAGTCTTCTTATTAAAGAGCCGATATGTGTCGATCTTAGGGAGAATTTGTCCAACCAGCTGGAATTGACAGTCCTATTAGATCCAAATATGCCAAATATTTGGAAAGTGTTAAAAAAGTTCTGGAGTAAGAAATATGAAGAAATAAATCTGACGTCGCATGTAGATGTGACTTTTTCCAAAAAAGCATGGGTATTCTTAAATTCCCGGATAAGATTATTCTCACTATCGCAGCTTTTCATCGACTGGAATAATATAATTCAATGGAATCAGCAGAACTTTGACTCTTTGTTCAGTGAAATTGAATATTTCGTTTCAGACATATTGCAAAATGGGAAGTTATTCTTCCAATTTATGGATACAACGAATGGATTCAAATTCGACATGCATATTCGCGAATTTTCAATACAAGATTATTTCGAGTGGCCCAAATGGTTTACTTTTTCTCAATCGTTGATTTTCCCTACGATTGATTGGAAGATTCGCTTGCCTGATTGTGAGGATAAATATTCTATTGAGTTGCCTGAATTAGTCATCAGGAACAACCCGGTTGTCATTGAACCAAATAAAAATGTGTCTATGAGTCTTCGGGGGTCCATCAAGGGTCCACTCCCCGATACTCTACTATATGAAATATGCTCGTTGGACGATCCCGAGATGACTAAAAGAGATGAGGACGGGGGGCGGAGGGATGATCATGACTTTAATAAAAAAAGGATAACCACTCCGATCTCTAAACTTATCAACAAGCTATTCAACGACTCAGACTCGATTTCGTGCCAGTTGTATGGCGAGTTGTCTCCGTTAGGAGAATACGAAAGGAATCCGTATTTTTCAAGAAGCTTTACCTCCCACTTACTGAAGCAAATGTCCGTTGTAACGTTGGACAGCAATAAAACTTTTGATTCATCCTCTCTAATCAACGAGACAAGGATCGATGATATGCAGCTGCGATGGGGATGGGGAGAGCACGAGGACAACCATAATGGACTGCAGATCGTGGGCCTAATATCCATTGTTTTTGATCTGCCACACTACAAACTAACGGGCGGAAACACGAACGAGAACGGAGATGAGGATGCAATAACGGTTAACTACATACGAGGACCATTGGACTTGTACCACGATAGTATCCATTATCTAACGATACCGATGGCTTCATGGAAGAATGCCACGTCCACTCTTTTAGCAGACGGGGATCAAACAAAGCTGGAGGTGTCTTTTGAATTGCCAAATAATGACTTGGAGGTTATCAACAAGATGGTGCTAACCAAAGTGCTTAATGAGATATTATTTAAGGGTGAGACAACGGTCCATGTCGTGGGGATGTTGGATTTGGTGATAGAGAGTTTGCTGGGGAAATTAATATTCAATGGGCTAACAATAGAAGCTGATACGAAAGTTCATTGACGGGAATGTGCTGGCTCATGTTTTGTTTTTGGTTTTTTTGGTCCTATTTTAGTATATCATATTCTACAATATACGGGTACTTTGGTACTATGTTGCAAATATAAACTGCTATATACAAGACTAGTTTATGTGTATTGTTTTTTTTAAACATGGAATGGGGTTGTCCGTTACTTGTACTGTTGCTGCTGTTGCTGCTGACGATTAGGAAGTAGATCAGGGCTTGGGCAGGGTCCCTGCCCAAGCCCTGATAAAAACAGCCGCTCCCCTCCCCCGTCGCCCTAATCACCTGAAAGTCACGCTACCGAGGACCCCTCCGCTCGTCCGCGATTCCCGTTTAGGACGCGTTTTCCGATCCACGGAGTTCCCCCCGGACCAATGGCTCTGGACTCCCCTGCGCGCTCATTGGTCCAAAAGGATCTCACAACTATGTAGGTTGCAGGATAAGGGGTGTGTGCAAAGGGGTTGATGATCTATACTATAACTAGTGAAGAAAAATGTCAAAAGATAGAACAAGAGCGGGACCTCCAGACCCATGGGAATTTTATTGAAAAAATGTATTATAAAAGAACGGTTCTGGACGGGAGTTTGGTTTTACGTCTCGAAGACCTTGGTTCTTCGTTGGGCGTCACAGCAATCGGAGCAAGAGAATCATCGCTAATCCAACAAATAGTAATTCTCTAGGCATATATATATATATATATTTCTTCACACATTTTTTGTCCCCTTTTTTGAGTTTGCAGCTAAGATGAGCAAAGTTAAGGTAGTAAATCCCATCGTGGAAATGGACGGTGATGAGCAAACCAGAATCATTTGGCAGTTGATTAGAGAGAAGTTAATCTTGCCCTTTCTGGACGTCGATCTGAAATACTATGACCTGTCTATCGAGAATCGTGATGCAACAGATGACCAGGTGACGGAAGACTCGGCCAATGCGACTTTGAAGTATGGTGTAGCCGTTAAATGTGCCACGATCACTCCGGATGAGGCACGTGTGGAGGAATTCAAGTTGAAAGAGATGTGGAAATCACCAAACGGTACGATTAGGAATATCTTAGGCGGTACGGTTTTTAGAGAGCCAATTATAATCCCTAGAATCCCCAGACTGGTTCCGCAATGGGAAGACCCCATTATCATTGGAAGACATGCGTTTGGTGACCAGTACAGAGCCACCGACGTGGTTATTCCGGACGAAGGAGAGCTGAGCTTGGTTTATAAGCCCGAGCACGGTGGCAAAGAGTTGAGGTTGAAGGTGTTTGACTTTCCCAAGAATGGCGGTGTTGCCATGGCCATGTACAACACGTCTGATTCCATTGCAGGGTTTGCAAAGGCATCCTTTGAGTTGGCGCTCGAGAGGAAATTGCCACTATACTCTACAACGAAAAACACAATCTTAAAGAAATATGATGGTAAATTCAAGGACACTTTTGAAGGCATGTATGAAAAATCCTATCGCTCGAAGTTCGAGGAACTGGGCATCTGGTATGAACATCGTTTAATTGATGATATGGTGGCACAGATGCTAAAGTCCAAAGGTGGTTATATAATCGCTATGAAAAATTACGATGGTGATGTGGAATCAGATATCGTGGCGCAGGGTTTCGGTTCCTTGGGTTTGATGACTTCAGTCTTGATTACTCCAGATGGCAAGGCTTTTGAAAGTGAAGCTGCCCATGGGACTGTCACCAGACACTACAGACAGCACCAACAAGGTAAAGAAACTTCTACAAACTCAATTGCCTCTATATTCGCTTGGACTAGAGGCCTCATTCAAAGAGGTAAGTATGATAATACACCTGATGTTGTAAAATTTGGTGAATTATTAGAAAGTGCCACAGTAAACACGGTTCAAGAAGATGGAATTATGACAAAGGATTTGGCTTTAATAATGGGCAAGACCGACAGATCATCATATGTTACGACTGAAGAATTTATCGAAGCTGTAGAGAAAAGATTAACCAATGAGTTCAAAAAGGTCTTTTAAAGCGATGATGTTATATTATTATTTAATATTGTACTTGTGTTTTCTTCGTATTGAAGTATATTTCGTTTGATACTTTTTCATATTTTAATGTTTTGTTCATTTTTCTTTCGTTAATGTAAATAATAATATCATTTTGATGAGAACCGAAAACATATATACAAAAACATAAATGGCTTAGCTCCTTTACAGGTCCGCATAAATAAGTGTATGATTAATTAAAAAAACTTACATATATATATATAAAGAAAGAGTAACAATTAAAGAATGTCCATTAAAACAGGGAACTAATTGCCTCCTTTTGTTTGTCTGTTAGAGATGTTGGGTAATTGACCCTATATTTTACCACTAAGTTACCTCTTTGACCAGGTTTCTTACTTATGCTCATACCTTGCCCAGGGAATTTAGAAGTCTGGTCAGGAGATGTCGGTACAGACCTGCTAACCGGCAATAACCTTCCATCGATGGTAGGAACAGTCTTATTAAACCCTAGTAGAGACTCCTTGAATGACAAATCCATTCTATACGTTAAATCGTCTCCATCTCTTTCGTATTGTGGATTAGGCTTTTCCTTCAAAACGATCTTCAATGGCTCCCTACGACCCGTGCGATCATTAAAATTGCCTTGTTCCGGATAAGTAACTTTAGTTCCTGCTTTCCAACCAGGCCTTAACTGAATCTCCACCAATGTCTTCTCTGGAGTATTACCTGGTCCTAATCTCGGTACTCTGAATGATTTACGCTTTCCTGTGTGGAGATCCTCCAGGCTTACAGGTACTTCTACGACAGTGGGGTTGGGCTCTGACTGAGCGGAATGAGGTTGTGACTGTTGCTGGAAGAATTCAGGACCATAGTCTGAGGTAGCAGAAGATCCACCAAACATATCTGGGAATCCCTTCGATCCAGAACCTCTGTTCCTCATTTTTCTTCTGGAGAATCCGCCCATATCTGGAATTCCACCAGAACCAGCAGAAGTAAATCTTATATTACTAGCACCTCCTGGGGCGCCGTTACCAAATGTTTGGAATGTGAAAGTACCATCTTCTGCTCCACCTGGAGCGTTCCCCCCGAAAAATTGTGAAAATATATTATATGCATCCTCATTGGTAAATGTATGAGAGGTGAACCCCCCGCCAGGGAATCCTTGTGCACTTTCTGCATAAGTACCACCAGGCGAGCTGCCATTAGCAAATTGAGCATGACCGTTTCTTGCGGCTTCTAAACCAAATTGATCATAAAGTTTTCTCTTCTCAGGATCACTTAAAATTCCAAAAGCTTCCGATATTTCTTTAAACTTCTCTGTATCACCTGTAGGTTTATCAGGGTGATATTTCAAAGCAGCTTTTCTATAACCTTTTTTCAATTCTTGATCATTAGCTGTTGGTGAAACCCCTAATAGGTCATACAGTTTTGTTTCTTTGGGCATCGTTATTATCCTTTTGTCCTTCTAGTCTGAAATCTTGTACAAAGTATTCGTATCGACCTACCTTATGATTTCCATTATCAATAACATAGGAATATTTTTCACAGTGGATGCTATATATATCTGAGACTAATTAAAACTCAAGGCCCCTTTGATATAGTTTCTCCCTCGAGGTTCTTCTTGAGCTATTTTTTAAGTTAATATTTCTGCACAATTCTTTCCCTTTCGAGAAAATATTAGAGACATCAAGAAATCTCTAGAAAAGAATAAGAATAAATATCATATGCAAATATTATTGTATTAACAAATAGGTTCCCATAAAAGTATCTATATTAAAAATATAGCATAATGGTCGTATATACAATTATAAATATAAAAATTGGCATAAGATCTTTTTTTTCGAATGATAGTAAGAATAATATTACAGTTCTTTACTCGTCCTGTTTAAAAAACTTTAAGTGACTAGATTTTGTCACAGGTAAATTTTATAACAAAGTGCGATTTCCCCAATGTTTGTTTAGTTAATTTGTTTTTTTAGGAATTTATTTCGAAGTGTCTTTACTCATTTGCAATAGAAATTTAGCAAATGAATTTTGTTATTTCTTGACAATAATTCATAATTTGGCAGATGATATTGTTCAAGAAAAACCATGGCAAAAAGTTTTCAGTTGATTTCAAACTGATATCACTTAATAATGCACTAGTGAATCTGATATTGTGTTCAATAACCTTAGTTACCGGAACGTCATGATAGGTAGAAAATAAATCACAGACATCTTTAATCATTTTAGTAATTGGCAATTCTCCTGTTTTGGTTTCAGCTAAATTAGAGATTTGCAAATCATTTCCTTCATATGATGACGCATCTGAACGTTGTGACTTGCTTGAATCATTTTCATCTAAAAATTCTTGTATATTACTCTGGATGAAGTTCTTTATAGAGTTTAGTATATTATCTCTAGCGCAAGAATATTTGATATTTTGTTGAACATTTTGGCTCGTATCATCCCATATGATATTTTCCAGTATCTCATCAAGGTTTATGAATTTATTCCAGTCATTTTTCATACCCGTCTTAAATTGATTGAAACTTTTAGAAAATTTCTTTATAAATTCTAATAATTTAATTAACTTCTTAACCAACTTTGAAAAGAGTTCAGCAATTTGTAATTTCTTGTTCATTATTGGGAAGGGTAAGTTAATGATGGAATTCGAAACGTAGTCATTGTACGAATTAGCAAAAAAGTCTAGATTTTTTAAAGTTTCATCGGTAACACTTTCATGATCAATAACTAACTTAGATAAAAACCTGATCAATGAAATGTGAGTGATTAAATCACATTGAAATATCCACCTGTATAACTCTCTAGAAACGAACAAGTTATACATTTCACTAGACATTTTTCCGGAACTAAATAGGAACAATGACTTTGGTAGTAATTCGAAATTCATGAACTTTATATGTTCTGAAATCGTATTACAATGATCATGGTATAGTTTTTCCAAGGAACGCACGACTGTCTCGTCGACACCTGCAGGTAATTTTTCTCTTGGAATTGATGGGAGTTGGATGTCATAATTAAAATTAGTCTTCCCATCAGAATTTCTTAAATAGGTTCCCAAAGAGGCATCTTCAGCAACAAAGAACTTCGTGAAAATATCTTGTATAATCGTAGATTGCTGTTTTGATGAAAGTATACTTTCAAAATCATCAGAAGAGTATTCACCCTTCTGACCATCCTCCAAAGAAATTCTGTCCAAGTACTCGTCATTTGATTCACCCCCCTCTTCTTCATCATTGTTATCCTCCATGATTGTAGTATCTTCATCTCCCGATAAATTAGGGGATTTAGAGTCATTCAAGTCACCTGGCGATAAGGTAGGACTGTTCCCAACTTTGCTTATAGATTCACTGACGGTAACATTGAGTTCGTTATTGGTGCCGCTATTTTCTTCATCTGAATTAGTTTTCAACCTCAACCCACAGTAATGATATTTAGATTGACCTCTCATACCCAATCTTCTTGTCTTTAAATTTGGAAAGACAGTTCTAATTAGCTTACCTAAGGAAGCTTGGGATAAAGGTTTCAAATCATTTTGTAAACATACCACAGAGTACTGCTGGAAAATCCTACCACGAGGTACATAACTATCATTACAGGATTCACAATTTTGCATCAGCCATAATAATGCAAAAATCTGTCTCTCGCGTTCTCTATTCTGTTCAGCTTGCTGTATCAAATTCTTTGGGTATAGTTTACTATTTAGATTAAGATTTAAAACATTCAATTCAGCTTTCTTAACTATATGTGAATAGTCTTTTAAAGAATGGGATTTATTTTGCTCAGCGATTGATTTCACCAATACCTCATTATTATTTCTTTTTGTAGCTTTGTTAGCAATGGTAGAATTTACATTATTAACATTAGTTTGCACGATGGGAGTATTAGACAATATCTGCTGATGTTGTTGTGTCAACGTTGTAGCGTTAGAATGAGCGGCAGCAACAGCAACAGCAACAGCAGGATGCTCTTCTTTAACTTGCTCTTCATTGTATAATCTTTTTATGTTGATTGGATTCAATGAAGGTAAAAAAACAGGTCTTTGATTCTCCACCGAAGGCAAAGGTGACGCATTTAAAGAAGTATTTTGAGTTGATATGGCAGCCGTTGTTGATGGAGTAGAACAGCTATTATACAACGATAGAGTTGATAATGGAGTATTAGACGTATCTGCAACTGGTTGCGTAGGAACAGCACTCTGATATAATCCGGTGGAAAGTGGGTGGGGAGATCCATTCACAAAGTAAGGATTTTGTTGCGGTAGGTGATTTTGGGGCATACTGGGGGCAAAAGGTGATAGCGAATTTTGAACATTATAGCTAACAGTGTTATTCTGATTGTTTAGACGGCTTGCGTCCTCTGAATGCAGTAACTGGTAGATCGATGACGTGGTTCTAGGCAGATGGGTTTGGTTTAACATATTGGAAACAGTTATTGGATCATAAAAAACGATGGTAATTTATAAATTAATGAGATGAGCACAAAATAACGTGTTGTTGCAGGTAAAGGATCCTATGGAGATTAGTGATAGTACTATTCCAAAAGTATGGGGTTAATCTTCTTCTTTTTTCCCCCAGAGATAGGAGCTTATATTTATGTTGTAACTAGATTTTTAAGGCAGCCTATTTTAATTTTTCTTTTTTTATATAGCCCACAAAAAGCAATGCTAATAATGAAAAAAGACAATACTGATGAGATATTAATAATATATTACTTTTCAATATACCTATATGTATATTATGCTGACGACACAGAATCTTTTAGACGGTAGCCGTGAAGAAAATAAGACGTCTGGCAAAGATTTGACCAATGATATTGATAAACGGAAAGTAATGATCTCTCTTTTTGTGGACCGTATATATATATATATGTATATATATATCTAACTCTTGAGGGAGATGAGGTTCGAGGAAAAAAAGTAACCAGTACTAGTGGCAAGAAGAGTTTGACCGAATGAAAAAAAAGCGAAAAGAGGAAGTAAGTGAGATGCTGTCTTTCTTCGTGTCCTCCTTTTCTTTCTCAACTGAATACAAGGGGAAAATCATATACATTACATTTTTCATAAGAAATGACAACAACATTACTAGAGAAACTGAGTGATGGTAAAAAAAGAGCAGAGTGAAAAAAAATGAAAAAATCACAGACAATTTGAAATGAATAGCCCTCTGTGATTGATTAATCGAAAAAAACGGAATATCAAAAACGAGACAGTTGAGGTTACGTTACGGCAGAATGTTATTATCCATATACGGTAAAAGTAAAGAGCGATGATGACAATAATGTGAGGAATAAATAGGTTCTCGGACACAGAAAAAGTTGGTCAAAATAACAACATTGAGTATTAACTAAGCAGCTTTTCACAGAGAGATAATTTTACTCATGAAACTCTCGAGTAATCTATAGAGTTATAATAAGAAGCAAGTGATGTGATGTAAAATAACGAACAGGACCATTGACCTTTTGTTTATGTTATGCTGAAATTATTAGCCCGAAATGGTACAAAGTATGCATTATAGATACGATACCAGCCTACGTAACCACGTTGGCTGTTGTTTCGCTTTCTTTTTCTGGTGTTACTAATTAAATTCCCTATCGTCTAATGAAAAATAAAAGCCAACCCAAACTACAAAATACAGGACTTTCCGATTTCAATTCTCTGCGAATCATTTTTCTGTAAACATTCCGTACGGTTGCAATCACCGCAACAACCTTTCTATTCTTGTTGGGAGAAAATCATCAGGCCAGAGAAAAATGCGTACAACAACACAAGCACAGATATATCGTATAACAAAATTAAAAATAGAGACGAATGAAAAAAGAAGTGGCCTGCTCTTTCTCGGGCTAAGATAGATGATGTGGCCAACCGTTGTTATTTAATAAAACCCTATTCTTTTTTTTGGTATCTCCTAGAATGGCTATGAAGAATGCTCTGGCGCGATTTTGTGGTTTCATACATCCCTATTTCTTGTCGTAGAATGATCGGGTTTGCGGTTTTTTTCTTTTTTTGTTTCCTCGAGGTCTGCGGTCCAGAGGTAAGTGGCAGAGAAACAGCCGCAGATGTAACTGCCTTGGTGTTGGGAAAACACTGAAGAGCAGCAACCACGCCGTACATAATTATAGGGGCTTAAAATTTGTAGAAAAAAGAATCACACGCTTTGGGACGGTGCTATAAAAAGGGGGAAGGGCAAACAATTTGTAGGAATAAGGTGTTTCGCTGCTACCTAATTACGTACAACATGATTTTCCTCTTTGTGGCTGTTGTCGTTTCACCCCAAAACGTGCATCCGGGTGGGACATATTTCCCTCTATTTTTTTTACTTTTTTGTGTCATAAGGAATATAGGAAAGAATCACGAATTAACCGGATTATCAAGAAAACAGGCTGCCATTGTGTGATTCGATGGGCTCCTTCTGCACGGGTTTCTTCTGGTTGTCAAGTTCTGGAATTCCCGTTCATATCTATTTTTCGTCTTCACATGGTCGCTACGTAAACGTTGCACGAATGCCTATTATGAGCAATCGGGCCATCCATCCGCAAGTAAAGACAAACAGGAACTGTTAAAATATCGGAGAAGACCTTACTCATTCGATCCGGCCCAGTATTTACATAATTACGTCTCGTAGTGTTGAGTTGTTCTGGAATGACTTTTCTATATATTGATCTGTTTTAAGCAATAAAAAAACATTAAGAAAAGAAACGAAAAGGGCTAGTGCTCTCGTTCCGGTTGCTTGCACTGTTGTTGTTTAAGTGGCTTATATGAAGATTGCTAACTTCGGTCGTTTTTTTTTGCTGGTGAACGGTATGGAAAATGCAAGAGGAAGAAAGGAGAGAGATGTACTGTGAGGGTAACCATAGAGAGGAGTTCAATGTAGTCATTTGATCTGTCGCACACTGCTCTGCGCTGAGGGTGCATTAATCGGATTTTCGTCATATAGCTTACCCGGAATATACCCGACGTATTCTATATCCGATTTCTGCTGTTGGAATGAAAATTCTCGACTCTTCGTTCCCCGGATTCATCTCTTCCCCCCCTCTGTGCGCTCATTATTAATGTGATAACGGTAATAGTACACACGGTTAAATCATATATTTTCGTTGAATACCTAACTAAATACTTTTGTTCTTTTTGCCTGCTGTGTGGTAAGTAGCAGTATAAGCCTCGGCTAATAGCGGAGTACCCGATTATTGTTATGTTCTTGCTGTTACGAGATACCTAACTTCTTCCTTCACCGCAGCGTTATTGGAGGTATTGTTATTGCTGACTTTTGGCTGTTGTCCCGATCTAACTATCCGACTGACCCGGGCATATCGCTTAATGAACGTTTCGTATTTGTGATTCTTAGTGTTGTACTCTTGAATGTATGGTATAAACTCGTCGAGCAGCCATTTGGGATTTAACCTGAACAATCTATCAAATCTTTCACGGACAGTATCATGTGATGGCAAAGACATGCTCGATAGATACTTTATGCTATTTTCATTTGTTACTATGTCAGTGTGGAAATAGTGCCCAATTAGGCTCTTCATATCTAAGTTGTACGGGAAGTAAGCAGGGAGTTGGAATTTCCACTTGATCAAAAATTCGTCCACGCTAATTATTTCATTCCTGAATCCCGACATGTCCTTCAATGTTTTAATTCCATACCATTTAGTTATTTTGTGGGTGTCTAATTCGACTTTCAGTGATGATTCAGAAAAATTGGTAAATCTTTTTAAAACACTCCGCAACATGTCATAACTGACCTTGTTTGTTCCCCCAAGCTTTTCAAGCTCTACTAAAAACTCCCGAATGTTACAAGGCCGTACATTGTCATTTTTGCTCCTTCCTCTTTGTTGTATTTCGCCTATGGCCACTAATGCCAACTGCAGATACTGGTTGATCAATTCTTCGCTCATCAAGTAGATACCAGATGAGTCAACGAAAAGCTCACTTATAGGTCTAGAAATCACATCAGGGGAATTCGACCCTGTTAATATGACACCACATTTATCTTCCCATTCTCGGACACCTTCCTCGTATGAACATAAGGAATCATCAAATAGCTCCCTAAGACTTGAATATTTGCCAGTTCTAGCAATTGAATGAAAATCAGCAATTTCAGGAACATCCTGTAGGTTCAAACGCCCTTTAATGGTGTAAGTTTCGTATACATAACTATTGCTCGAGTAACTAGAATATTTATTCACATCGGTCAATTCAGTATCTATCTCATCATTCCGCGACATTAGTAGCACAGTATTGGAATGATCCTTACGCTTAATAAGCCATGTGGTATCGTCAGTACATATTATCACCTCGCTTTGTGTTTCATTGCAACTTTTCATATAAAACGCTTCATCAGGGTTCACTAATTTAGAGATTATATCCTTGGGTAATTCAATTAGTTTATATTTGTTTAATGTTTGGAATGTGAGTGGTGAATATAATATGCTTTGAGTGTTAGTCATGATTCATAAAACAATCCGGCCTGTCCTGCACACTGTGCCCTCTCATGAATTGCTAGATCTTACAATTGTAATGCTGTCCCACTTCAGCTCTTTTCTTCTTCTTCAGTAGTGGAGGAAAGATGTCGAAAAACACGATAAAACTAGAATCATTACACACGTGATCTTTCACTAAGTGATAAATAGTAAAAATTCAATGAAAATTCGTTCTCAAATCCGAATAAAGTCCACACAGAAGTATCTTTATGTTGTGTTATTGATAAATTATCATAAAGTACTTCAGTGCGTGTACAATATACCACTGCACGAAGGATGTAGTGAGTTTTGTTTGAAGAAGAAAGCATGAATTAGTAAGCGCCGTGGCGCAGTGGAAGCGCGCAGGGCTCATAACCCTGATGTCCTCGGATCGAAACCGAGCGGCGCTAATTCTTATTTTTAATTATTCATTTTTGCTTTTACTATAAAAGCTAATTTCTCTTTTTGAGTTCCAACTACCTGCTACTGCTCTTCGGTTCAATCAATCTCGAACTTAATACATGTGAAAATATGTAAAAACTTTTCATACATGTGTACCTTATTGCAGGTCATTCATTTGACGAAGAGGCTTTCAGTTTGGTGTTTCTCAAGCGTCTCAGTGTATCAAAACTGGCATAGCCGCTGAAATGCACAACACTTCATCCAAGAACGAGAGAAAGGCAACGAATATTATAAAACTATATAAAAAAACTTACTATTAAGCCTAGAGAGTTGGGATTAAGGTCTGATGTTTCACCTAGCTTAACTCAAGGATACCGGGATTTCTAGTTGGTGGGATAAACCTTTATTGGCGAGGTTCCTTCCCACAATACTTCCTAGGACAATTAAATAGAAAACAAAACCACGCGTGGTTCTTGACAAGATAAGGAATGGACAACTCAATTTCAGCTATATTAGGTGTGCTGCGTGTGCATATTGGTATGCATACATTCACGGTTTGGCAGCTTTCCTTTGGGTGTATCAGTTGTCACATGATCAATTTCTAATTTGGGACATAATGTAAATAAGAAAGCTTATTACATGTTTTACTCTTCCCGTTTTACAACCAAAATATAAACATTTAAATGTACTAAATAAGAAAGAAAAATATCAAGTGTCAAATATTAAATTGCGAAGGTTAGCAGACACAAATATTTTAGTTTTAAACCAGATTATTAACAGTAGGTGCGACACACAAATAAGAATCAATGCACGCCAAATCTGCTATGGATCAACCAAATAACAATGATGATACTGCTACTAACAAGTCCATTATCGACAGTATAACACTTTACCACAATTTATTACCTCAGTTTAATAAAATACGAAGGGATGTAGGTGCTGATTCTATAGATAGTTGCTTTTTCAAAGATGCAGTGTTGTTTTCAGGTAATGATGACTTAGTTTGGGGCCAATTTATCATCGGTGTTTACAAAAGTAAAAATAACATGGCAGCCGAAGATAATATTAACTCATTCATGATTGATAAATTTGGTGTTACATGGTTTGACAACTTAAATATATCAAACAAATCCAAGTACTATCAAGCTATAGAAAATTTAGATGCAGATTTTCAAAATTCGAACATCAGAAAAGCTATAGCTGTTACGTTATTAAAGAGATTTCCTCAATTAACAGTGAGACAATTGGATATTTTGAATTACGATAGTTCTCTCTCAGTAGAATATGATCATATACATGCAGGTACCTTAACAAATAAATGTAAATTGATAAGTAATGTGGATCCCTTAGAAATTCTTTCCACTTTGGAAAAATTAGGTATATTAAATTATAACGATGAATGCCAAAGATATATCACAACGCTATTAATGGACGTGGTATATGAAAATGATGAAACTAAATTAGATGATAATAATAAAATGGTATTTTATCTTGGTGAACAATTAGAACAACTATTCAATCCCATGAACGAATATTCTCCAGAACAAACTGAATATAATTATAAACCACCAGCTGAAGAAGATGAATTCAAAATGAAAGAGATTATTGAAGAAGATAATGATTTAGTGAAATCTATTTGCAACGAGCTATTACAATTTCAAACAAAATTTACCTACAATTTAGTGGAATTTTTACAAAAATTTCTTATTTCATTAAGAGTTGCAGTCTTAAATAATGAAATAGAAGGATTATCGACAATGAAGTTAAATAGACTATTCCCACCAACGATTGATGAAGTAACCAGGATTAATTGCATATTTTTAGATTCTTTAAAATTAGCATCATCTTTTGGGTCTTCCGAAATTCTCAAAGCTTGTAGTATGACCATACCTTATTTTTACAAAGCATACACCCGACATGAAGCTGCCACCAAAAAATTTCATAAAGATATTGAATCTTTTTTCGATAGATTTGCAGACCAGATTCCTCATAAACAGATTTTTACTAAATTGAAATTAGAGACTATAATAAGAGGACCTCAGGAGAGGCTTTCTAAACTAAAGCTCATCATTGATAGGTTATGGAAATGTAAGAAAGATATCTGGCTGCCGTCCAATGAGAAAATGGCAGTAGAATATTACAGAAATATTGTTGATGTGATAGATTCTTTTGGTAAATTAGAAAATCCTTTAAATTCATACAGCACAAGAGTGTTCACACCATCAGGTAAAATTTTAACTGAATTAGCTAAAGGATGGCCAATTGAACTGCAATACAAATGGTTAAAGAGAAGAGTCGTGGGTGTATTCGATGTTACATTTGCTACCGATTTTAATTTTAAAAAAAGAGTGTATACAGACGATGGTAATCGTAAATTGTTAGTGATTTTCAGCGATTATGTTGTATTTTTAAGCATTGTGGGGTCTGATAGTTATTATTTACGGAATAGCAAGATTCAAAAGCCACTGATTTCCGATATTTTAATGAATTCTCTAATTAATGAGGTCCCACTGCCATCAAAAATTCCAAAATTAGAAGTTGAATGTTACTCATACATCAATAATATTATACCCACTCCTATCAATAAAAATTTATTAAGAATAGATGCACTGCGAAATCCAGATCCGTTTTCTATAGTATGTGATACTTCGATAAACAAATCAACTTCCTCTGCAAATATCACAGATTTGATTACAAAAGCAAAGATACTAGAAAAGGATACTGCATTCCATTTATTCAAGGCTATAGATGAGGAGAAGGATTTTACTTTGTACTCAACAGCACACACTCTAGAATCTTACGAAAAGGAGAGAATTAAATCAAAGTTTGCAGTATTCCTAAATATTTCTTCATCTTATGAAATATTGAAAAAATACGACCTACAATCGGCTATATTTGCTAAGTTGGACGAACATGATGGCAAAGATATGATTAAAATTGACGTACTTTCTTATGGCCATGATTCTAAAATAGAACACCCATCGTCTACAATAAATCCCGAATCACTAGTTGAAAACCTTATTAAAATTTTGGATGAGGATATAAGGACATTCTATTCATCGATTGACTCGCCAATACATGGAATCTTGCTTAATATTAATGCTGACTTTTTAAAACAACTTTCTAGACCACGAAAACTAAGTAAAACTAAAAATACTAACAATTCTAGTTCTGAAGGCACACAATGGTTTGATACGACTGATTCACCATTTATAGGAGATATTGAAGATGAAAAGAAAAAATCATTTGGAACTATTACAAGTTTTAGAAGCTATGCAAGCGACTTGAAAGATGCTGCGGAAGACTCAGCTGTAAGAGAGCACTCTAGTACTCCAGATGTACTAAAAGCGCCTGTCAAACTTAAAAATATTGCTGCTGCTCAAACAAAAAATTTATACCCTAAGAGGGTTAGTCCATCGTTAAAAGCATCAAGCCCTCGAAAAGTAACTAAAAAACAAGAAGTTGTGAAAGAGAAAGTTGGTTTTTTTGGAAGCTTGAAGGGATTGTTCTCATCGAAGAAGAAGGAAAAGCCCATATCAACTAATAAAGGTGTGAAACTGAAGAAGAATCCATCTCTAATAACAAAACATAAGCAGCAAATCTATACTATGCCAACAGTTCAGAAAGAAAAAAAGATATCCACTATCGAGGCTAAAACAGGAGAAACTAATCAAAACCTTTCTAACAATCGAACATTATCGAAGAAGTTACCTTTAATTGTGAATCCTGCTAAAAATCCCCATAGAATGTCATCTGTTATATATAGTAAACTTGGAGACGAAAAAACTGCCATAAAAAGTTCTCAGCCAAAGGATGTTGAAGCAGAAGAACTAGATTGTACTTTTTCTGCAATGTCTGCATCATCTGCAAGAATGGATATGGAAAAACCAACTTCTAACCTAATGGCCAGGAATCCCTTTTTGAATTTGCCTGAGGACAATTTTTGGTCTTTTGAAAATAACATACCCAACAAATATGATGGGATACTAGATAAAACTTCAACAGACACTAGTGATCTATCTAATCAAAATGATAAGATACTAGATGGAACTACTACTAAAACCGGTGATATAGAGACAGCTAAAGAAAATATTGTAAGCAATGCATATAACAATGATTTATTTGGAGACTTTGTACCAGTTGAAAAATTGCAGAAAGAGACACCTATCTCACAAGGCTTCACAGACTTAACTCCAATAGCTAGTAAAGAGAGAGAAGAACCTGAGGAAAAACAAAAAGAAGAACTGCAACAGAATGATGTAAACTCTGATTTTTCTTCAGAGCAACGTCTAGACAAAGCGTTGTCCCTTGAAACAGTCGATCTACAAAAAAAGTCAGATGAGACTAAATTAAACTTGGGAAGGAATGTTGAAACAGCTAATCATAGCATATTTAATACTTTGACAGATTATCCCAAACCGGGATACAAGAAGCTAGAAATTGTTAGGTCAACATCATTTAAGGAATTATTTCAACATATGCGACTTGTTATAGATAATAGTGATGCAGCCTATAATTGGAAAAGGCTCCCCAGTTTAAAGTCTGTTAGCTTAGCTGAAGAAAACAAGATAAATAATGATGTGTCTGATCTTAAATATAATAGTAATCATCCAAAAGATGTTATGCAGATACCAAAAATGGTTGTAACTTTGGAAAACGTAGATGAAGCTGAAGAAGAGCAGGAGCGTGAAACAAAATGTAGTATCTCGAATGGTAAAGAGACGTCTGACGCCAGACGTAGTGATGCTGATTTGTCCTCCGTTGTCCATGACTTACAGCAACATTTAGACAATATTTCATTTTCAGAATCTCATATTAATTATTCATCATTAATTTCCGATAAAAAGAATAACGAAAATCTTAAAAAGAATATTATCCTGATACCAAATCTAACTAATCTAGAAACACCTGATATTATGGATACGGAACATGCAATTTCAGACTCTTCTATCTTATCCCAAGATCAAATGGGATATGATAACATATTCAAATCACAAACTAACAGTCCTGATAAGAAAAGGTGGTTGGAACTTACTATTCAATCTACGGAGGACCTTACTAGAGATTTTCTAAGTATACAAGATCATCATCCTGAAACCCTCTCGAGTAGTGATCAATCATTTGAATCAAATTTAAGTTTACATCATACTGCAGATAATTCAGGTGTATCATCAAATAGAAACTTTAACAAGCCAGATGAGGAAGAAAAATCTACATTATTAGAGGAGTTAGAATTTAGTTCATTTAATATGACTTTTAACAATGAATTGTTTAAAGGAAATGACCAAGATATTTTGACAGCTGCCAATGGATCCCAATTCTTGTCTTCAGAAAGTTCGTCAAATAGACTAAATATTCCCGGAATTCCTGAAGAACCGTTATTTTATCGTTTTACTGAAGATCTCACTGCAAGTAGGAATAATTTATCAAGTGAGGGAGGGCGGAAGCTCAGCATGGGAAAAGTGAAGGATCATTTCATAGAGGATGATGATCCAATTTGGATATCTCCAAGTAAATTGGATATATTTGATATCACGAAGAGGCCAGAACTTGATATAAGGTTAAAAAGAAACGAGCCATTAGTTCAAGAAGATCAATCACCTATACCTTCGGCCAGGTCCTACGCATACCTGAAGAGTATGATAGATTTCGAAGACACAACTGGAGATTCACCTGTTCGATTACAATTCAAAGAATAAGTTCGATTGTTGTAGATATCCTACTATATATATATATGTCTGTATAGTTCCCGTCATCTAACTGGAACGCAAGTTAACAATATGTAATCACTACTGTAGTAATATTAGCAAATATGATGTGACTAATAATAAAATCTCATTTATGAAAATGTTACTGCCTTTGGATCCATGGGGGTTCCATCAGGTGCGATACCATTCAAACCAAACTTCCTTTCAGTGTATAATAACCTGGCTTTATCAAAACTAATATGTTCTGACTCCATGATACTTTTGATTTCTTGCTTCGAAGCTTCATCAAGACCTGCCCTATCGTCATTAGTATTCTGTGAGATAATATTGAATCTTCTTGAAGTTAGTCCATTCTCCAAATCATCAACAAACGAATCATTTAGGCTGATACGTCCTCCAAATCTTGATCTCAGTTTAGTGGACCATTCATTCACTCTATAAACTGTATAAAGGTGTTCACGTTAGTAAATGGGAAAGAAGAAATAGGTTTAACAAATTATTATTTATTCTTATACGTACTTATTTTCTCTTTATTGAAATAAATGAGAGAACCTAAAGCAATGAAGAGGAACAACCAAACAATTACTTTAAGATGCAGGTAATTCCACATGGCTTGATAGTCTACATTCCTTTGGAGGGATAAACTAATATGTGGTATAATCCTCATCTCTCCTTAAAAAATTTAGATGTACTTTTTTTTCCTTCTTTTCAAGGCGTAGCATAGCGTAGGTGTAGTAGTATGACTTTACTTACTATTAGTATAATAAAAACAGAAATAACGACATAAGGTGTAATAAACAAATATATCTATTTATCTATATATATATAATTGAAGATGAAAAACAATTCAGAGGATCTTTTCATCGTTGGTGTAAATCTTTGCATAACTTTGTTAGATATTAAGACTCTTTCCTTTCTTCCTACCAGTAACAGTGCTTATGATAATAATAATAATTATAATAATAAAATAAAATAAAATAAATACACACTGTTCTTAAGAATGAAAATGAAGAAAAAACGGGGAATTATGTATGCAAAAGTAAAATTACAAACCCAATTATATTTAGGTAATAATATTTTTGTATTTTTGTAGTTTAGAGTTTGAATAAGAACTGCGAATAACTATTACAAAAAAAAACAGAAGTGAAATGCAAATTCAGATAGCTCAATCTCTAGAAGCATAAGATAAATCTAAATCACATCCACCATAATTATAGTTATGAAGACTCTGAATACATGTATCAGCATCTTCAATCTTGTCATACTCTATAATAGCAACACCCGTTGGTTGGCCATTAGAGTCGTATTTTAGCTCTGCTCTATTAACCTTACCAATAGTTTCAAACAATTCGTATAAATCAGACTCTGCCGTGGTTAAAGGCATATTTGCACAGTGGACTAAACAATTTCTTTCACCGCCTCCCGTGACACCCACCGTAAATTCAGATGGCTGGAATGGTTCATCGATCGCTTTATCGGTTGGAATGCTAGAATCGTTGTCGTTCATTTCATTGTCAGAGTTCGCATGATCGTCGGTATTTCCATCTTTTGGGTTGAAGCGGCCTTCTCTGACTTCGAGGACTCTGCCTTCCAAATTATAACCGTTAAAAATTTCTATAGCCCTCTGCATTTCGTCCTTGGTATTATAGATGACAGTTCCAAACCCCCTTGAATATCCATTACGATTCAATTCAACATCTGCACGGACAACATCACCAGCTTCCTTAAACATATCCTTTAGGGCTTGCCAGTTTGTTGAATATGGCAAATTAACAACGAATACTTCATAGCCTCTTACAGTGTTAACACCGACATCTTCAGGAACCACAGGTTCAAAAGATGCTGATGAAGACTCAGCTGGTGGAGGATTATCTCTTCTAACAAAGATTTGACGATCCATAAAATAAGTTCCATCGAATCTTCTTATAGCTTCGTCAACATCATCAGGATTAGTAAATTCCACGGTACCCATACCCTTGTGACGTCCTCTGGATGTGATTATATCAGCTCGTAATACATCGCCTACCTCGCTGAATAAATAATGCAAATCTTCTGAGGTACAATCGAATGTTAAATTACCAATAAAAATACTGTTGTCGTATATCCTGGAAACTTTGGCCTCATAGCTGCTATCTATTCTCGAACTTAAATCACCGCTTCCACGAAAATTGCTGTTATATCTGCTGCTTCCATTGCCGGATGCTCTGTCGTTGTAACGAGAACGTCCTCCTCTACGACTTGGACCTCCTCTACCATGAAAATGATCATCTCCATACTTCCCAGGTCTACCTAAATCTCCTCCTCCTCCTCCTCCCCCTCCTCTTCTCCTTCCTCTTGGGGGACCTCCTCTACCTCTACTTCCACGAGGTCTTGTGTAGTCCCTTGAATTAAAGTCATTGTCATTACTGTCATAACTATTACTATTAAAGCGGCGAGTTGGTGATCTCGATCTTGATCTAAAGTCTCCAGACATTATTAGCTATGAGAGTAGAAGTAAGTGTGCTTGGCCGGTGTAATTTTAGAGGGTATTCGAACGGCAACTGCAGCTAGTGTAAGCACCCAATCGATAGAACCTTCTTCCCCTTTCTAGGTGTAGCAGAGAACATGTTCCACTAATTTTTCATTAAAATCTGTTCATTTTTGTCATGTCGACAAGAAATTTCAATTTCGAAAAAATTTTTGAAAATTCTCAGGGAAAAATAGCACATAACTCATCACGTGCTTCAATGAATACATGCGGGACACTACTTCTGCAGAACTCCACCACTATTACCGTTACTGCTAGAACCGACAGGTATCCACCGACAGGTTGAAGCTACCAGGTTTGTTGACAAGAGATACAAGCACGCGGCTGACACTACGCATACAATGGCTTGTTTCATACGATGAGAAGTCAGATTTTAAACACATACACAATACAGAAG
>JAJMDR010000054.1:0-44936 GCA_030573655.1 Cylindricascospora bacillispora | reverse complement strand
ACGGTGTGAATCATTTCACCGCAGCATAGCACAATTAATACAAGCCAAAACATTCAATTTTTATTTTGTGTTTCCTTTTTGTTTTATTTTTTACCTGTTGCGGATACAGTTGGGAATGGCAACACTAATCTTCTAGTTACCTCAGTTTCTTTATCCACTTCTTCCTCCCCATCAAACCTCAATCTGCAAGTTCCATCTCTCTTTGTCCCTATGACTACAGCGGGATAAAAGGTGGTGGTCTCCGGATACCTTGCCAATACTTGGGTTCCAGGAGGATAAGTCAATAATTTTGCAGTTGCTTTATTTATTGGGGGAATTAAAAGGATCTCTTTCCAATTGCATTTGAATTTTTTGCCCGTCTTGCCCGTTTCGTCGGGCTCTGGATCCATTATTTCGAACTTTGTTCCATCATTCGATATTTTAATGACCTCGCATTGAAACCATTCGATGTCAGCTGCCTTTCTTGGCTTGTAGGCTACCTCAGACCCAACATATACAGGTTCATTGTTGTTATATTGGCTCACCCAATACGATTGTCCACTGATCGATGTAGATGGCTTGTTCTCTTCCTTGTTCTCTTCCTGTTCCTTTGCAGCAGTGTGTGTCTCCGCTATCTTGAAACTCTCCTTGTTCTCGGATGCTGCTTCTTGTGTTCTATCGACAGCAGCTTCAGTTCCATCAAGAGGTGATGTCTTGGTGTTGCTGCCATTCGCCCTACTGTCAGAAACAGCACTCTTATTGTCAATTATCACTTTTAAGTTGGATCTTACATTGTCAAGTAGCCGGCTTGCCCTGTCCAGATTATCCAAGTGTTGTTGTATATTCAATTGGCATGTTTTCAGCTCCTCATCGCCACTTGATTTCGTAACGTTTACTGATGTATCTTCGTCAAAAGACGTAACTTCGTGTGCGTTATAGATATCCTGCAATGATGATATTATGAGATCCCATTGGCTATCAGACATGCTTTAGATGTGTGTGTTCTCGCTGGTCTTCTCCCTTTTGGTCGCTTCTGTCTGTAGTTCCCGTTGAGCTTTCGTTGTTCATCTCTTCTTATTTATCGCCTCGTACTTTTTTCTGACATGTTTTTCCTATCAATGAATACAAGAGCACACGGCGTACGCACCACCAAGAACATATACAAGGACCTATGCATATTTGCACAGGTTACTGGCTACTTCTACATTGCAAGAACAACTATATACAGTATATTTTGATTCAATAAAAAAAATTACACATCGAACAATGTAGGGCGATCCAATTAAATTAGCGATATGATAAAAAGATACAAATCGGTTGAGTGCAATTAGCATCTTCAAATCTCATATCTTTAAGTTGAACCAGTCCCATGATCCGGAGCACTCTTAAGATTAAAAAATTTAATGTATCAGATTGAGGTTTTAATCAAAAGACTACTCCAGCTTAATTTTCTCCATAACCAGAACCCATCTCCTCTAAAAGCATTTCGTCAGAAGTGGGGCAGAAACAGGAGGACTGAAAATCCGCGTACTCGTGGGCACACATCACACCACTCGAACAATTCAACCCAACTACACTTAGTTGAGAATGCCTTGTTGTCCGTGGTCTCCTTGGCAGTGCGAATGGCACTAGCGAGAGCACAAAGAAGAGAAAGATTCCATTGAATGCTTTAAAATTTTCTTCCTTCCTTTTATATAAATAATAAAACGTAAGAAAAGCAAATTCTAAAATTTCTGGAACAAAAAGGGTTTTGTTAGCAACGATGCAGAGTTAGGGTTTGAGGGAGGAGTACAAGAACAAGAGACAAGGATACAATATATAATGAACTATGATGGCGTGTATAGTGTGATGTGTTGCTTTCTGAAGAGCGGGCTGGCAAATGGATGGAGGTTTGGTTTCCAGCTGAGTTACTGGCTCGGGCAACTGGTTGCTAAACTATACAATAACGTTGTCAAATATACCTTCGCAAGGATCAAACAATTTCTGTATGCTGTGGTAGTGGTACCGTCACAGATATTCCTGTCAAATCTTTGGGCACTCATAAGTCTGCCTGTTAACATACCGCTGCGGATATTATTTGGCACCTCAATCAATAACATCTTGTTTGATTCAATCAAACCGAACCTATATGTCATTGTCATCTTGCTACAATTTCAAGTAGTATTGCTGGGTTTTGCATTGGTCTTTGGTATTATCTGTGGCCTTGCATTGGCAGTCTTCGACGGCTATCTATTGGGAATTCCAGACGTGTATATAAATTTTCCACCAGCAAAATTCTATCAATTGCTGGCATATGTTAAGCTGAGATGGATGGATACAATTGGAAAAGTTCAAGAAATTCTTTCAAGTATTCGGATCATCAAAAAAGTCTCCGAGTCTCTCACTCCAATATCGTCTAATGATGAAATATATCCAACACCAGTGTCGACCCCAATTCAGAAGAAAATGGAAGAAGATGACGAGATTGATTTATCTGAAGTCTGGGACCGCTTCGACAACGAATTGGTTGGCACTACTGTGAGAAACCCTGCCTTCTTCAATAGCGCTGTTCAAACTAATTTTGATGACATTACTTCATCTTCTACTTTGATAAACAGAAAGAAAAAAAATTGGAATTTAAATGATAATGAACATTTTATCAATGTCAAGGATTTTAAGAATATAGTAAGGTAAGCACATACACGCCAACACAAACTACATATATAAAAATAATATTCTAATAGTCAAGTATACATTATATAATAATAATATTTTCAGAATTGGCAAATTTTTTTTTTGTAGATGATAATTTGTCGCTATACAAAATTATCTATAATAAGGGAGAAGAAGCTATCGTTATTGTTATTACCACGCCGTCGCTTCCAACGACATAACCATACCATGGTACCAAATAATAAGTCTTTCCTGGATACATTGAAGTCTAAGTTAAATACAACGCTGCATTCAAAGTTTTATTTTAAGAGAAATGAAATTGAAATTATTGACTCACCTATAGATTTTTATCAGACTTTAAAGAGTAAGATTTCAACAGCTCAGAACAGAATATTTATGGCGTCACTGTATCTGGGCAAATCAGAAGAGGAACTAATTGATTGTATCTCTACTGCCTTGTCCAAAAACCCGAATCTGAAAGTATACTTCTTAATTGATGGGTTACGAGGGACAAGAGAAGCTCCACAAAAATGTTCTGCATCACTACTCACCAAGCTATGCAAAGATTATAGTAATAGAGTCGATTGTAGACTATATTTTACTCCTGCTTATAATGGGTTTAAGAGGCTTATTTTACCAAAGAGGTTTGATGAAGGTCTGGGGCTTCAACATATGAAAATTTATGGATTTGATAACGAAGTCATACTGTCTGGAGCGAATTTATCATCAGATTATTTCACTAATAGACAAGATAGATATTATATTTTCCATTCGGTACGCTTTGCAGATTATTATTACAAACTGCACCAATTAATTAGTTCAATAAGTTATAAAATTGAATATTCAATGTCAAGCAATTCGAAATTCAAAATTCTTTGGCCAAAGAATAACATAACTCTTGAGCCAATGGGTAATAAGACCACATTTATTAAGGATTCATCTTCAGCCTTAAAAAAATTCCTCTACCCTTCAATGGAGGGTAAGGAAGTCGACGATCCAACAAAATATAGTTCCAGCGAATATCCCACGGTTGTTTACCCTATATCGCAATTCACGCCTTTATTTAAAAAGGGGAAAGACATGTCTACTGAAAAACCAAGCATATTAAAGCTTATTGATAGTATTGAAAATCCATCATCAAGCTGGACTTTTACTGCAGGTTATTTCAATATGTTGCCCGAAATCAAACACTCACTGTTAAATAGCATAGCACATAAAGGGACTGTAATAACTGCATCTCCTTATGCTAATGGATTTTATGAATCAAAAGGTCTTTCTGGTATGATACCGGATGCTTATTTATATCTGTCACACAAATTCTTAAAATCAGTTAAGAAACATGGTAAAGAATCCAAAATTGAACTCAAAGAGTGGCAGAAAGGTATTGTTAATCAGCCAAACGGTTGGTCTTATCATGCCAAAGGACTATGGATTAATGATGATGATGGAAACCCAATAATAACAGTAATTGGATCGTCAAACTATACCAAGAGAGCGTATTCACTGGATTTAGAATCTAACGTTTTACTAATAACGGAGGATGAAGACTTGAAGGGGAAAATGAGAAATGAAGTTGACAACTTATTGAAAGATACAAAACCTGTCACTTTACAAGATTTTAGGAATGAGAAAGCAAGAAAAATTAGTCCGAAAGTTAAAATTGCGACTACGCTACTCGGGAAACGTTTATGATTATTACTTTGTTAGGTCCTAAACTAATAGTAAATATACTTGTATATATTTGAGAACTAGAGATCTTTTGTCTTTAAGATAGAAATCACTCTTGTCGTCTAAACGGTTAAATTCCACATAGATTCTTTATTATTTGGTAATCTTCGGTTTTGTCCAGGATATATACGCAATTCTTGATAAAACAATATTAGCAAGCATATCAATTGACAAAGAGAAACTGGTCTCGGAGTTGAGTTGAATGGAACTTCATAAAACTTTTGAAACTGACTGCAAAGATACGTTGTTATGAAAAAACAAATATTGGATAGGACACTCAAATGTTTATATTTCAATGACAATCCTGACTCTCCAGAACTCATCCAGTTTAGTGATATTTGTGGAACAAATTTAAACGCTTGAAATATATTGCCTAAAACCCATAAATAATTGAAATGTTCGATGTAGAATACACCATACTTGCCCGAGTCAGTATGGGTTAAATTAGCACATGCACATGCATAAGTGAAGACTCCGAATATGGAGGTCAACGTCAATAGGATGGATGTGACAAGGGAGATGCCTTGATATAGATTTTTGGTAGCTCGATAACGGTATAAATCAAGTAATAATTTCACTGAAAGGAGACACACAATTAAATCCTTTAAAATATACACAATTGAAATAGGCACTTTGCCATGAGGATAGAATATGGGAAATCGTTTCGCATGCTGGCTAGTCACCAGGTGAGAGAATTTATAATTCAATGAGCAGTATAAAAAGATTATATGGCTGATAAATTCATATGTAAATAGATCAAATGATATAGCATAAACAGATCTACGTCGTCTATTACATTGAATTTGATACAAGTATGAGAAGATCTTTTCCATATTTTCAGAATTGTTAGTTATCAATGAAATATAGTATTATGGATAAATAACTTTTATGATACATACTGTTATAACAGAAGATATGACTTCTGTCAGTAGCAGGAACATGGTAAGCCAATCCACTATATTATTTATCTGTTAGCCGTGTAATTAGTGCGTGTAACCTTGCATTGCATGCCCTTCAAATAATTGAAGAGCATTATAACTTTATGCCAAACAATTAATTACCCACGTGATGATATGTACAGACAGTAGATGCCATCTGAGCTCATCTCACACTTTTATGGGTCATATTAGGCTTTGAACAACAATTCTCTGCATCATGTAATAGTGTTTGTAAGTTGAACTGTAAATGAGAGGTTCTATTTGTAGATAATTGAATAATTTTTCAATTGATCTGAGCGTAACAATAATAGACTTCTGAGCCAGATAAATACTTGAATATATCTGGTTACTTAATTTTCACTGGTACTACAATTAAAAAAGGTTAGGCTAATAACAATATATACGCCAACGGATGTAACTGTGCGACCAGGTGGTATACGTATACTGAATATAGTTTGCAAAGGTATTATAAAAGTAGTTTAGCTGGCACAGCCGGGTATCAAGAAATAAAAAAGACTGCACTCAGAGGATAATAAATAAAAAATTGCTTCATTTGAAAACCCTTCCAAAGAACCATCCTATAGATACTCTTAGTTCAAAGGGTTTTCTATACTCGAATTTAACCTTTTTTAGTATCCAATGTCAGTTGTCTCAGGAAATGTAAGCACACTTGGCAGAAATTAAAAATTGTATGGATAACGAGTATAATCATATTTAGATTCTTTCATAAGGTACCGATAACTTAAGCGTACTTAAATGTAAAGTTATTTTAACAACATCTTACCTAAACATAAGCTGTTCAGCTTGAACTAAAAGCTATACATCTTTATCATTGATTACTAGACAAATTCGAAAAAGATATCAGTCAAGGTAACTTTAGCTATAGTGTATAAAATATTAATTACATATTAAATGTGGGTTGGAAAATTAAAGTAAACGTGTCATAAAGCATGGTTCGGGGAGCATTCCATAACTAATTTCACTAAACTTCACAGTATTAGCTCTTGCCGTATCTATATATGAATTTGCATAATGAAACCACGACATTTAAAAATGGAATTTTAAGATTAAAATCCTATATTTTACTAATGGAACTATCCAAACTTCAAAAGACCGATCTCAATATTGATGGATATATAAGGCTTCTTGGACTAAATCAATAAGGCAGAGTACTACCTAGGTCTATCTCTACAGTCACTGCACTTGGAAGAAAAGTGTCTTGTATTGAACTAACATTACCAAGGGACGAACTCGCTCAGTGTAACAAATTTTAATATGGCTTATAACTCTTGAAATAATATGGTAGCATTAGTCAGGAGTTAAATTCGAATTTTGGCTATAACAATATACACTTGGTTGTTTAAACATATTCCTTATGATATATGTAATAAAGAGAGGCTAGCACTATGAATTTTTCGAATCAGATTCTTTAACTGTTCATAAAAAGATGACACTGTAATAACTGCAAAGCAATAATAACTTCGGGAACTTTAATTTTTGTTAGAAATGTAAATATTAGTCTACTATGTTGAAATTTCTTGGATTATAAATAACTCACAACTATAGCCTGGGGCTTTACAGACATAAATTTGGAGTAATCATTCATATCTTTGTTCAATTCAAAACACAACCCAAAATATGTCTTATATTACTGTAAACATACTATTTGAATAATATCACATGGTTATTTTAGTATTAAATATTAAATTTATTTAAAACTTTTAGATTATAATATAAAAAAGAATATATTTTAAAAATAACTTAAAATAAATTTCGAATTATTTATTACATTTTAATGTTAAATTTCTAGTATTTTTGTCTTCCGAACAAGAAAATTTTCTTCTTTCCACATATTTATTTGAATTTTGAAAAAAATACTTTCGGAAAATAAAATTAAGGACTTTCACATCTTCAATCGAAATTATTCGGAACGGCAAGCATGGCCTTTTGAAATGCTACTGAAGAGATCATAGCTAAAGACAAAAAGATATAAGCACTCTCAATTATCCCTGAACTTTTATCTTATCTATAAAGTAAAAACAAAGCAGTCTACTAACGGGTAAATAATTTCTGGACTTGAATTATTTGCATGGTTTACATAAGTAAAAGGTTTTTTATCCTTCTTTGAACTACAATATCTGTAGATATTTACGTGATAAATAATAAAATGGATGTGATATGGCCTAATAAATTAGTTACAGTTATAAGAATTGGATAAAAACTCGGTGCATATTTGTTGCGGAAGTCGTGTCTATTATGTTGGGCTATACAATATCTAATTGTTTAACAACTGAACTAGTATATGGAAATCCTATTGAAAATATAATAGGGAAAATATTCGGTCATACGTCTATCCTAGTTTATAGATGGTTTTTAATTAATGGTCATAGTAGACATAATTACAGGGGTTTAGTTTTCTAGAAACTACTATATCTTCCATAGCGCTTCGGATATTTGAATTCATTTGGACAATAATCTGGGGCGAACCTAAGAACATGACTAAATTTTATAAGATTGCTCAGTCTAGATTTATTATTACAATAACTGGTAGCGGTCAAAATTTCTAATTCATATTCTTTTTGGAGTAACACTTGAAGGGGTAACTGAGAACTAAAAATCTTGATAAAGGATTGCTTGCATTAGCTCGGTAGAATCATTATCAAATTGAAAACGTAGTGGTTAATTGCCTATTCAGGCCTGAAGAAACTAAAATGATATTATTTACCCATATAATAATTTCTTTTATGGTTATTTTCAATTTTACAGATTTTCTACTTGATCTAATTAAGGCTAAAGCTTTGTTAGCACTATGATCTACATGTAGTATTGTAGGAGAATGTATTCTTGTTCAATTCTTTTTGTAAGTGCTGAAACTTTGCAAACTTTTGTAATACCTGGTAAGGATACTTTACGTACCTTGAACTTCGTTTTATATAGTATCAGCCTGGAAGCCTAGAATAACTAGTCACAAATTAGTGAATATTAATCCCTTTGGAGATTCATATCAATTGACAGCTGTAGTAATAATGCAAAAGTTCAATAAAGTAATTTTACATATAGTGCAACTTTCGGATAATATTATAGTTAAACGTTAGAAGAGATACAAGTAAGTCAATTTTACAATATGTGTGTACTGGGTGTTCTCTTATCTATTGTATCTTTTTAAGATGGGAGGCAAATTGCCGTTTTAAAATAGGTTTTGTTAATGCTAAACTCTACCAATATTGTATCCTGATCTAATTGCTTAATCGAAGATTGAGAAGGGTTAAGCAAGTTTATATACTTTAATTATCGATTGAGTGTTACTCTAGTGTTTAAAGTATGCTAGCCTGTATATGTCATTTTAACAATGATACACAATGTAGAGTAGAATTTTGCAGATGTTTGACCTGAACTGCGAATTTGCTGTTTATAGTTAAATACATAATAAATACTGAGCTTGATCTAGTAAGTGAGTGATCTATTCAGATAACTAACTCCTAAATAATGTTAGACTAGTTATTTTGGTTTCAATAGTTTAGTGACTAAGTATTTTGATATTTCAAAATGTTGATAGAGTAGACAAATAGGGAATTCTAAACTGTTCTGAGCTACGATTGAACTAAAAGACAAGTTCTTGTAAAGTTGTAGTTCATTGGAAAACACGATAAGAGCGTTTAGGTTTTCTAGATTACTGAATCGTGTGATATGGACAGTGCCTGTCATAATTAGCTTCTTATATATATTCACTTGAATAAGCTCAAACATAACACTCAGATCCTTTCATTTCATTACTGCTTATACTCAATTGCACTCTCCAAGAGTGGCAGGTTAACTATGATACTTCTAAGAATTATAGAAACAAGACATGGAAGTGACTATTGGATTCAATAGATTTATTAACTAAAAGTAGTTAATCTTGAGGGATCTTGAGTAAGTTCAATAATAAACCTTTAGCACGTAAATTGTTCCCCCCTGTGGCATTGTAAGCTCGGATATTATAGTACACATGGAGATGATATACTTGCATAGAAAAATATTAGTTTTTTGTCCTTTATATGTACCAAGAACTTGAGTTGCCGAAAATAAATTGTATTAAACCAACTTTGAATTAGTTGGTGAGAGAGGTAGATCTTTATAATGCAATAGTCTTTTGGATTCGTAGGAAGTTCTAATTAATCTGGGACATTTATAATGTCTAACCTAAATATTTGGCCCATGATATTTAGCAAATTGTTAAGAATTGTGTTGTCTGTTATGTTTTACTTTTTGTATCAATCTATCCTACTTTAGTGAAACCAAACACTATGACTAGATCAATTCAGTGTATATGTAAACTTAGAACCTACTTTTAGCCCATAAAATGATAATTGTATAATGAATTTAGTTATTGTTACTAATAAAATTGAAACAAAAAGTTGATTCTCTTCATACTATTCGATGTGGAATTTATTGTTAAGTTAAACATGTTAGTGGTAAATAACAGGATATTATTCAAAAGTTTTAATAGTAATGTAAATGAGGTAGCCAGTGACAATGGCATTTAAAAGGTTTATGAAAATTAGTTCTATAAATATGTAAGATCATTACTTTAGTTTGTTTCAAGCTACCTTACAACATCTGAGTGGAATCGAAGGCTACGCTTAACCAAAATAAAGTAATGATCTGCTAAGTTATAGTGGTTGCTTTTTATACCTGTGTTTGTGAAAACTATGTAATTATGTTGGATCTGGATGACAATTTTAATAAAATAAGGCATGATGTTCGATATCTTTCCCGTCAATAATATTTTCCTATTAAATATCACCTATTGTCAATTAATTGTACCAAGTTTTCCTTTTCTATATACAGTTGTCGTACTCATTAAGGTTTTCTCTACATATCGTGAAGTTATTACTCCGAGATAATTCGCACACAGTTGTGGATAGAAGGGGAATTCAATCATAGACTATCTCATTCCGTTCAAAGTTGGTGTTATTACGACCGACCAGAGTCTCTAATTGTGAGTATAATTAAGGGGGCGACTTGACTGTTTGATTGACATAGTTGACGCTTACTATTCACACTGGAGAAATGAATAAGCAAATATTGAAATATAGGCGTTATATGATTAAAGTGTTCAATATTGTTGAAGTAGGATTGAAGTATAAGGACATGCCAGCAGTAAGCTACACAATAGTAAAACTCTTAGATTGGCGAAATTGCTTAATTCTTCTCAATCCTGGGATACGTCAGTGATGTACTTTCATTGTGTAGTAATTGTTACTCTAGTGTTTAAAGCACACCTGCCTGTAGAGGTCAGTTTAACAGTTGAATTTGAAAATATCAAAATATTGTGTTCTCACTTTATTCTATTCGGTTAACAAATATGCTATCTAAATAAAAAAATGTACTAGAGTCATAGTTTGTCGTCGGAATATATCCCTAAAATAATTTGGATTTGTAATGCTATTTCCAGTCATTCAAACTAAAATTTATTGTGCGCTTCATTCGATACGCATATGTCTAATTGGCAGAATATTGTTAAGCATAAGTAATGGAGCACTCTCTCTCATTTGCAGTAAATATTTTAAAGTATTGTTCATTAAAAGGTTGAACACCTTTAAAAATGGAAATAGATATATTTGGTTATCGACAAAGATAGGAGGCAGCAAGTTGGAAAACTGCAACAGTTGTAGTACATAGAGAACATACACCATCTCCCACTGAAGCAAGCAAAGAAATATGGGTAGTAGAATATCTAAAATAAGTATTTAATCGCAGCACCAAAAATATTGTACCATTGAGGTTTTTAGTGGGTTTTATTTTAGTCCCATTGAATTTAAAATAAAATTTTGTCCAACCACGCATGTGGCTTGTACTTATCCTTATTAATCAATAGGGTTGCTCAATGTTTTTAATCTCTCGATTTTCAATAATAAAATTCTATGAACTACTGGAAAATATTTACTGACTTAACAACAGGCACAATGAATATTATGGGGGGAATATGCGATAACTAGGATACTGATTACATTAGATGAAGCAGTTTGAGCATATTTTAAATGTCCAAAGATAAGTGAGCAGCAGGATACCTAAACCACTTATTTAGGACAATCTTCCCACACTGTATGCTTAGGTAAACTGAAGACCTTGTCTCGTAATTAAAAATTACATGGTTGACTTTCATACAGTCATAAGCGGTATTAATATTGTTACAACAAAAGAGTTCAAAGATATCTTCGGAGATTTATTTATAACAAAAGACTTCTTAAAAATCTGCTTTCTGCATCAGAGGGTTTAGAAATACCTGCAAAAAAGGAGTGTAATAGGATTTGTATAAATTAAAATGAACAAATATTTCTAGCAACGTCAGAAGCAAATCTTTTAACTCCAGTTTCTTCCATTTTGAGTTAAGGATCTGCGTATACTCCAACTTATAAGATTTTCTATTAAATTCTGGCAACAAACTTCAATCGTATTGCATAACTAAAGTGCTTGAAATATTCTAGTGGTTTTGAAATTAGAAAATTATTAATTGATTGTAAACTAGTCGTGCGGGTGCCTTTGTCCACTGTCAATGAGAATGTAAGAATACAAATAAATGTATGCTCTAAGTAATATTTAGTTATTGTTGTCGAGGCCCCCATGAGGGTGTTTAAGATGGTCTTGTAAATAAGGATTGAAAGTAGCTGAGTTGCCTTGGGAAGAATATCTTCATAAATTGTTTTATTCAAAATAGCACTTAAAAGAGTTAGTCGAACTACCAAAGAAGATTATTCGATATTAGGGGGGAAGCTTCAGAATATTCTGTTTCGAGAATAACGTAGATTGATTGTATATTGAACTACCTTGGACAGTATTTATGAGCCATATGGTTTCTGCGTATGTGGAACATAACCCAGCATGCAAGATTAAAGTAGAATATCATCTCTCTAGAATAAACTGTTGGGTGGAGAAAAATTAGTAATTAAACTGAATATACAATCCGTAAATTGGATATGGTATAACTTGTATTTTTGCCGCTGATATGAAAATTGACTGAACGTATCCTTTTTTACAAGATAAGGGATTTACTAGTTGTACTAACTAGATATTTCGGGACTATCTCGATCTTGAGCATGGTAATTTGTTTCTAGGTCAGTATATATGCTCCTATAGCGTTCATAATTTTCCATGTTCGTATTGGCTCAGGGACTAATCCGTTAGGTATAATTGCTTTATGCAGAATCCGTAAAGTCTATCGCGCTAAGGGCAGTAAACTAACAGGCAATTTCGTATCAATGCAAGGGAAGGAAAAACTTGTGTCAATATAAAACCTCCAAGCAACTACTAGATTGTAAAGTAATACGAAGTCTTGTTTAAGTTATATAGTGTCAGCAATATTCAGTTTTGATTCTTTCTTAAGACCGTTTGAGTTGATTTTCGCTGAGTACATTCCTAAATTGTGGAAGAGTACTTTTTCCCAAAAGTATTTTACCAATACAAATCTTAAAATATAAAGCATAAAACAAACTTAAATGTATAGTAGTATACTACCGTTTCCCCTACTATCGCTCATTAAACTTTTCAACATTTATTGAGGTAATATTTAAACACAATATTAATTATAGAATTTCTCTGCTTGTTTTTTTTCTCGATTAACTTTATTTTCTTAATTTACTATGTACGTATATAAGACAAATATATAGATAACCAACCAGTTAATACTTTAAGTAAGAGAGATATTGACAATACCTACCTTTCTGTTCACCTTTCACCTTCTTTTTTTTTTTTTTTTTTTTTTTTTTATTTTTTATTGTATTTAGCTTCATTTAACGTTGTTGATAAGTAGGATTATTTGTTGAAGTACGATTTGTGGCATTTTCTTTTAAAGCGATTAATTGTCTTGATCTAAAACCTTCATAATGAATAAATGATGTCGTTTCAATTAAATCTTGTAAGTGAGTTCTTATTAAGAATTCTCTTAGATAGACGAAGTCACATTGATTTATATCTTCAATGTTAATTTTACTCCAACGATTTTGCCTACCTCTGACAACTTGACCATCAATTTCAATTTCATTTTCCGATCCAATAACTGCAAAAGGTATAATTGACCTAATGCTTTGATTCAATATTAACTCATCCTCGGTGAAGTCGTCTGAATCGAAAGGATAGAATTGTAAATTATGTTTGGTAAATTCTTCCTTGACTACTTTTCTGAAATTCATTCTCTCGCTCAATGTTAATGTGTCTGACTTTGCGATAACTGGTATAACATTAACAATCTCTGTCAGCTTTTGTAAAGCCACTAAGTCCAATTCAGTCAATCCCATGTGATGAGGTTGCAGGAAATAAAGAACGGCATGAACACGAGTGTCGACAATATGTCTTTCACGTTGAGCTGTCAATTCTTTACGCAAATATTGAGAATATTGCTCTTTAATGTACTTAACGATTGGCTCCCAAACCTTGTTATTGTTTATGTTATCACCAAAACCAGGTGTATCTATAATATTAATGTTCAAGCGAACTTTATCTTCCACCAAAACATGCGAAGATATCTTCATCTCCGTAGTTTTAGTGACTGGCTGTTTGGTGATATCATTGCCAGTAGCGGAGTCAATCAAGTGGGAAGCAAACAAAGTATTGATCAAAGTACTCTTCCCAAGTCCGGAATGTCCTACTACCATAATGTTGAACTGGAAGCCTTTTTTCAATAGTCTATGTTCAATTTGATTGGTAATTGTATCGAACCCGACATAAGAGGTTGGTTGTATCTGGTCGACTTGCATGTTGCTGAGCTTTGTGAATTTGTGAAACTGAGTAACTGAACGCTGTAGTAAATATAGGTCAAAACAAAAGGTAATTGACACGAATATATATGAAAACTTTTGTAGAGATTATTCAGGTGTTGCTGCGGAAAAGACTGGGTTTGGAACTCCTGTTTTTTTTCTTTCTTTCCTTCTTGAGAGGTCCTTATCTTGCTTCTTCTTTTCCTTTACCGCTACTGAGGACTCAAATAGAAGAACTTGGTGCCGGTGTGATAGAATTGGTGCCAGTGCAAACCTTCAAACAACTTCGTTCTGACCACCACAGATCAGATTATTTTAGTTTTTGTGATTCTCGAGATTATTTTCATTTTTTCGCGAACAATTATCACATGAGCACTGCGCTGGTGTGCAGACAAATGCACCAACAAATCTGAGTGTGTGTGTTGGTCAGTTGTCTGGGCGCAAAGAGAGCGCTCTGTTTCAGCAGTTAATCCTCCCCATCACACAACGGCCTTACTGGAGGCAGGTTTGTTGGTTTGGCAGTAGAAATATTCCCACCCCTGTGTCGTCCCGGCCTCCTCCCCGTTTGCTCTTGCAAGAATTTACACCATGTCACGTGCTAGTGGAACTTGTGAATTTTATTAGTGAATGAAATTTGAACAATAATAGTGTGGTTGAAAGGTATGAAGTATTGAACAGAACTGGAATACAAGGGCAGGTAGAGAGGTCAGCGATAGTGACTTTTGAGGAAGGGCGAGGAACTACCACGAGAAGTTTAAGCTATGTCGTTACAGTCTATTATATCGAAAAGTCCTTCCGGAAGGAATAATGGGTTGCTGAATAAATTACTTAATCCACTAAGAAATAGTAGCAGCCGTGGGAGCAATATTGGGATTCTATCTAATTTTGTATTGAATCCAGCCCCAGCTATAAGAATTACCGACATTTTCTTCAACGACAACGGCATATTACTTGCTGCACCAAAGAAGAAAGTTTCACATCAAAAGAAAAGATCCAAATTATATGGTCCAGGAAAGAAGCAACTGAAATACCTTCACAATGTAGACAGATGCTCATCGTGTGGTCATTATAAGAGGGCAAATACATTGTGTATGCATTGTGTCGAACAAGTCCACTATTTATGGAAGTCATTGGACGGAAAGAAGAAAGGCAGTGATATTCCCATACAAGAACAAGGTTTGTCCGAGCTTGATCAAAGAATAATATATCCGGGCAAGAAGGACACCCCATACCTTCAGCAATTAAAGGATAAAAGTGCCTATTTACAACGTTACATGAGAACACTGCCATTTGACAATAATACTACTAACAAAAAGCAAGATTCTTAAATACCTTATTGCTAGACTCTCCCCTCCGCAATTCCAAACTACTTTTTCATGTAAATAAACATTTAACTATTATTATCATATATAAACTTACTATCAGTAAAAGAAAACAGAACTACGACCAAACGTCCACTTCACGCCGTAAAGGGTAAAAAGTTTAATTTTGTATTAGTTATAAAAATATAAAAGATATATATAATATATATATACAAATAAAAATAAAAATAAAAATAATCTATACATATACACTTGTTCTTTCGTTCGTTCTTCCTTTCTCTTACTTTATTCTTTTTTTTCATTATTTTTTAATTATTGAAAATTAATAAAATAAGCACATAAGGAATAACATAATATAACAATTAGTATTAGTATTAGTATTAGTATTATTATTATTATTATTATTATTACTATAATTTTATTATTATAAGCTGATTATTATTATAATTATTATATTTTTTTTATTTTTTAATTGTCCTTTCAAATGGAAAGTCAAATAAATAAAAAAAATCCTCAAAAAAAAGGAAATTAAAAGAGGGACTTAATGGGGATAAGAGGGAGTTTCAGTGAGGGATAGATAAAAAAAAACAACAAAAAGAAAAACAATGTAATAAGTATATTCTCTTTTATTTACATAACAGAACAACAAGAGAACTTAGAATCCTTAGAATCCTTAGCTTCAGCAGCTTCAGCAGCTGGAGCTTCCTTGGTAGTTCTCTTTGCTTCCTTTTTAGTGTCCTTAGCAGCGGTAGCAGCAGAGTCTTTGGCACCAGAAGAGGCAGCGGCAGCAGCACCGGTAGCCTTTTCAGCAGCAGCAGAGCTAGTAGATGGGAAGAATTTCAAGGCAGTTTCGTAGAAAGTCTTACCTTGGATTTGAGCAATTCTCAATTCTAAATCTGTTGCAGATCTGGAACCGTCAGCACCGGCTAACGTACCAGCACCCCATGGAGAACCACCGTGAACTTCTTCAATGTTGGCTAATTCAGCAAATGCATTCTTGTAACCTAATGGAACGTAGATAATACCGTGATGAGCTAAGTAAGACAAACAGTTCTTAACAGTACTCTCTTGACCACCACCGTAAGAGGAAGTAGAGATGAAGAAACCACCAACCTTACCGTTCAAAGCACCTTGAGCCCATAAACCACCGGTCTTATCCCAGAAACTGGACCATTGAGCTGGTAAAGTACCGAATCTAGTTGGCACACCGAATAAGAAGGCGTCGTATTCGGTCAAGATTTGTTCAGTAGCGACTGGGATGTCGGAAGGCTTGGAAGGAGCGTTCATTTGGGATAAGATATCATCTGATAGAGTTTCTTCGACTCTGTATAAATCGGCCTTACCACCGGCAGATTCGACACCCTTCTTAACCGATCTAGCTAAGTTGTCAACGTGACCATAAGTAGAATAAACAATAATAGCGACTTTTGGCATTTTTTATAGTTATTTATGTATATGTGTATGGATGATTAGGTATTATTATTATTACCAGTACTATTGTAATAAATTGAGCTTAGTATAAAAGTATTGACAGTGGAAATTGGGACGACAATTACAGAGTATCAAAAAAAGATAAATAAATATATTATATATATATCTGTTTTCTTTATTTATTCTATCCCTTTTTATAAGAAATTTTGTACTAAAAAGAAGGAAAAAAAACGAATAAATATATATGAGAAAAACTTGTTATAAATAAAAAAAGAAGATGTGATTAGAACAGAAGAGAAAAGGAAGATAGAAAAAAAAATCAGTTCGAGGTAGAAAAAATAAAAAAAAGGTAGAGAAATATAATTAATTATTAATTCGTTATATTATATAATGATTGAGAGCGGAAGGAAGAGAGGGAGAAGTATTATATAATATTTCGAGAGAGAGAGAGAGTGTGTGTGAATAACAATTATAAGACGAAATTAATTTTTCAAAATATTGCACAGCAAAAAATAGCGAACAGACAACAAAAAAAAGTACGAAACGAAAACAACTAATTTAGCCAATTAGAAGCATTTTTGTATATATATATAACTGCATATAGGTAGGCGTGAGACAGAGGGTACCAATACAAGATTACAATTGTATATATATAGAGGGGTGTGTGCTATGCGGACAGAGTGTGTGTATCTTCAGAGTACAATTGGGACTTCAATTGAGACTGAGACTGAGACTGGAGAAACAAGATGGTAACAGCAATAGCTTGAGGTGTTGCGTCTCCTGCCACTTAATCATAATTTAGTGATGATATTTTCTTCATTGTGCTTGCAAAAGGGATTTTATTCTATCAAGGATGTAAAAGATTACTCAACTTACTCTTGGGAGAAGAAACAAAGAGAAAATCATGGAATTTTTCTGTCTCGCAACTTAATTACGACAAAAATAGGAGACATTGGGGGGGAGGAGAGAGAAGGGGGGTGTAGCTCCTTCCATACGTACGTTGTCACTTTGTCCCCCTCAAATATGTACACTGTGGGACAATTTCAAGATCATGTAACAATCCACGAAAGGGTTTCCTGAAATAGTAATGTGTTTACATTTCTGTTGACCAATCGGGTAATTACAAACAAGTAATATTGCTATATATAATACATTTTTACAACGCCAGTACACGAAAATGCTTTTGCTACGAGGTTATACTTTGTAGTAGTCCATCACATTTGGGTTTCTATCCGCCCCTCGTGCTGGGAGATTGAGAGGGGTTATAGTTTAAAGAGGTCTTGCAGGATTTCTCTGGGTGGCAATCTTCTCTCATTAGATTACCTCCGTTGTTTCCCCCCTTTCTACTACGTGTCAGATGACATATGGTGGAGAGGATAAAGAGTTTAGGGAGTGGGACACGCAATATTCTCGAGGAACACACAAACAACCCAAACATGCTATGCTCCGCGTGGAGTATTTGTATTTAGATTAGAGTTCGTTTTTCCTACTGCTTTAGGCAATGATCTTCTGATTATGAGGTTTTACCTCCGTCACGTCAGCCGTGAAAGTAGAAAGAAATTGGGCGACACTATCACGTAAAAGAAATACTCCTGATACTATTAGAGTGTAAAATAAAATACATCACGGAAAAAATTTTCTTAAAGAAAAAAAAGACCGATCTGTTTTTGCATAATAAGACCGTCGCGTCGCGCCCTTGCCGTCAACCAAACCAACCAGCCATCTTGCCCGGCCCGACCGCGCCGGCCCCGTGGAAGATCGTTTACTCTTTCAGCTCTCCATATCGAGCACGTGAAATATGCATGTGTTACCCGGCAATTCCTTTTCTCTCGTCATCGCAAGAAGTGGCAGGTTCTTTTCTTACAACAAACTACGCTAATTTCTGGTCACATTTTTACAACAGCAGTACACTCCGCTATGATTTTCCTCACTCGCTATATTTTGCCGTTACGGTCCCCCCCCTTCCCCCCACTAATAAAAGCAAGGTATTAAAAGACAACAACAAAAAGAAACCGCTCGATTAATATAACGTATCCTTATCCGGTATGTTGTGATAATAAGGCAACAGTCCTGTCCAACGACAGGTATCTCCATCTATCTCTGAACTATCCGTCCATACCTGTCTTTTCAGCCTCCACTGGAAAAATGTCCCTGCCGTCATGCCATAATGAAGCCTTCATGTTCCTCTTTCCCAGTTTAAACAGGAATCAGGTAATCAGAATATCTCGTCTGTATGAGAGAAAATTGGATTTTTGTCATTTTTTTCTTCGATTTGGGCAGAAGCGTAAAAATTTCACACACACAATAAAACTAATTTACTGAGAGGGAGAGAGAGCGAGGGAAAAAAACAGTAAAATTCTCTAGATTATCGGGCTTTTTCTTGCTAGATTGAAAATTTAGTCTATTTCAGCTTCGATAATTTTAATCAACAGATATATATATATATATATAGGAAACGGTTGGAATACACTGAAGAAGTTGCCTCCATATATCGATACAAAGAATAGTTCCTCCAAACAAGTAGCGATAAATACACCACTGTTAAAAGTACGAGCGGAACTATGACTACTGTGTCCTCGCATCATCGGCAGCCATCACCTCCTCCAGTTTCTCCAACGAGCGCCGCAAAAATATCATCGAAAATGATCAACCTATTCAATAGTTCATCTTTCAAGTCGAAAAACAAATCTGCCAGCATCAGTTTGTCGCCATCATCATCAAATGGCAGCAGTATTACTAATAGCCCATCGTCATGTGACCAGAAACAGAGAATTGATGACCTTCTGGATACTGAAGACCATCACAACAACAAGAACCTAATATCACCCGCTGCATCCATAACCTCTTCTACACGATGTAACGCCCAGAGTAGCGCCACGACGTCTGCGTCGCCCATGTCAACCTCCTTCACAAAGGACAGCGGCAACTTCGCAATTCCACATACGACAAATAGTTCTACATCACTGAACTCTACACAATGTGCGCAACTCTCTCCCCATTTCATAATATTCGAAGATGGCAGACACGAACATCACCTGAAAGTCGCCAAAAGACAAGAAAAGCTGTCCACCATGCTGAAGAATATGGTAGGTGCTCAAAAACTTCGAGGCGAGGCAAGGAGTGCAGTGCCTGACATCATGTCGGACTCAACTTTTAATAGTACAGTGGGCTCTAAGAAAAATTCAAACCCTCCTTCTTTGTTTGCTGGATTCGTTGACCAAATCAATGATCAGAATACAACCACACCGATAATAAGTGGATCCTTTAATGGGCTTGACAAAAAGATGTATCAGAACTCTAACCAAAACATCCCGGTATCTTGTTCATCTACTTTGAATGCTGACAAAAACTCATTGTCATTTGCCCAAAAGTATGGTAGATGCCAAGAGGTTCTAGGTAAAGGTGCATTTGGTGTCGTAAGGATTTGCCATAAAAAGGATCCTTCGAATAACAAGCAAACACTTTACGCTGTCAAAGAATTCAAGAAACGAACAAATGAATCAGTAGAAAAGTATTCAAAGAGGCTAACTTCTGAGTTTTGTATTTCATCTTCTTTACACCATCCAAACATTGTATCTACTTTGGATTTGTTTCAAGATGCAAAAGGTGATTATTGTGCGGTAATGGAATATTGTACAGGAGGTGATCTTTTCACGCTAATAGTGGCAATGGGGAAATTGGAATACTTGGAAGCAGACTGCTTCTTTAAACAATTAATTAGAGGTGTTGTATATATGCATGATATGGGTGTATGCCATCGTGATTTAAAACCTGAAAACCTATTATTGACCCACGATGGTGTCTTGAAAATCACCGATTTTGGGAATAGTGAATGTTTTAAGATGGCATGGGAAACGGACATTCACCTAAGTGGAGGTGTTTGTGGCTCAAGTCCCTACATTGCTCCCGAAGAATATACTCATGAAGAATTTGATCCAAGGCCAATTGATATTTGGGCTTGTGCTGTTATCTACATGGCGATGAGAACAGGAAGACAGTTATGGAACACAGCTACTAAAAACGATCAGTTTTATTTAAAGTATTTAAAGGGTAGAAAAGAGAAGGGGGGTTACGAACCAATAGAGCTGCTGAAAAGAGCACGTTGTAGAAACGTAATATACTCCATGTTGGATCCTGTTCCATCTAGAAGATTAACTGGTAAACAAATTCTGAATAGCGAATGGGGTAGAGAAATCAAGTGTTGTTTGGACTTCAAGGATAGACAAAATAAGGCAACGTCTTGATTCTCACTGTTCTAACATGATTTATCGTCAAAACACTCATGAAATTGTAACACAAACTTGCATACAAGTAGTCTTCATAAGAGGATGAATATTTATATATCAAAGGAAAAAAAATAATGGCAACATCAATGATTATATCATTATGTACATATGTATTTTCGCTTATATGTTGTATCTTATTAGCATATACCTGGATTACTGGTGCTATTACCCCTACTTCATTAGCATGCTATCATTGCTAAACTGGGCAACTTCCTACCCTATCTCCCTCTATTTTTTATTCAGTTAATGGGAACTGACATTTAATTGCTAGGCGATATATGCATTTACAAGAAAACACAAAATGAAATTGGAAGAAAAACACAGCTACAACTACAATTATATTTTCGAATTTTTTTCCTATACTTAGTGGGAGAGGTATTAACTATTTGATACCTAATGCACAAATATCTAAAGACATCATTTGGTGTAATAGTTCTTCAATCTTGTCATCAAGCAACCCGTTAGCATAATCCTCACGTGATTGCTGATCTAAATATTGCTGAATTTGTGCCAATCTTGTATAACCATCGGTACAGAATCTTAATTGAATCTTAACTAAAGCTTCAAAACTTGGATCATAATATGGCACTCTTAGAGATATCAATTTTGGAATTTCTTCCTTTAGTTGATCATTTAAATTAGTAAATACATCCTTTGCTAACGTTAACTCCTTTTCAGCACGGGGTAGCTTTGATGCATCTTTTGCAGGCTTATCGATTAAACGACGTACTTTAGCTTTTGCAGCGTCGTAATCTTGCTTTTTATGGTCTCTCTTCTTTATTGCTTCATCGATCTCTTTAAAATAAGTAGAAAATTTAGTGATCGGATCTAAGACGGTTTCTCTAAATGGACCATCCAATTGTTTAACCGTTTCGGTGTCAAAATCTTGAACACATTGTAAATAGTAATTCCCTACATTGTAACCACCCCCACTAATATACTTAGAATCATCATACAAATTGGAAATAACCTCAGCAATAGTAACTTGAGATGCAGTGACTGCTCTTAGTGCATCCAGGTACTCCTTTGATTCCTTTTGTAGTTCGTCACCTGCCTTTTTCAACACTTTATAACGACGTTCTTCCATATCATATTCCTTATCGATAGTTTTATCCACATTTTTAACAATCACACTGTTACCAGCTCTATTTATGGCTTTCTTGAAACCTTCCCAACTCATGATAGACTCCTTTTAATATGCGTATGTCTTGCTTTCTATTCGAAGAGACTTCCGGCCACTTTGTCTAGAAGTTAAATGCCGGGGCTCTTAGTATTTATAATAATTTAAGATTGTTTCGTCCCCTTTGCATAAATTTTATTCTTTTTACAAAACTGAAATTCTAGTTAGATTTTGTTTCAATTTTGTAAAAAAAATTATAAAATAACGCTGACGGCCCATGAACAGGTAACAGCCAACGCACGTGACTGTACTTGTTGTGTCAAGCTCGATGAGCAAGATGTGTCAGCTCAATGAGCTCTGAGATCTGATAAAAGCAATAGTTATTAATTAAGAAAAGGAATATAAAACTAAATAAATAATATATATAGTAATATTGCTGAAAAGAATACTACTCGGGGAATAAATAAGGATCGTTAAACGGTAATCATGGAGAAGATATCTGGATCAAGAATTAAAAAGATAAGGAGAAGTTATACAGTTTAGATTAGAACTCTCTCAGTGGTTGGTAAAGGAATTGGTCTGGCCAAAAAGTAGGAGTTTTGTCTTGTCGCCACACCAGCGTATGCGTTGTACCATGCGATAAAGGCGACAATGACACCGAGAACACCACCGGCTCTTATAACACCGGTTCTTTCTGAAAATTCACCAATGGACAACAGTAGGAAGACCAAGGCCAATAGGAAAAACAATAAGAAGAACATGACGGTAGATTTTAATGTACACAAGGTCAAACCGTATGTGAAGATAGTCCAACCCAGTAAATAGAATCCTAATGCGTTGTGTAGATCACTTGGCTTGTCTTCATAAGCTTGCAAGATACCAAACCATGGGATATGGATGGCACCGAAACTTAACCAAAACCCACCATAGGAGCACAAAGCGGTACCACCAAAAGTATTCTCTAGGGCGATTTCCCAAATACCAGCTATTAATTGAACTAATCCACCGTAAAACATCGCCAAACCAACAACGACGTTGGGAACAATGACACCTTGTGCTCTGGCATTGAACATTGACAATACAAAGGTTGTCAATGCGAAAGCTGACAAACCCAAGGGAGCTGGGTTACCAAACTTGTGGGTGGAGGCAGGTGCCAGACCTGGGTTCAAAGTACCACCAAAGGCTTCGTACAAATCACTCTTCAAGAATTTTTGTCTACCAATAAAGACGTATTCGTTATTAGCACCGGACGAGTAAATCTTGCCCAAATCGTCGCTAGTTCTGCCAATTGATTCCTCATCGGTAGGTAGCTCTGCATTATTGCTGTTGTTTGGATAGTATTGCTGGTTTTCTAAATCACCGTGACTGGAGGTTTTGTCTGCCATTGTGTTCTCTCTCGCGTAAAATAGTGTTGTTTGGTTGTTGATATTGCCTTATATCTATATGTATATAGAGGGATCAGCTGATAAATCTTTAAAAGCTTTGTTTGATTGTTCTGAGTAGCTGAGAGGGAAGATAAGAAAGTAACCAAAAGAAAGAGAGAGCGTCCACAAAATCAATGAGGTCCAACAGCAACCATTTATATATCTCAAAATATTTCCAAGATTCATCAATGCGCTTCCCAGCCTACGGCACGTAGTGTCCCTATCGAGAAGCCTTAAAACAGTGTATTACAGACCAGCCAGCACTGTCCATGTAAACTAAGACAATTAATTAAAATTCGAAACACGGCCAGACGAGATATGCAATGCCCCTTCGCACCTGAATCGCTGGATATTCCTCAACGATCTCGAGAACTTTAAGTTCAACCGACAAGCATGCCGGTGACGATGTACTCCACTTTTCTACAGTTCCTCGAGATACTCCAAAGGCGGTCACGTAGTTGTCTATACGACGCCGTGCATGTACCCTGTGTTACTGCATATCACACACACTTATCCAGATATCCCGTCCCGGAAGTTCGGAGTGTTCACCACAACTTGTCTCCCCCCACTCCCTTAATTTTACAGACCGGGCGGGTACTTACACAGACTCCGCGCAATGAAATGTCTCCGGCAGGGTAGGGCTATGTCTCCCCAACATATTGAAAGGAGAGTCATATACATACCCCGCATATACTACCTCCACGCTCCCCTTATGCGTGTCTCGGTGCTCCTTCCGACACTTCAGTAGTAGGGGCGTCTGCAGATGATACCTGCGCGCTCCGATCCCATAAATGAGTGAACCCCGGATTAAAGGGACTTATAGTTTTCGCGCCGTGAATGTCATTTAAATCTCCCCTTATCTACCCTTTCCTTTTTTTTCTTTTTACTGTTAACCCGCTTTTTCCTATTTAGGTATCACATTAAGGTGTTGGTACATCAACAATTTAAGTAATCGCCTTTCTATTATATTCTATTTTTATTTTCGAATCACACAGATCAGGTCATATTTCATTATTGTCGCTGTTATCTGCGCTCAACAACTAGATATTTCAACGACAGACAGCCAACCATGGCAAAGACGCACATCATTGTCGCCAATACTCCAATATCGAATTTCAAGTTTCTAATCTGGAAGCCAAACGTGTCCAAGATAATTGAGCCAGGAATCTCTATGTTCAAACCGTATTTAACTTCCTTCAAGGTGAGATTCTTCACTTCGTTAATCAGTAAAGATTCATTGGCATAGTAGAATATCGAGACTTTTTGTAGAAATATGGATATTAATTTGATTGCCTGTCTTATAGAATTGTTATTTTTATCGCCGTTCTTGTAATGTTCTATCGAATTGTTTAATCCCTTGATGTTCACAAACAGACCGCTAAACAAGATCGAAGTTAACAACATAATGACACTCATTATCAAAGAATTGTTCAAATCCGACATGACTATTCCGATTATCATGATGGCTAATGAGATTGTCATATTGAACAGGATTAATATGAAATTAAATCTCAAAAATTGTAGAATGCCATCATCTTGTAAATTCAATCCAACTAATGGGTATATAATAATACTCATAATTATTGGTGGAATTATTCTTAACGGGATCAACTCACTAATTATTTTACTGACGAAAAAGATCACAGATCCATAGTAATTGTTTGCCCGTTCTCTTAAAAAGACTATTCTTTCCAATGAAAAGGAGCTTAGTCCAGTGAACGTAATAAACCCAAAATAAGTTAGAATGAAAAAAAACAACCCCATTCTATTTTGGAATCCACTAATATCGTTGTTAACTTGATAATATAACATTCCCAAGAAAAACGATATTATTATAGTTATTAAATAGTTCCACATTAGTAATCTTGGATTTCTGTAAACATTCTTAAAAGTTCTCGAACACAGAATCGTCAACTGTTCCACAAATGTAATCTTTTCATTCCATTCCTGATCATTTATCAGTTTACTCACAATATCAGCTTGTGAAGAAGAATGATCAGTTACATTCGTTCTATCGCTAATTTCCTTCAATAATATACCGAAATGTTGACTTTCCTGGAAGTTACTCATTAATTTCTTAGATTTGTAATTAGAAGAACTATTGTCTTTCAGTAAAGTTCTTAATTCATCGCGGTGTTCAGCAAAATGCTCCCATTCTCTTTGTGTCAGTGATCCACTAGTTTGTCTCTCAATTAGCATAGATGGAGGAGGAATGATGTTTTCAACCGTAGTAGTTGTATTGTTAACAACAATACCTTCCAAATCAGTGGGGTTATTGTAACCAGTAGTAATGGAGTCATCCTTCCTATCTTCAAATGTTATGTCAACTAAATAATCAGCAATATTGTAATTAGAGGGACAATTTAATCCTTGGCTTCTTAAATATTCATTAATTTTCATTACATCTCCTGAATAGACCATTTCTCCCTCACTTAGTAATATAAGTTTGTTGAATAAGTTAAAAATGTTGGATCTAGGTTGGTGAATTGACAGAACTAATGTTCGATTATAATTCTTAGTCATGTTAACAAGACATTCAATAACGTTATTTGCATTATTGGAATCTAATCCAGATGTCGGTTCATCCAGAAATAATATTAATGGTGATGTCACTAATTCACATGCAATTGATACTCTTCTCTTTTCACCCCCGCTTATCCCTCTAAATAATTCATCGCCAATTAATCTATCCTTAATATCCATGATTCTTAATTCCTCCAAAACTTGATATACTCTCTCTCGTTTCATTTCAAAACTTAATTTTTTTGGTAACCTTAATAAGGCACTATTTAAAACCGTTTCATAAACTGTTAACGTAGGTAGTAGATAGTCATCTTGATCTACAAATCCAATCAATTTTTGAAAATTCTTTCTTTCCATTGGAATACCATCGATCTTAATCGTACCTTCAATCTTACCAATCTTACGTTTCATCGCTAAGATATCCAATAAAGTTGTCTTACCAGCACCTGAACCTCCCAAAATAGCCATAATTTCCCCTGAATTAACAACTCCACTGATTCCATTAAGAACTCTAATATTATTTTCATACGAGTCCTTTTTGTCTTTATTAATGTGTTTAAACAATGAAAAGAAGCCTGTATTTTTACGTCTTTGCGAAATGTTAGATACATCATATGAAACATTTTCAAAGGTCAATGAGGCAGTAATATTTGTCTTTAAATATTTATCAAATGAATCATCGGCGTCTTGATCAGGCAATTGAATATTATAACCATTCCTAAATAATGGAGACATAGAAATAAAATAAACTGCGGTTGTCATCAAACCAATTAATAATAATAAAGTACTAAATATCAGTACTTTATCTTTTAATGAAAAGTCTTTGTCATTATTTGGAGGAATATAACCTGGAATTTCACTATAATGTACACATTCCCCTGAATCACACTTTAATGTAATATATGGATCACCAAATACAGTCATGATTAAGTCATTCATAGAAGGTTCCTCGAATTTACAAGATTTTGTTTCCAAATCACAAGAAAAATCGCCTGGACCTTTAATTGTCTCAGTTAAAAAGTCACTAATATCAATTGAACCTTTGGCTCCACATAACATTCTGTCTGGGACACATCTACATTGAACATTATCACACTTGTAATGAGAGGAATTGGTCTTTAAGTCGTATTCAAATGTACAATTGCCTAATCCACAGTAGAAACTTTCGACTTCATCGATCCAGAATTGGAAATTGCAAATTTTATTGTTCTGGCTATCTTGCTGGTATATCTCATTTAGGGGGTTGTTTTCTACCCTTTTGTCACCATTGGTACAGGAAAAAGTAATCTGAGGGATTTGCCCTTTTAATATTGCTAAGATTTTTTTATTAGTGACATTACATCCTTGGTACATTTTATTTATAATCATCCCATTTTTATAACAGGTTCCTTTCAGTGATTTATCAGGCATAAAAGAGTCACAAACAGAATCTTCCTGACATATGTTACAGTTGATACCGCCCCAACCATTATCACAACTACACGATGAAACGCTTTCAGCTCTTTTTGGTCTTTTGGCTTCTTTTCTTTCCAAGGACCCACATAGCGGCACTGAACAGTCGTCGCCGCCGAATCCTTCAACACAGTCACATTTCCCTGTATATTCATTACATTCTGAAAATTGCTGACATTGAAATATTGGCAACATACAATTAAAGCACGGTGGACATTTATCCTCCCCATCACTAGCGTTTCGATCTCCAGGAATCACTTCATTGTAGACATTCTGCTCGTCACGTGACGTTGATAATAAGCTGTTAAACGCGATTGGCATACCATTGTTTAGTTCTATTTGACGTAACAGGTCAGTTGTGTATTTTTTTATTGAATCATGGTGCTGATTTGCTAGTGTCAAATGAGCAATCAACGGGATTACCGAGCAAAACGATTGTGTAATGAAGTTGCAACGCATTTTCCTGCTCTCCAGTTTATATTAATCTAAGCAGAGTGGAAAGTCTTGATATAGAGTAGTTTAACAATAGTTGTTTAATGAGGACCTGAACAAATTGAGATAGACGAGTAGTATTTTGTAAAAAAAGAAATTAAGTATTACTGGATTTGAGCTAATGTCTGAACTCTTTCTGGTATCAAAGACGATTAATTGCGAATTCCTTATATGAATAGGATGGCACTTCTTGTTATATCTTTTGCCAAATTAAGACCCGATCAGAGACCAACGATTGCTTACAGATAGGGTCCCGCTCTTCCTAGTTCAATAGCTCATTCGACAGATATCTCCTTCCCTTTACGATGATAATACGAAGAATACGGCTTTTTCTTTTATTTCATATAGGCCATAGAAAGAGTCTCGCATAACACGTGATCATGAATTGCTTGTTCCTGACATTCTCCAATAAAGACGAAAAACAGCGACATTACTTATATCACGTGTGATTCATGTGACCGGGCTTCTACTATTTCGGGGGTTCCCAGTTTTCAATATTGGTCGAGAAAGGTCGAGTTCGTGGGATTTAGACGAAGCTAGCATTCTCGGGCTTCGTGTAATTAGTCTGAGGGGAACGTCTCCAGGCCCTCGGTGCGTTCTGCGGAGTCACTTGGCAAGTCAACCGTGAAACAGAGGTTGCTGTGGGATTCCACTAAATAATGTATACTAAAGGCTGCGTGTAGCTTCGAGAATAGTAATCAGGATCACACTATATCTCTGCCCTTGTTCTATTCGACCTCACCCCCCCTGTATTTTATTAGCTACTACAAAGGTCATACGCTGAAATACAGTCCACCCAAAGTTCATGCTCACTTCCCACTTCTTGAGAAAGTTCACTAAAGTTTTCCTCTCACACTTGTCGAATTTCGACTGCTTTCGATCAAGTTCTCAAGAACTCTTGTCACTACAGTGAAAGGGTAAAGTTGTCTGGAAATGCGGCAACCAGAATTAGCATATCATCCATGAATTGACCAATTGATCAGTCAACTCCAAAATTACTCTCGACTGTTGCGTTTATTTTAATTATTACATACCACATCCTTAGAAACCCTTATCCTCTTGTTGATATATATATATACATGTTAAGCAATTGATTTGTGTTTTCTTTCCATTTTCCTTTCTCCCGTTAGTTATGGTTGTAGACGATTATATAATTACTTTCCGTCGTGTTCTTAAGAGGCCAAAGAAAATTATTTTCTTCTATACTATATACAACTAAACAGAAAACAATGTCTTTATCTTCCAAATTAAGTGTCAAGGACTTAGAATTAAAAGACAAGCGTGTCTTTATCAGAGTTGACTTCAACGTCCCATTAGATGGTAAGAAGATCACTTCTAACCAAAGAATCGTTGCTGCTTTACCAACTATCCAATACGTTTTGGAAAAACAACCAAAATACGTTGTCTTAGCTTCTCATTTAGGTAGACCAAACGGTGAAAGAGTCGACAAGTACTCTTTGCAACCAGTTGCCGCTGAATTAGGTTCCTTATTAGGTAAGGACGTCACTTTCTTAAATGACTGTGTCGGTGCTGATGTCGAAGCCGCTTGTGCCAAGGCTGCTCCAGGTTCCGTTATCTTGTTGGAAAACTTGCGTTACCACATCGAAGAAGAAGGTTCCAAGAAGGTCGACGGTAACAAGGTCAAGGCTTCCAAGGAAGACGTTGAAAAATTCAGAAAGCAATTGTCTTCTTTAGCTGATGTCTACATCAACGATGCTTTCGGTACCGCTCACAGAGCTCACTCCTCTATGGTTGGTTTCGATTTACCACAACGTGCTGCTGGTTTCTTGATGACTAAGGAATTAGAATACTTCGGTAAGGCTTTGGAAAACCCAACCAGACCATTCTTAGCCATTTTAGGTGGTGCTAAGGTTGCTGACAAGATTCAATTGATTGACAACTTGTTAGACAAGGTTAACTCTATCATCATCGGTGGTGGTATGGCTTTCACCTTCAAGAAGGTCATTGAAAACGCTGAAATTGGTGACTCTATCTTCGACAAGGCTGGTGCTGAAATCGTTCCAAAGTTGATGGAAAAAGCTAAGGCTAAGGGTGTCGAAGTCGTCCTACCAGTTGACTTCGTCATTGCTGACGCTTTCTCTGCTGATGCTAACACCAAGGTTGTCAGTGCTAAGGATGGTATCCCAGCTGGCTGGCAAGGTCTAGACAATGGTCCAGAATCCAGAAAATTATTCGCTGAGACCATTGCTAAGGCTAAGACCATCGTCTGGAACGGTCCACCAGGTGTCTTCGAATTCGAAAAATTCGCTGAAGGTACCAAGGCTATGTTGGACGAAGTTGTCAAATCCTCTACTGCTGGTAACACTGTTATCATTGGCGGTGGTGATACCGCTACTGTCGCCAAGAAGTACGGTGTCACTGACAAGATCTCCCATGTCTCTACCGGTGGTGGTGCTTCCTTAGAATTATTGGAAGGTAAGGAATTACCAGGTGTCGCTTTCTTATCCAACAAATAAGTTAGTTATTTAAAATAACTGATCCATTTTGTACTTTTTAACGCAATATCATGATGTTATATTTTATATATTTCATTATATAGATAAATATCACTTTTATACACATTGGTTAAACGAATAAAATAAAATATTACGACCTTTTTGATGCAACTAACTGATTTTATTTCGGCATATTTCTAAGGTGGGGATCTACATATTCTATATCGAGCAGCTCGAATATTCTTCTATCATCAAAACTTTCCAGAAGTTCATTACCCTGGAATAGGCCATGTTGAGTGAGTTTTAATCCCTTCCTGATTGCCTCTAATCTCATCCATCTGTTGTATTCACGCGATCCCGTATAGTGAATTCGTGCTGCGCCTAATTCGGACCATTTGCAGGTAAATATATCTAGCCTTCTATTATAGATTTTACTTGATTCATCTGTGGAACTTAATGACATATATTGATCTCGGCATTTTAAATGCTTAACAATTGTACTTTCTGGTAGATTGATATTTAACTCCGGTATATCTAATTTCTTTAATGATGTTCCTAAAAACACCTTAGTTAATGGTTCAAAAGAAGAGAACTTGTGAATATCAGGCCATGGTATTTTAGCTTTCATGAATCTATCTTTGAGTTGATCACGATAAACTTTTTCTAATTGTGGAGAGAGTTTCAGGAAACATGTAATAAATCCAGTATTATAAAGGTATAACATGAGCCTTTCGAGTATATTAGAAATCTCTAATTTATCGTCGCAGTCTTTCTTAAATAGCAATATATCAATATCACCGCAGTGCTTTGCTCCTCTCACATAGCTACCGCTCAATTCAACGTGGACATCTGGATCTATATGGGATAATGCTTTATTTATGATATCTAGATGCAGTTCACACTCTAGCGGGAAGATTCTGCGCGACCAATCTTCGTAATACGACCATCCTAATAAAAAGGTCCAGTTAAAAGACACTTCATCAGGTATTTTTTCAACAACATCCTTAAATGTTGTTATATTAAAGATATCCAGCCACCTCTTTGCAGTAGCAGTTCCAACACTGTAGCATTCGCTTAAGTAAGCCAAATTTTCCTCAAATAGATCTATATTTTCCAGTCCTGGCAAGGTTCCTGTGTCTAGAATTAGTTGGATTTTTCTACTAATACTTTCCCCGATATGAGAACATAATGTCATGGCCTGTTTTCCCGATTCTATCACAGCTGGACATTTTTCTATGGAAGTTTTTGCTAACAAATATCCTCTTGCTCTGTACCTGTCTCCTTTCAGTTGATATTTCCTAGATAGCTTCGTAAGACAATCAATTATTAATCTATTTTTCGATGCAGAATGAGGAATTTCTTGACTGTAAGTTATGGAGACTTCAGGAAAAGATATTTCTTCGTTACTAAGTATTTCGTATTCGGCGGAACCAATGTCGGTCTCACATTCGTCGGAAGCACAAATATCATCTTCGTTAACTACTTGGTCATGTTTTAGAGATTCCATTTCACTATTATCTGTAAGTACCTCAAATTTGACATAATCCTTATCAGAAATGTCGAAATTGCCTGTTTTTAGCCAATTTCCTACGCATGAGGCTCTCACACATTTAATACTATTGAGTTCAATACATTCCCAAATATCATTAAATTCTACACACAGTTCTCGTTCAAACATCTCAACCTCAATTAAATCATTATTTTCATTAACGTACGAATCATTTATTAATATTATTGAATTGGAATCCAGTTGTTTAATTTCTGATATTAATGTACCGCCGTTCGCTTTGATTAATTTGGAGAAATATTCAAAGGAGGATGTGCCTCCATTTGGAAGAAACAGAAACCCAATACATTCAAATAACATATGGTGACTCAGAATAACTTCCTGATGTCAGGAGGTATCAACTTTATTTTTTTTCGGGTGTCTGTAGCACTGCCAATTTCCCTTTATATACTTTACGGAGAGATAATTTTTGATGTAAAATTTAACACGAAAGAGAATAATCCATATATTATGACAAATATGTATTTATCATGCTTGGTAAGAATAAGATAAGATATATGTAGCTCAATATTTAATAGAGAAAGATAATAAAAACCCAGACAATTACAATGGACACACTAGTAAAAAAAGGGAAGTTGATAGCAAATGTGTATGTGAGAAATGGTTAAGACATCTGATAGTTCTTCCATTTGAATAAATCTTTGACCCCAGACCATGATTTAGCAATATATAACTTTTTGTCACACTCTTTATCGAAACACTTCGCCCAAGAAGTGTTGCTGCTTCTTAATAATTTGGATATTTTGTCATCTGGTATACCTAATACTTCACTCACAATTTTCTTAAATTTTTTAGGATTTTCTTCAGGGTCTAGTAAGAGGATACCGTTGATTTTCGGATGCAATAATGCTAATAAATCAGTTTCGCTGTCTCCGACGTACCAAAAGCAATTAGAATCTCCTGATCTTTTTTCCAAAATTGCTTCAAGGCAATGTACTTTGTCGGACCCACTTAATAATTCATTAGAAAAATTTCCACTATATTGTCTATTGTTTTCTAATAATAAATGATTACAATATATATTTTCAGAGGCAATGTATTTATCTTTAATAATGGCTGCAATGAATTCTCTTGACCAATTAACTGATAAAATATAGAAATTCTGGCGCTCCACTAAGTTAGGAAGTGTGTCATGGAAATCCTTCCGCAATAATGAATCTTTGCATGAATCACTATTGTAATGGCGATTCACATATTCTGTTACTTGATCACAAGTAACTCCCTTAAATAGTCCATATTTACTCATTTCTGTAGTGCTAATTAGTTCTATAGCTTTATTGTGACCTTGATATTCAAATTCTGGGCCAAGCACTGATCTATAATTGCTCACGGTAATACTGTGTGTACTGGCCGGCAATAACGGCAACTCTCTGTGTCTATTGCTATTTATCCTTTGCCAATTTTCATAGTATGTGTTTCTGAAATGAGACCATTCTGGTTCAAACTGTGGTCTAATGATATATGGCAGTGCGGCTAGCTTTGTTATAGTATCGGCCTTTGTTATGGTTTCATCAAAATCTGAGATTAGTATGTGTCTCATTATAACAGGTTATTTTTGGATAGTATTATATTCTTAATAACATTAAGAAGTCAAAACACCCTTTTTGAAGATACAGAAACCCTTTGGCTTATATATATACATTTTCTCCAATTTAGAAAATGGTGATGAGCTCCTCGATCTTTATACTTTTGGAGTTCCATAAATAATACCCGGTTATAAAGACAAATGGCGCTATCATTATTTCAGTTATGGAAAATTTTTGAAAACTTAAAAAAACTTTCTCGATGAGCTATAAAGTTGCTATTATATTGATGAAACTTGGCAGAAAGATAAACTCTCTTTAGTACTGCCAAAGCACATATACCAATTAGCAATGTCTGAACATATTCCAGCATGGAAAAGAATTAAGATAAAACAAACCATTGAACAGGGTTCTGCTAAATCGACAATAGATGAGGACCCTTTGAATATTACTACGCATCTGGCCACAGGTAATCTAACCAAAAAGCAAAAGAAACAGATAATAAGAAACGATTTGAAGAGTACCACTACAGGTAAAGTAAGTAAAGCTGATAAAAAGCGGAAAAGAGAGAAACTGCCGAAGGATGAAAGGGAATTGAAGAGGAATAAAGTGTTGAAGGATCAAATACGTTATTTAATAGAGTTCTATAAGAATAAAGTAGATCCAACTTTACCCAGTAAGGTCTTAGAATTAGAGAATGTGAAATTGTACTATGGTGAAGAGGAATCTGAAGGACAAAATGTAGATGGTGTTGTTGAAGTTTGGAAATTTTCCAAACAAAAGCAAAATTGGTTACTGAAACACTTCTTTTCCATTGATGAAATCCCAGTGGAATTCAATGATATCTTACTAGAATATTTCAAAGGGTTACAAGGGAGATCTAAGGATGAGCTACTGCAAAAATGTCATGAAAAGATTAATGCATGGAATAAATACATAGAAGATGAAGATGCTAAGATTAAAGCACTTGTTGAAGGTGAGAGCCACTCTGAAGAAAAAGAAGAAAAAGAAGAAACGGATTCAAAAGAGGAGAACACTCCTGTGGAAAAAGGAGAAGATAAAGTAGCAGCTGAAGAATTTATCATTCCTAATGCTGCTGTAGTTGCAAGAAGTTATAAATTGGCAAACCTATGGAAACCGGACGGTAGTCTAGAATTGAAAAAATTCCCAGAAGAGTCACTCTAATAGCATTATATCATTTTGAAAACCATTATTTTACTAGAAGTATATTCAAGGAGTACCAGAAGAAAATTTTGTATAATTCTATTTAAATATTATTATTATTAACTGTGTGTTGAAAATGCTTTTTTACATATAAAATTCAATTTTTTTGAAACTAATCAATAATCATCGAAATTCGTAATATTTTGGTTTATCAAAAACATGATAATAGTGTCCTCTTGCACCTTCCCCCATAAATTTATCAGGAAAACACATGTCAGGGTCGGCTGGTTCGTCAACCTCGGAATATGAATATAAAAATTCTGAATTTTCTTGCAATTCTTTATCAGATAGAACCTGAAATTTACCAACCTGTAGTTCGGTGTCAGTGATAGTTCCCCGCGCTACTCTTGCGTACCCAGTCCTTTTTAAATCTCTATAAAGAATATACTCACACCATCTGTCATCATCGGTCCTGTCAATATCATGCATTCTCGATTCCTCACTTACATAATTATCATAATTACCCTTCAGTGGATCGGTAACTAAATAACTTAGCAAGATGGCAGGGCGATCACTTGAGCCCATGAGCCAAGACATATATAGACTTTGTAACCATCTATCGATATCATCTTCTTCCTGACCACTATGGAATACAAAAACATCAACTAGTGTGTCGTTGTAAGTAAGTAAAGTAGCATGAATAGCAGGTGCTAATTCACCTGATGGAGATGGTAATAAATGGTGGGTTGAGTTTAAGATTGGGAATTTAGAAAGCAATGCACATCCCCATGTATTTTTATTAGGACCTGGACCAAAATCTACATACATGTTCAAGTCATGAGCTAATTTGCTAGTAATATCTCTGTTACCCATCATAATATGCTGAGTATCAGTTTCTAATAACCCAACAACATCTAGCTCCATATCTTTGATCAAATCTCTCATTCTATTTTCTGAAGCCCACATATCGTTGTCTAATCCAAAATGGATTGTCCAAATACCGGCAGTTATCAAAGATGAATCCGGGTGATAAGGTTGTGGAACCCCAATAGGCCTTAGACTGTATACAGAATAGCCAGTGCCCCCCAAGAAGCTTAATCCAATCAAAAATATAATGTTCCAGAATTTTTTCGTTGGTTTGATGCTTGGTAAAGAGTTCTTAGTGGCCACAAGAGATCCAAATATGACAATAGCACTCGAAATAGCCAAAACTAATTCAATTTTTTCGCGAAGAACCCACCCATAAGGAACAAATGCATAAGCTACACTCCATAAATGTGCTAAAATAAAAATAATGTACACGCCGAATGAGATAAAAAATATCCAAATACTTTCCATATTTGTCAATGAGGATAAATATGTTGGAGTAACCCAAATAGTTGAAACGACATATGGTAGACCTCCAAATAGAACTTTTGGCCAGCCCATAATCTTCTTGTTACATAAGACAACAGTGGATACGGCTAGTATTAAGATTGGAATATTTGGTTTACTATTAAACAAAGGCGAAGAAACGGCCCCTATTAATAAAAATACACAAGTTAGGGCGCCCCATGGCCAGGGTGAAGGACCTTGTGAAGTCTGGCTATACCCTTCCCATGACCAGTATATTATGGTGGAAGAGTCAGTTAGTAGCTGATGGATGCTGAATAGGAGGGCACCAAATGCAATCGATAGGGCAAGTTTTGCGAGGAGAGATTGTTTCGTCTTCGAAGATTTGAGACTTTTTCCGTTTATAGTCTGAAAATGTCCTATATTAATATTTGGAGATAACATTCCAAAGATCACACTTAGCATAAAGCCAGTTTTGTTGTATCCTCCATTTTCTTCGTGTAAGATTGACCAGAGTGGATTATTAGAATAGAATGCCATTTTTAGGATTACAGAACAAACCAATCCCAAGCACCATGTAACAGAGAATGATGAATTAAATTCTGAGGACTGTATTTTCCTTAAATTTTCCACAAAGGTCATCATATAAAACCCAGTTCCTAATGCCACAGTCAATAACCTTGCTTCAGGTGATTCGATAATGTATGCACCTATGGAAATCAATGAACCTAGCAAAGTACCGTATTGTTGAATCATAGTAGACATTAATGGGATGTATAAGAAAATAGGGGATAAATAAGCCAAGACTGCTAACTCATAACCTGAAACACCCATGTACCACAGTGGGAAATGCCATATACTACATGTTAATGAAGTTAAAATAGTCCAAAAGATGAAAGAGTTGAAAGTATTGGTTAAGAGATACAAAAATGAATCAGATGACCAATAAGGAGACTCGACTGATGCTACCTCTGTGACGGTTGCTAGATTAATATCATCTTCTACATCAGCAACGTCTGATTGTATATCCAATAGTAATTCGTCAGAGTCTTCCTCTTCTTTTATGAATATGGTTTCTTTCGTAAAATCTATGTCTTGGGCGTCTAAATCGGTATCCGACAGTCGCTTTTCGCCGTTAGTATTTACAGACTCATAACTAAATAACCAGTAGGAATCCTTAATATGAGTTCTATTTAGAGTGATAGAGATTTTCTTAAAATCAGCATAACTCAAAGAATCAAATAAGATATCTAAAATGATCAAAGACCACTCAAAATAGGCATAGATCGAATATGCACCTGGTCTTTTTTCAACCTGATGTTGGATGAACCAGTATGTTAAAGGTACCAACGTAGAGAAGAACAAGGACATGGCGATGTATCTAGGTTTACTTGAAACCGAATGTTTTGCGACAATGAGATCCCATGGCAAAGTCAGAACAATATATGAAATCATGAAAAAATCATGGATATCGTGATCGTCCGTACTTGTGATATATACCCATCCACCACATGTAACGGTTCTTAACGTACCTACGACCAATCCAGCGAGTGAATGATTTAAATAATAATGGCCCAACAACAATAGGAATCTTGGAAATGCTGTCAAGGCTATTAAGATTTGGAAAATAGATCTTTCAGGATATCTATCTCCGATAGTTGCGGAAACACTGGGAAACCATTCATCAGGGTATCCATAGTGAGCATTCCGCACTATTTTGTGGAAGTGTAAGTTATACCCCGTAATAAGCGCGGCAATGAAAGCCGCGCATGAACAACCTGTGTGAGTCAACGGAATAAGCTTACCATTAATTTTTACCATGCTCCACGACTGGCTAAAAGTGGTTCTTGTCTTGTTTTGAGATATATGTTGGGGCCTTTCCGTCAGAGAAATCTGCTTAAGGGAGTACCTGTGTGTGTAGAAATGAAAAAAAAATGAAAAAGGAAGAAAAATAGAAATAGAAATAGAAATATTATAATGAATGCACAGGTACCTGATGAAGACTTCCAAGTCCACCTTTATCCAGTAGTCTGCTGTGTTAACTTCTACCCTTGTCTTGCTGTTTAAGAATCTGTCTCATCTTCTGCTCCTTGCGAAGAAAGAAGTCTTGTTGCTTGATGATTTTCTTTTCGATTTCATTGACGCTTTTTTGCTGATTTCTGCGTGTACTTTACAAAACTTAACATGTTGGTCACATGATAAGTGAGGACCGAAGATGACAGCCAAATAAGCAGGAGTGGTCAGTGGATATAGCGCCATCAGTAGTGGGAGCCATGGAGGTCGCTGTGCTGGGGAGGGTGGCGGCAATTGAGAGATGTGGATTCCTGGCAGAGTTGCATCTGAAGGCCGTTCTGCAATATTTGCATGCAGGAAGGTAATGTGGAAGAGAGGCGCAGGCCGATGCGAGGGTACAGCCAATGAGTAACTGGAGGATGCAATGGAACAAATGAAATGAACCCCAAGTTTTAATGTTGAACTGGTAGACAGTTTTCAAGGATAAATCCAGGTTAAAAAATGGACGATGTACTAAAAATGTAACAAAAAACTAAATTAGCGCCGCTCGGTTTCGATCCGAGGACATCAGGGTTATGAGCCCTGCGCGCTTCCACTGCGCCACGGCGCTTAGCTAATTTGATGGAAAAGGAGGATTACAGATGTTACCATATTAGAGCAGCGGTATCAGGTGCGGATAAGGCATCGGAGTGATACTAACTATGTGTAAGGCATCGTGTCATCCTCATGCAGGTTGGATTTCGAGGGTCTTCGAAGCTCTAATGTGGAATTCTATGTGACAGATATTCATAAATAAATGATATTGTAATCGGACCCATTCTTGTGTTATGACTATTACCCAGAAAATTAGTAGTTCCTGCTATTGGAACTCCTACAAGAAAAATGACTTCGTTCAACCTGTTAGATTACTTGGCTGGCAGTCTGTCATAATCAAATGCTGGGTATTTTCTTCCCCTATCTTGTATCTGTTTTCGAATGTTAATAATAATGATGATAAATTCTTTTGCAACTTTCATGCAAGTTTGTTTTGTTTTCCTAAGAACCTGTTCTTTCCTTGTGCATACCAATTGCATCTTTAATTGACAAAATATAAAAATTGTAGCACCAATAAAGATCAACTCTTTCCTCCAAACAAAAAGAAACACAATAACAACTTTATGAATGACAGACACGCCTCTAGTCGTCACTAATGGCATGTTTATACTGGATGATGTGGAATTTTCTAAAAATGGAAAGATTCTAAAAGGTCTACCCGGAGGGGCCGGCACGTACGCAGTAGTAGGCGCATCTATTATAGCAACTTCCAGAGAGAAATCCTCTCGAGTGGCTTGGATTGTTGATAGAGGAGTAGATTTCCCAAAAGCATTAAATACCGAATTAAAATCATGGAATACTAGCTTGTATTTTAGGGACGACCCCTCTAGGAAAACCACCAGAGGACTGAACTCCTATATCAATGAAAATGATCTCAGAAAATTTAAATATCTTACAGAAAAAAAACAAATCAATGTCATAGATTGGGAAACTACTTTGCATCTACCTAAATTATCAAATATCCGTTGCTTCCATTTGATTTGCTCGCATATAAGATTAATCCAAATCTTGAATGATTTAAAGGATAGAAATCTCATAAACAAGACAATTATCTGGGAGCCGGTTCCTGATTGTTGCGAAAGGGAAAACATTGAATATGTTAAAGATTTGTTTCAGTCTAGAGACGAATTTATTATATTCTCACCCAATGCGGAAGAAGGAGCACGATTAATGGGCGTAGCTGAACCTACTACCTTACAAGAGTGTATGGGTTTGACTACTGCACTGTGCAATAATATCATCAACATTAATAATAAAAACAATGTCTGTGTTCTTAGATGCGGTAAATTCGGTAGCATTACCACCGAGGGACCTACCAGCAAGTTGATTCATTTTCCTGCATATCATGCGTCAACTCAGGAAAAAATTAAAGACCCCACTGGTGGAGGCAATTCATTCCTGGGAGGGTTTTCTATGGCATATGCTCTTACTAAGGATCTAAAGCTTGCCAGCATTTGTGGAAATATATCTGCTGGTTGTGTCATAGAAAGATTTGGGTTGCCCAAACTTGACACCACGAAATGGTCATGGAATGATTTAACACTTCTAAGAAGAATTGATATCTATATTAAACGATTTTCTCTAGGTGAAAATCCTAGTACAATATATAAGTCACTACAATGACATGATAGGTAGTGAGCAATAAATTAAGGAAAAACAAAAAGCTAACTTTATATACGTAGATTAAGCTTTGTAACAAGTTTCAAAGAATTGATTCTCCAAAGTTAAGATTTTAACAAACATCTCTTCGACTTCTTCTACTGGGAACTTATTAACTTCACTCCTTAAAAATTCACACCATGTAATGAAATGTTCACCATCGTGCAAATCGATCCAGGTTTGGTATTTCCAATGTAAATTATCAGCCCTTGGTAAATCATGCGCCCATTTCAAATAAACTTCTTCGGCAACCCATAAATTTGTAATCAATTCAGCATAAGTGAAAGAATTATTTGTCATTTCAGCTAAGAAATTAACATACTCATCCACACCTGGAAGTGGAGCCCTGGTAAACCCTTCTCTTTCAACCTCAGGTACCTTACCCTTTAGTAAATCCAAACAATCATGGAAATATGTGTTTTCATCACTAGCAAAAAAACCGATTTTCTTAGCCAATGTGATTAAACTAGTAGGTTCAGGTGCCATCGATGTTATTTTACAAATCAATCTTAGTCCTGTTTGAAAAAAGTGTAAATCTTGGGCTAAATATATGAACAATGCACGATCCGACAAAGTACCCTGACATAATTCTTTAACCAATTGATGTTCAGTGGTAGTTTTGTATAATTCTTGATGTTTAGATAGTAGTGTTTCCGTAGTTAAGGTCATTGCTAATAGTGATCTCCCTCTCTGACATCAATGATATTTACACATAATCCACAATTGAACATACTAAGTTCCGACATATGAGGAGAGAGTTTCTCCATTTATATACCTATGAAAAGCAATCTTCCTTTTTGTTTTTCTCTCGTCATTTTCCATATCACTTAAGGAAACCTTTAGAATTCGTTCCAGAAAGATGTGCTAAAAAAACGGCAAGTCATGTCCTAAACCACGCTATTTTTTAATTCTCTTTTAAAGGAGACCATAGTATTCAATTCTGACTGGGTCACATTTATTGAGTTAATGGATGCTTGAGGTACACTAACCAGTCCTATATTTCTTTCGCCCATTTCTGTTTTCTCAACGACATTGCTTATTAGTAAATTCAATTGTGCATCAACAGCTACTAAGATACCTTTCAAAACACGAGTGTCTTTTAAGTAAAGATACAAAGTATGCTCTATAAAATCGAATAATTGCAAGTGTTCCATTAGTGTTATTATAATTGTTTATTCTCTGCTCTCTGCTCTCTTTTGACAATTATGTGATGCCGTTTTGAGCTTTTAATTGGTAAAGTCAATTATTTAAAGCAGTTAATTTTTCAATCTGGTTTTTGAAATTACGAAAAACTCATTAAACCTAACAACCAATCAACCTATATCCAAAAAGAAAAAGTAAGCTGACTATGTCCAGTGGAGATAATAGTGGGAATGCTGGCAGCAATAGAAGTCATAATAATATAACTCTAAAGACTTTAACTGCATATAAACTAATGGCCCAAAGAGAAATTCTATGTGAGCTATTCAATATGTTGGATGATTCAGACAAAGAGAAAGTAGTAGTAAATTCAGCTAAACAGGAGCAAAATAAAAAGGAGATGGAGACCATATTAAACGACTTGAAGGCTATGCCCATGTAAACTATGCATATTTACGCTTCCTGTCATAGATATATATCATTGTACAAGTACAAAATTGGTTGATATTTTTCGGATAGAACTTTATTTACATCTGTATCAGTAAAGGCTGGATTTTTTTGCTTGATTATATTTCTGATTCTTGTGTAGTCAGCTTTGTTAATAACGCCTAGTTGATACTTTTTACTATTATCTTTTTGAGCATGCAAGTTAGAGTCAATTACATCGTCAATTTTAATGTACCTTACTGATTTGTCTATATAATTTATAGCTGAAGTGTCTAACTTATTGTGATGTTTTTCTAATAAATTTTGAAGCAATCTTTGTACTTCAATTTCAACTGACTCCCTGCTGTGACGAATTGTTCCAGCATACGAGACTGCAACAAAAAAAAACAGTACTACTAACATACGAATCGGTTTATAGAGTCCTGACCTATATGAATGAGTCATTTAAGCCTTATTTTGTTATTGTATTAGATTTAGCTCCTATTTCCTTCCCCTTACCACAAAGTTAATATACGAATGTACAATTTATTCGATAAGTTCAACTTGAGATAATATCCTCATCACAGTGACTCTAACTAAGACTTATTTAATATAGTATACTGTCTTTTTTTTATTAATATTATTTCATAAGTTCATTATCTGTCTAAGTATCTACGCGACACAAATTTTTGTCATTAATTTGCGTCAGCAAATCGAAGATCGATAAATCAATGAATAATATCACTGCTTACAAACGAAAAACCATGCCAAAACATTTTGGAGCCAGTCTGTTTATAGTGGACCCAACACCTTAAATACTGAAACTAACACCTGAATGTATGTATCTTCATGAAAAGAGATCCAACTCAGAGAATTTATATTATATCATTTAGCAAGCCTGTGAGTGGTGAACATATTAATTCTTCGTTAGAACCCAAAAGGAAAGATATCCATCAACCCAAGTTACAAAGAGCTAGTTTAGAGGTCTTTCATAAGCTCAGAAGAAGAACACTGCGTGAACGTCTTTCTGACATTACAAGCCACATTTCCTGGCTAAGCCGTAATCATAACTCTTCCAAATCTTCCAACTTAAAAACAAAATCACATATTGTATCACCATTTTTTCATAAATTAAGAAGCAAAATCTATACGAAGTTTAAAAGGTTTTCCCGAAGACATAGGTTTAAGACAAGAGGTATGTACAAAAAGTATGCAAGGTTGGATCCCAAAAAACAAGAGACTTTGGCCATCCTAAGAAGCAAACAAACCCTGAAGTACACTGAGCCAGTTCCATTGTAATAATTAAATTAATGATATATATATATATATATATATATATAATGGGTAAATGCTTATTTATATAATTGTTTTTTCTATCTTTTTGGTTAGCATCATTCGGACTCAAATGTCTCGTCAGATGATTACTGAGTGACGATTACTAGTAATCCAATCAAGCAAAAGCTTGGTAGAATTCAAAACAACTATCACTGGATAGTAACTATTGCTATGGTCCATGGTTGCGATTATGTACTGTTACCTGCATGGTTTGTTTTGGGAACTGTTTGTTATTCTCTAAAAATTCAATATGTGCACGTTTAAAAAGTTGTATTGAGCATAGGAATGGTCCTATAGATAGTATGTGGAATCTGGCAGTTGGTAAGTTTAATACCAGTAAATATCAGTATACGAATCTGTAACTTTTTATTTTACATCAAGTAGCTGTCATTGTACATGCTAATATTATATATACTAACTATATTCCTCACGATATGCATGTTGTTGCTATGCTAGCTCAAAGACTTAGTATACTAATAGGCAACTACCTTTGCGTATCTCTCTGCTCTCCAATTCTTCTTATCATCTTTGGATATTTAGTAAAAATTGGGCATCTGCTCTATGTAAAAGTCGTTAGTTTATTAGTTTAGTGAGATTTATAAAATAGAACAGAATATAATATATTAGAAGCTAAACATGATATTTTATAAACCGGTCCTCTTGTCCCCACCAGGAATCCAAAAAGTTTCCATAATAATTTCATCTGAACTCCCAAGTAATAGATGGAATAAATCCCTCGCAAGACATAGCCACAGTCCTTAAAACATATTAGAGGACAGAATTTGCTGTCATATTTTTAACTAGATACGAGCGTGTGAAGGTATTGGCTAGTGAAGGTTTAAATATTTTCAGTTTATTGTGTCTGATAAATAGAGAATATCCCATATTATATTTACCTCCAACTCATTATTATGCAGTTCCTTAAACATTATGTTTATAGACAAGTTAACTATCTCTGTAGTCAATTGAAATTTAGTTTACCCCTCACAAACAGCATTGTAACCACCCAGCTCATCCTTAAATTCAATATCTGTAAATTTCTTCTTCTATCATTGAATTATAATGTACTAGATATTACTTTGAATCAGACAAGGAATAATATCCAGCTGTTAGTTTATATCTTATGACCCCAAATCATCGTTAATAAAATAGCAACTCTACATTTTCTTGGGCTTTCAAGCTGTTTAGAGTGCTAGCCAACCTACAGTTTTATTCTATGGAAAATATGAACAGTAATTTCTTCTCCTATTCTCTGTAAAATTGATATTACTAGAACAATCAAATGGATGTACCAGTTTCAAAGATTGTAATTCAACCTACAAGGCAGAAGGTATAGTAGATATATACCACATACCACGTGTGCCCATCAACCAGCACGAGCACTCAACATATATCATCCAAGATGCTCATAACATCTGTAGTTCTCCTTTTCTTGATTATCTGATGTAATAATCTTGACAAATTCGTTTTGTATTTAATTACTAATCTATGGTTGAGATGGACTGTACGAAAACTCACCGATAATAGTATCTGAGATAGCACATCGCTTGACATAATCTCTTTCACTAAATTCTTTTAGCATTGGATGTTTAGAGGATATATCCATGTTCCGTACCTATTTTCCGTCACAAGGCTCGGTTATGTG
>JAJMDR010000053.1:0-72564 GCA_030573655.1 Cylindricascospora bacillispora | reverse complement strand
ATATATATATATATATTCTTCTATCTGAGCTTTGTATTGTGCTAAGACTCAAAGAGAGAATGTTCGAAAATATTATTATGTAAAGCTCTATAAAAAGGTCGAGAATCTGACAAACCAGCAGAGAAAAATGAGCGAGACACATACTCCTAAACATCGTGTTAGTAAAGAAAAAGAAAGAGAATGGAGGAATCCTCACTATACGTATCTATATCAAGATTTATTGAAAGTCAGTTGGAACATATTGATTCACACCCCACTGATGTTCCACAGGAAATCCGTGACGCCCTTGATACAGAATTGATCAAACTTAGGAAACAACAATTCAAAGAGGAGTCTATTGATGCACAACATTTACTGTTAGTTGATACAGTCTACAATTTGGAAGATGAGGCTAGATTAAAACAGATCAATGAAATAAAGCAGCTTGTCGGTGACATACCGCGACATCTCATCGGAATGGAGTTAAGAGGCGACATAACTGATTTTGTTAGTGACAAGTCATCTAAGATGAATTCTGGTATTTCTTTAAATGCATTAATTGATGATCTGCTGCAGCTACCGCATATGAGATTATATCAGAATAATGACAATGCTGCTAATGATAATGTGGACGATGATTTTAAGACATTATCGGAATATCAAACACTCAAAAGTGAATTGATAAAAAAATGCCAAACAATCAAATTAGGTGAGGCAAAGTTAGCAGAAGTTAAGAAAACCTCGATGGTAATCGAATCTCTGTACAACTTAATTAAAGAAAGTGGAGAAGATGATATCCCCACCTACTTTAAAAATTATAACAACAGAATAGTCAATGAGTTGAATGAATTAGAATTGAACCTTGAAGAGCACATAAAACTAGCAGATTCAGACCCTATTAAGAAATCTAAATTGCAAAGGTATCTGTCATTTATCCAGAACCACAACCAAACATCTTCCTAATATAGTACGTATCAAATGAAAAAAGTGGGAGTGTGTACAAAAAGTATATATATATTATCATTGAGTGTATTATATAATTATATACATAGTTAATGTAGAACGGTAATGTGTCGATTATATATTTATTAGCAACACACTAACCTAGTTTCCCCCAAAAGAGAGGATAGGAATCTTGAAGAAAAAATAGAATAGAATATGAGGTGTAAATAAACGACCTTAATCGAATAAACCGAAACCCATATCGTCATCGGATTCTTCCTTAGCTTCTTCTTCCTTAGCAGCACCAGCGTCTTCAGAAGCAGCGGCACCACCAGCAGCAGCGGAGGCACCACCAGCAACAGCAGCACCACCAGCAGGGACAGAAGCGAACTTCTTGGAACCTTCAGCAATGATTTCATCTAAGGAACCCTTACCTTCCAAAGAAGATAATAATTCGTTGATTCTAGCTTCATCAACTTCGACACCGACAGCTTCGACTAAACCTTTGATGTCAGCAGCAGATGGGGCAGCGTTACCACCTTGGACTAATAATAAGTAAGCAGCTAAGTATTTCATTTCTTAATTTGATTTTCTTCTTATTCTTGGAAGGTTATGAAATAATCACTTTAAGCGGTAGGGTTAATATCGCAGACTATTCCTTACAGATCTTGGAAACTGAAGTAAAATTATACAAAAGCACTTGGAATCGATAAAGCTTATGAATTATTCAACAATTGCTTGATAGAACAAAATACTGATGAGGAATTGAACTGAATAAATTTTTTACATCGAATTTTTTCTTCAAAAATTTTTTTCAAATCTTGACAAAAAATGAAAATATCTTTTGCGTTATATCATTTCCTACTATTAGTTCTGAAAGTTTCTCATGCGTAAGCGTAAGTTACAGCATGAATCAGACAGATAGCGTGACAGTCATGTGCCATTGCAAATAGGACAAATTCTTGTAATTTTGGCAAAGATGAGAAAGGATCATTTCATTATTTATAGTGCTTATAGAGAGAGATAGGCAGTTATCCCAGGGGAAACAAAGGGATCAGGTAACAGAAACTTAATAATCATTCTTAAGATACATATTAACATAGATAAATTATTTGATGTCCGCCTCTCATTTTAAAGAGTTAAGCAAAAAGGTGTTTTACATCTCCGCATCGAGTATTGCGACCGTATATATCCTTAAAACTGTCATAAGAAGTAGGAAGGTGGCCCAATTTAAGTCCGAAGCTATGGTAACTGATGTAGGCGATAGTCAAGTTAACAGTTCTTCTGACTATTATCAAAATTTGGCGAATGTAAAACCTGGGTTTCCCTTACCTCAAGATGACAATGAATTTCATAGGAAGAGTGAATACGAGGGCGCTGGGATTAGTGCTGTTACAAGGAAAAGGGGTGATAAACTGGGTTTTCTCGACAGGTGGGGGAGCGACAAATAACTAATATCGATCAGCTTAGACATGTATATAAATATACGGCCATGTAAATAACAATTTATCCTTCTTTTTTGAGGAACACCAACACTACTGAGAAATAACAATAAAAAACAGAATTTGCAGATTTAAATTTAACTAATTAATAATACATTCATCATTTTCAATTTATATAAAATATTTATAAAATAACGATACCTAGTAAAAGGTTGAATGGATTAAGCTGGATACAATAATCGAACTACCGTTCAACAATAATAACTTCATTGTAGCAGCATAGAACAAAAATTAACGGAAATTGTAAGACAGCCCAACTTAAACTATTTTTTCTCTTCAAAATAGTCTGCCATCTCCTTATCTAGATCTTCCAAACTCTTTTTTTCTTGTTTTGGCTTGCCAGCTTTACGAGCTCTGATAGCACCACCTCTTTTTGGAACAGCAGCTCTCTTTGGTTGAGCTCTCTTCTTTGGAGCTGGAACTGGAACGGTACCAATTCTTTGAGTCAAGGTTCTAACTGGTTGTTGGTTTGGGTCAATGATCAAGTTCAACCTCAATCTGGATTTACCACCATCAATTGGTGCTCCATTGAACTTAGTGACAGCCTTCTTAGCCAAATCACCGTTTCTAAAGGTAACATTGGCCATACCAGTAGATTGACCTCTTTCATTGTAACTTAACAACACTCTAGCAACACCACCAACTTGGGAAGAAAAAAATTCCTACAATAAAAAAAAGGTTAGTTAATAAAATTCTCACACAAATTAGGAATAGAAAGAAATTTGATGTCATAACATGATTAACAGTAAGATGAGTTGACGTAATGAGCTTCTGAACCTTAGTTTAATAAAATCTATCCTGGGTTTCATTAGACATGACTGCTAGAGTTCGCTTCCTGATGTCATGGTGAGTTGGTCCTATAAGCATTAGGTCTCAAGAACGCTGACTCCAACCATCGCTATTTATACCCCATTGTAATACGTAACAAAGTTAATTGCTCAATCACCCAATAGCGTTGACAATACTATCCTATCTCAGGAAGTATATCCAAGAAAATTAACCTCTCTAGCTATCAACTATCCCAGCCAAGTAAAGATTTTCACAAAACATAGGTTTACAATACACCCTTACGGAACATAATGTATTGGCTTATGAATCTAGTTATCCCTCTTAATTTAATGTTCTTCACTTTCTTTCTAACATAAATTTAAAGTTGGTATCACTACCAAGGAGAAATTGACTAGAGGAACAACAGAGAAAAATGCCCAATATTCCGAAAGATTGCTACATTGAGAAACCTTTGTCGTCCATGAATGGTATTTAAAACCAAAACGAAAGAAGGTTCTCAATTCCCCATGCCTTTATAGAACTAGACAATCAAATGACTTATCTAGATAGCAATAGGTAATAACGATAACTCAATTAAAGAAGACAATGTATCAACAAACCAATAACCATTGTAAAATCAACAAATAAAAAAAGCAAAAGATTAAAATTGAACAGAGTAAAAAAACCGAAATCCAATTCATCATTACTTTCATGTATGACAAAAAATACTTTCATTTTCTGAAAATTTCCTTGAAAAGAAGGGTATTTTGCTTTGCAAGCACATTGGTAATCTTATCAAAAAGTCAAACTCATTGTAAATGACAACAGACTACACCTCGAACTTGCAGGGGCAAACTTGAATACCTTTAATTTCTTATGGATAACATACTTTAACAGCGTCTTGCTTGATATCTCTTGGTAAACCTTCAACACTAACTCTACCTTCCCTTGAAGAATCCAATAACTTGCTTACTCTAGCAGCGGCAGCAGCTTGTGGAGCTGGTACTCTAGCATTTCTTAAAACTGATTGTCTGACAGTAGCACGACGACGTTGTGGAGCAACCTGTTTAGCACCTTTTCTTGATACATTGGCACGACGGTTACCACCACGTGGTCTATTGACAGCTCTCTTGTTGGAACCAATGATTTCGTCTAAAGATTTATCCAAATTAGTAGCAGACATTGTGTTTTTATGAGTTAGCAGATAGTGAGGTATGAAAGGAAGAGATAAACAAATATATATATTGATAAAGTAAACAAAGTAATGGGGAGGAACCTTGTTTAACTGAATGTTTGATTGATTTCTTGTTTTTGTTTTTTGAAAATACAAGATTCCCGACAAACAAGAAGGTCGACGTTGTCTTTTATGCAAAATTGTTCTCCTTTTATACCTGAAAAATTCTGCCACTTTTTGGTCCAAGGGGAAAGGGGGAAAAATAATAGCTTTTTCCGTTTTCGTCGACTCTGGACGGAAATCAAAGAATAACAAAGACAGACCAGTAGATTGAATCATCCCCTGCGCTTTTGCTCCGTAAGAGAAATATTGACAGACTTTTGCAGGTCGATGAGGGTAAACTATTATTATACGCTTAGGAGAATCTATGACAATACAGACAGTTACTGGTTGCTGCTTGCTGCTTGCCACAGTTCAAATAACAATTAAGTGTGTGTGTATTCTTTATTTCATGCATATCTTTCCTAGTATATTTATGTGGTTGTTTTGTATGTATTTGTTTTTATATTTCTGTCTATGGATATACACTGTAAGATGGACATCAGATTTTTGATGGAACTTCTTTCTTCTTCTGATTTGCTGCTTCAACCATACATCTTAGCTGCTTTGGGTAATCTAGTGTCTCTAATTTGACTTCAACTAATTCGATATGATTCCTCGTTTCTCTGGATTTCAACTCGTTAAATTTCTTTAGCAATGTTGAACGAGATGCTATTTTGCTACTCGTCGTGAATTCTTTATTGAAGTCACCAAAAGCCTCAAATAACTTCGTCCAATCCCATGACATGATATCATTGTAACTTCTAGTTGGACCCATGATGGCCCTTTCAATAGTATAACCATTGTTGTTCCAAAGCATAATCTCAATTGGGACTTTGAAACGTACCATAGATGTCAATTCCTGAACAGTCATTTGCGCAGCACCATCACCTTCAAATAAAATCAATCTAGGTTCATAGTCCTTTGAGATTTTGTCGTCAAGGTGTGACTTTGGATGATCTCTCATGGCAATTCCTACACCCAAAGCTGCTGGTAATGCCATACCAATGGAAAGGTAGAATCCTTGAGAGACGTATCTACAATTTGTAGGTAACACAACGTCACGGAGAGCAAACTGAAACGAACCTGTCTCACAAACAACTATATCACCTGGGTTAATATATGATGTGATATTTTTTTGCAAGAAATTTTGCGTAATTAAATGAACGTCTTCGAGGGAATCATCTTCAAAGATCTCATCATCTGGATCGAACCTTGGGAACTCATCGGAACAATATTTAAAGTGTAGTTGATTAGCATCGATATCCAACAAAAGTTGCTTTAATACACGAATGAAATTTACATTTTTGAACATTTTTTCCTTAGACACAGCCGTGTCAATGAACCTGATATAATTAGGATGTAATTCAACGACCTTAACGTCCTTTCTATATTTAACACTATAATGTCCGTTGTTGATTTCGTTATTGTCCTTACCAAAATGTAAAATCAAATCACATTCCACAAATCTTCTTGAAACAGAATCCAAACCTTCAGCACCGACATACATGCCCATGTAATTGTCATTTGATTCGTCAATGATAGATTTACCCATAAATGTAGAAAAATTCCAAATATTAGTTAAAGAAATCAATTGGTTTAACATTTTAGTACCATTAAATCTTTCAGTTAATATATCACCAATGATCGCTGGATTTTCACTTGAATATATCCAATTGCAAATCATATTAGTAATTTCTTTAATTTCTTCAGTGTTTTCATCATTTGAAATGATTGTATCCAAAGATATGGTTGGTTTTGTGATTAAATTGTTAATAGATACTAATTTATTAGAAAAATCAGCTGGTACAAAGATATAACCAGGTTTTGAGTACTGGAAAATATCCTCAATAACTCTATCCACCTCATCACAGGCACTATCAATATCTTCAATGAAAGCATTTGAACATGAGACTTTATCCTTGATCATTTCAAAATAGACTTTATGATTTGGACCAACAAAGTTGGCATCCTTTAATCTTGGAACCAAGTGATGTAAGTTTCTATTATTTGTTGGGCTGTTCAATTTTAAACATTCTGAATTAGCCACACCAACAATATGTAGGACTTTCACATTTTCTGCAAAGGCACCGGCAACACCATTCAATGCACTTAATTCCCCAACACCATATGTAGTAATTAAGGCACCGATTTTGTTCGAATAACGAGAATAGCCATCTGCAGCATAAGCAGCATTTAGCTCATTACAATTACCAATCCAATTAAGTCCAGTTTTAACAATAGAATCATCATATAAATGTTCTAATAAAGGTAAGTTAAAATCACCCGGAACTCCAAATACAGATTTTGAACCAATCGAATATAACCGGTAAAACAAATACTCTCCAAAAGGTATCTCATCTCTATATCCGAATAATTCTCCTATTTTAGCCTCGAGATTACTACGGCCAAATATCGAGATAGTTCCGCTATTGCTACTAATTCTATTAGAATTTAAGGTTACAGGCGTCATTTTCTGCAATTATATGTTATTAATTAAGATATATATTTCTTGTTTTTTATGCTATATCATAAAAGTAATAATCTTTACTTCACTATGAATATCTAGAGATAATAGTCTCAACAACAATAATAATATCAGAAAGAAACCAAACTAACAAGGTAAAAATAACATTGAAAGGAATTTTAGTATCATAATCTAATATTTCTGAATACTTTATATAATTAAATTTACTGAAAGAAAGAGTTCAAGATATGCCTCCTTCCTTCCCTCAGGACTGTCTTATTCTATAATTTGGTTCCGCAAAACTTCCCAATATAACCTAGGTCCATTTCACCCCATTATTTCTGCTATTTACCCTTCCAAATCACTGTCATTTTGATTCGGTTTTACTTTTTTATCTTATGTTATGGGATTTAAGGTGTGCCTTTGTTTCTCTAAGAAGAAAAGAACACCATTCGTGATTATTGACCTGCCAAAGGGAACTTTGTGGTGATGTTGTATATGATGTCTCTTGCCGAACTTTACCGATGATCTCCGAGACTCTAACATGTCGTCTTGACCTGGGCCTGCCGTCACCCTCAGCATTTTTTGAAAATACGACCCTGTAGTGACCGGCTTTTGCCGAGAATATCCCGGAATACCCGAACTTTCCCGCTGCGTCAGACTAAATGTCCTTTGCTGTCGCTATGGTTTGAGGCCCTACGGTCTGTCGCATCGGTTAATTGCGGAGGAAACCATTTTCCGTCAGATGATTTTCATGTGACGTATTTACCAATCCTATTCTCTTGGTTTTCATTGCACCAATTAACGTGGGACGAGGGGACAGGACGAACGGAAGGACAAAACAAATACAACCATCCCTTAAAAGTCTCTGGAAGTCATCAGTTGGACTTTAGGAAGCGATAAGCTCTGGAGTCCATAGTTCTATACTTATAATATTACACAAGCGTTAACATTATATTTTAATTCTATACCTAAGCAATTACGAAAATTCCCAGTTCTATTTTAGTCCGTGTTCTCCATCTATCTAGCGATCATATTTCCCTACTGAGATATTTCAAGACCTGTAGAATTATATATGACTTATATGCTTACATATTTAAAAATAGTAGCACTACTTCTAGATAGTAAAGCATTATGCTGAGAAAATTAAGTGGCTTACAGAAGGAAGTAATTCATCTATACAGATCATCTATCAGAGTGGCTCATACAAAACCGATAGAAAATAGAACAAACTTTTTAAATTACATCCACGAAGAGTTTAGAAAATATCAGGAATTACCAAGGAAAGACTTTACAACTATAGAATACCTTATTAGAACAGGTAAAAAAAAATTGGAGACATACTCACACGAAGAATTGAAAAACATCCACTAGACGCTAATAGCATCCATATGACAATAATTGATTTTTTCAAGAAGGAAAAAATCACAGATTAGCACAAATTGGGGTATCTCTTTACGCATACATTTATATATATATATAAACATTATGTAAATAAATTATTCTGTTAATAAGAAACTAATGTATGTCCATGACGACAGAAAGAATGTTTGAAATCATTATGATAGTCTTCAATGTGCCTATTTCAGAAGCTTTTTGAAGTTTTGTGAATTTGAAATTTTTTATGCTAAGGCGGCTTCACCGAATATATCTTTATAGTTACCTAAAATGAATTCGATAATGTAATTTCTTTCTCTTAGATCGCTTAATTCTTTGATGAAATGTTTATCATTGATTAGATTTGGTGTAAACACTAATGAAAGATTATGGAGTGTCATTAAATTAAATTCACTCAAATTATTAATATCATTCAGATGTAAACATAATTTAACCAGGATCTTATAGTTATTCCTTGGTAAGCACCTCATAATCTTAACAATTCCATCTATTATCGTCTTATAAGTTTTATTCTGAATTAGCACAATAACTCCGTTGGATAGTGGAAGATTTTCAATCAGCTTATTCTTTTTAACTAGACCAATTAAATCTTCATATATGGAGTATATTAGCAATGGGTCTGGTAGTTTTCTTAGCTGACTCTTTAGTACACCGGCAACAGCATGCACATCTTGGTTCAATAAATCTTTTATTTTCTTGTAGTCACTTGTGGACAAATTATACTTGTTTTCGTTATTTTCTTCTAGTATTTTTTTAGCAGGTTTTGATGTTGCATTGATTTGAGCCATAGTTCTTTCAATATTTTCAATTAACGACTTAGATCCAGACTTTCTATAAAGACCTTCTGTCTTCATATAACTCTCATTACTGGAGATATGATCGATACACATGTTAATTATTCTCAAACAATTTAACCTTTCGATATCAGACGAACGTGCACTACTTGAAGACGTTTTATGTGTCTTAGAATTTCCATACAATGCACCATATTTACCAGAGTGACCATTCAACGATATTGGACTACCTACTACTGTAGTAGCACAACTACTATCACTATTGTTGGAAAGACTATTCGTGGGCGATGGAGATACAGCAGATGATATTGGAGACTGTACCAAATCCATTATTTGAAGCGACTGGGAATTACTTGCTTTTGTCCCGTTAGAAAATATCTTCCAAAATTTAGTTCTTGAGGCATTCTTGGAATATTTCGAGACTTCCATAACATCATTAACTAAATGCTCATCTTTGGAGTCTTCTACAGAATGAACAGAACCTGTTAGATCTGATTCCATATTTTCTAATTCTATAGTCAATGTCCTAATTTCGTCATTTAAGCTAGCCTTTACAGAATATAAACCCTCAATATCTTGTGTTAACTGTCTCTTCAAAATTTCCAATTCTCTCAATTCATTCTTCAAATTCCTTAGTTGAAATTCTGTAGATCCAATATCTTTTTCCATTAATATTCTACGTGATTTAAAACTTGATAATACTGGTGCAGTGCTATTATGAGCGATTAACGTGGGCTTTCCTGCAGCGGCTGAGGCCAACTTTGGTGATGTTGCATGTATAGTGTCATTTTGAGTTATGGTTGCAGGAGAGCTGAGAGCTGTCGAAGAGGCACTCAATGTGCCCACTGGAGGAGTACAGAATACTGCAACATTAGCTTTAGTCAATGGAGACGATACAGCACTTGCCACGGGTGTTTCTTCAGTGGAAGAAAAATTAGAGACCGACGGGGATGTAGGGGGACTGTCCAGTCCATCAACTAGGGAATTGTTAGAAGGAATAGCATTTTTATCAAGAAGTTGATCATGTTTGTCATCATTCTTATTGGACAGCACAGTGGAACTAGAAGAGATAGAGTCGCACGTTGCATGGTTATTTCCTGAGTGTTCCCAACTGTGATGAGAAGCCTCATCACCTAATGTTGCCGAACTGTTTGAAGAAACATCACCAACTGGTCCATGTGTTGAATCAATAGGAGGTGTTGTGTTCGCTGGCGCCCAGGCACCATTGATGGCAGACAATGGAGGAGTTGCATTTACAGCAGCGCCAGGACCATTCAAACTGCTCAAAGAAGGAGTTGCATTTACAGCAGCTCCCGGACTATTCAAACTGCTCAAAGAAGGAGTTGCATTTACAGCAGCTCCCGGACTATTCAAACTGTTCAAAGAAGGAGTTGCATTTACAGCAGCTCCCGGACTATTCAAACTGTTCAAAGAAGAAGGGGTTCCATTTTTTGAAAATGACCCTATTGAGATATTTTTGGAACTTGTAGTTCTGTTAATGTTCCTCTTCGCCAATGAAGTTGGTTCTATTGGATCCAATAAACGTTTAGCATCGTTATCATTTTCCATGGGGTTACCAAAAGAAACATAATTTTGACTGGTTGGTATAATTGTGGATGAAGAACTTATTCTAGGGGTTACAGGCTCTTTAATATTATCCTTTGATGGGTTTCTTAAGAAGTCAGTTTCATTGATTTTCTGGTTTTCAAGATTCATAGACTGCTCTTCTTCGTCTTCTTCATACTCTTCTTCCTCAATTAGGGTAGGGTGTAAGGTTGAATTTAGCATATCATCAATAGAGATAGATCTTACATGCGTAGCCTTTTTAGTTGGTTGCTCCTCGGAGTTCTTGTCATCTGATATCTTATTATTCGGTTCATTTGCATTCTTGGATTCGTGATTTTTCTTTTTAGTCATAATTGTTTCATGACATGCTATACAACACAAACCTTTTTTAGTTTTTGTATATTTCAAATCTTTAATAGGGTTTCTACAATTAAAGCATGTAAAACAATCCAAACAGTATGTTTCATTAGAAGATGACAATATGACAGTTGTATCTTTGGTCTTGGCACCACATTTAGTGCAAGAACTTGAACAGTCCATGCATATCAATTTCCAATTTTCTAACAGCAAAAAGTTCGAATCCGTTTCTAGTTTTGAATGACATTTTGAACATGAAAAACAATCGACGTGCCATATTTTATTACTCAATTCATATGCTTCGGCATCTGTAATTGGAGCATTACAATTTGCACAGATTGGCGGCATTGTATTTTAAAATTTTAAAAAAACTTCTCAATATGTAGAATTGTAATTTTTTAACGTCTTTTTTTCTGAGTTCACGATATATTTATTAATATTAATAGTTTTTAAAGCTTACAGTATTAGTTTGACCCAAGAAAATAAAGTAAAAAAGAACGAAGATGTATCTTGGACTTTTAACTAATATATAAATAATTTCTCTCTTGGTTTTTATTCTTATGCACAGGAAAGTGAACAACTGTCACGTATAGACTATTATTCCTACCAAAATGATATCGATATGATGTACTTTAAATATAGTAAAAGTGGAAAAGGACACAGTACAACAAATAAGAGAACAATAAAAGACTGGATGGGTTGTGGAGACCTAGCATCCGGGAGCAACGGGTAAGACGACTATCGAAAAGAAGAAAAATGGTCAGTATTTAAATATGCATGTATAGAGTGAAACGAAAAAGAGGACTCTGTTCCAATTGCATACTCCATTTGATTGCTAATTAGATACCAATTGAAACACCATACGTACCCACATGTAAAACTTTGAGATATGTCGTTTCTCGATGATTAATTCTCTGTAAATAAGTGAAGAAGTAGGAAGAAAGTTACCAAAAGGACAAGGTAGTTCAAAAGACTCGAAACAAAAAAGAAAAGAAGTGTAAAGAAATAACATAGAAAGATACGACAATGTGAGTATGACAGGGAACTCTTGAGTAAGAAGGTCTAACAAAGATTCTACCTAAACCACTCCTCAATTTTCATGTTGGTAGACTTTAATATTTTAAAGGAGTAACATATCAGTAATGTTATCAGAGTTTTTGATATTTTTTCCTTCAGAAAGAAATGCTTCTGCGATGACTTCAAACGTACTTCGTCCTCACAATAACACTTAACATAGAAATAATCCATAACCAGGTAATTTTTGTGATACATCCCATGAAAGGTTCCAGGATCTCGCTCTGTTCTCGAGATTCCGCTCGGGTTTCCATAAACTTTTCGAGTGATATTTCCCTGTGTGGAATCATCTGAAAATGATTAAAGGAGTAAATAAATAAGGTAGAGAGATAGCCGAAGCGGGAATAGAGGGTGAACTAATCTGGTTCTTCAACATACATTGTTTTGGAATCAAACAACCTGAACTTAAGACCCAAAACTAAAACTAAAACTAAAACAAGAGAAGAAAACATGGTTAAGGGAGAGAGAAGATCTTGCAAAGAACACCTCAATCACTTTACATTTCTTACATTTCTTACATTTCTTACATTTTCAACATCAGAGTCTTCAATGGACACGGTTGCATATACACTCTTGGAGCGATAGCAGAGAAGGGACGCATAGACGGAAACTGGTTCTCTGGGTCTGTATTAGTGTGATTTTTATCCCAACTGTCGTCGTCGTCATCGTTGGGAGAGGGAGGGATGGGTGGGATTACATAAGAACATCGCAGAACAACTTATCTGCAAGATTACATACGTGGAAGAACATCTGTCGAAATAAATACGGCCAGAGAAAGATGCGTACAGCAGACATCCCACTATCTCCGTTATATAATATTTTTATTGTTTCTCATAAAATTCTACACTTTCCCACAGGGTATTTAGTGCTGTTTCTGGGGGGGAAGTCAGTTTGGGCTTTATTGACGAGGGTTTCACGAAGTGGAAAAACTTGATCGAGCAAATCTTGTTTGCTGGGTGAAAAACCCGTCTCGAGAGTCTTCTGCTTAGCAAGGACATGATGATATTTGTTCTCCGTATCGCAATTGGCTAGAACCCTCGGCAGAAGCCATTCGGTTTTAGGGATTTTGTCCATTGTCAGTCCCATTTAGTGCATTTTCCCACTTCTTTCCCCCAAATGACAAGGTAATGATATACTAGGAGTGTTCATTGACCTAACCAGGTTTATGAATGTATCTCGCTACGACATGCAAATTATGTAATGATCCCACCTTTCTCACAAACGAGTTCATTTGCAATTAAGGTTGCTGGGAGGAATAAGGCATCGATTGGCATCGGTTACTACTAGTGGTCGTGTTAAGCTACACCCAAGATAATAGAACTAGATCTAAAGTCCTACATCCCTTCCGTTCCCCCCCCACAATATTCGCACCCCAAGAGAAGAGGAAGAAGAAAAAAAGATATAGCTCGGAAGAGACATGCTAATATATAGAAGTGACGAATTGTAATATTAAATTTATTGTGGAGTTCTTTCTTGTTTGTTCCAATGATGAAAAGATAATATATCTAGATTATTGCTATTAGTGTTACAAAAAAACCGTATGACTTGTCCATTAGTCAACTTGTGGACACATATCCCAAAACCAAACATGAAACGCACACATATATAACACATACCGAATCCTTGAGGTATTTGTCTTATACGTTTAGCATCTTAATTGTGCGGTAAAAGCCACGCATTTCATATCGAGCTATCTTGTTTTGGAACCCACATTGCGTGTAGAGTATGCTCGTAGCACTGCTGCTACCAAATGCCATCAAACTGGAAATGTGGAACTTTTATCGCCCGTTGAAAGTCTAATTTGCAATGCACTGCCAGTACCGAAACAATAGAAGGATTCTGCATTCTCAATTCCCGGCCAACCTTTCCCAATCAACCTTTGAAGGTATGGGAAGTGTTGCCTTAGAGTCTATGTCACGTGTGAATTTTATGATAAATATCGAAGATTTTTTTGAACTATTAACTTTTTTATGTTGTCTCAAGTAATAACGAAAAAATCCTATGAAACAATTGTCCTAAACCATCAAGTTCGTTGAATGACATCAGGCTTGGAGCAAGAGGGTAGTACGTTTCAAAAATAAATCGATAAAAGAAATAGTTTGGTGAGGGAAGTTAATAATAAAAGGATAATTGTTTGTTACTGCACTCCTCCTTTCTTTTTTGCATTGTCACAACAATAGTTCAAATGTCTACTACGAATCAAGATTTATCACCATCAAGCGACTTTTTATCTAATATAATAGGTAAGCCTGTCAATGTTAAACTGCATTCTGGCATGCTATACTATGGGAGGCTGGAATCCATTGATGGCTTTATGAATGTAGCATTATCCAACGCTTCTGAGCATTATGAAACTGACAAAAACGGACTATTGCGAAACTATGAAAATGATGTTTTCCTAAGAGGTACTCAAGTTATGTACATTAGTGAAGCCTGATTATGCGGCCAATACTAGAGCATACGAATTCCAAAAACTACAATGCACAATGGAAAGCTAACTATTGCAAGAGTGTCGCTTTATGTCTTATATATAGCGCGCATGTGTAATAATAATAACCATGATATAATATATATATATTCAAATTACTTACATATATCGTCGCACGATATATATATATATATGCGTTTAAAATATACATAAATAAGTCGAATTGTAGTGATATTTTGCTAGACTATTATACGTATTTATTAATTTCTTCCATAGAATATTTATACTTGGGAAAAGCACTGTCATCCTTAGTTGACAGGGGAAAAAAGGAATTAGCACACTCCCTCTTCCTAATGTTCATCTTTGTGATGTCTTAGATGTAGAAAATATTCAATAGAATAGCCCAAGACAATAATACTCACGGCCAGATGCCATATAGGCTTACCGGATGCATTGTCGCCGTCGAAGTATTTAGCCTTGTACCTGCCAATTGGACCGTATCCAAACTTAACTTCCTTTGGTGCAGGGCCTTGAGGTAATGTCTTGTAAAACCCTACTACATTGGACATACGCTTAGCGTTTGGTGCTGCACCTAATTGTTTGGCTGATACAATCTTTGGTGGGATTAATGTGGACAAAGAACGTCTAAAAAGCATACTGACCCTTCTTCTTTTCTATCTTGAATGTATGTATGTATTACTATTGTTCAACCAGGTATGTTCTTAATATGATATCAACCAAATTAAAATTAAACCACTGAAATATCTATTACTGTTCTTGTTTATTACAAAGGTTACCAATCGTAAGTGATACTGACTAAATCGAACTAATGTAATGAATGCCACCGATATTGCATCTGGCGAATGGGATAAAAATCAAAAAAATGTCTCTTCCTTTTGAACAGAGAGAACTTCTAAAAGGGTCAAAATGCTTTATATGTTCTTTTAGAATCTCGGAAAAGCGTGCTCTTGTCCCCATAACGAGAAATACATTATGATTGGTTGAAAACATGTGATACATATACAGACATCATATACATGCAACTTTACATACAATGAGTTAAGTATGGCTACTATAGTCATTTTGCAGCATCCAGCCAGGATAGAGCATGCTCGACTGTCAAGAATTTGGCTCTTGGTTTGCCCGTTTGTTGACCAAGGGCTACTTCTTTCGCACTTAACGTTTTCCAATCACTCCATGAAGTCGTTTGTTTGGGCAATTCGTCCATGGTTAGATTTGGTTTATCAACCGAATCACTGCTAGCCAAATCTGACAACACTTTGTCGGCCACTTCAAAAGCATCTTGCATGGTGGAGGCAATTACGCCATGACTTCCCTTTCTTATCCACCCAGCAGTGTAGAGGCCCTTGATCGGATCGTTAGTCATATTAAGTACTTGGCCATTTTTATTGGCAATCCTATCTTCCTTAATAAATTGCACGCCAAGGTCAGAGAATCCATTTAGCGGTTTGCCTGCATACCCTAAAGAAGTAATCAATATGTCCAGGTTATAAGTTACATGTTTATTAGTGTTAACAACCTTATTGTCCTTGGTTAATTCATTGCAACTTAATTCCAAAGATGTAATATTGCCAGTCACAGGATCTTTATTGATCCGAACAGGGCTCTTTAAATAGTCTAGTTCCCATCTGGGGTCTGTAGCCTTTTCGGGAGGTGCTTTGAACTTCCTATAACTTTTTTTAACTCTTTTCTCAAATGGCATCAAGTAATTTGCACACAGCTCCACTCTTCTTTTAAATGCCCGATCAGCATTGTTTAAATCGAACATCGATATTTGAAAATACTCCGGGGAAATGGATCCCTTAATTCCATATTTCTCCAGCTCCCATAATTCTCTCAATTCCTTATTTGTGAATTTAGAATGTTCAAAGTCTCTTCTTGCAATTATTTTAACATCCTTTATAGGTGCTTTCCGTAAACAGGAAAGTGCAATATTGGAAATGTCTGTTTTCCCCCATAACTCATCAATTGTATTGCTTAAAAAGACCCTTGCCAAGTCCAAGGCAACGTTACCATTTCCTATTATACCAACTTTAGATACCTTAGACCAATCATAATTAACTAAACTTTCATTCTCAGAGTATTCGGGATGACCATTATACCAATTAACAAACTCTCTACTACTAAAGACACCAGCTGTGCTCGATTCCCCAGGAATATTTAACTTCTTGTCTCCCATACTACCATAACTTAAAATCACAGCATCTTGAGTCTCTAATAAACGAGATAAAGATAAATCTTGACCAATATGGACCATTCCGTGGAAATTGAATTTGTGTTTTCGTCCATCTTCGGAATACTCATCAGCACATTTCGTGAAGGTATCTTCACAATTTTTAACTTCTGGATGATCTGGGGCTACACCATATCTACTCAACCCAAAAGGGAAAGGTAACTTTTCCCATATGGTTACTTCTAATGGAATGGTTGATTTATTTAACAAATGATACGCTGTGTAAAATCCTGATGGACCAGATCCTACAATTGAGATTTTTTTATGAATTAGCGAAGGGCCCAGCAACGAAAAGGAGCGGATCTGTCTCATCTTTGAATATTCAATCCTTTACAGTTTTGTTTTGAGAATTATGGGCATTTAAGGTATTATACCATGTAAAATCTTAAATTCATCTGTCTTATTTTTCCTTCTGTCAGCAAGTTATAAAAAAGCTAGATCGAAGATATGGATATCAAGGTAAACATCTCCATGAATTGAGCTAACACTAAAGCTATTAAATCATTTTATTAGTGTCAAAATATCTGAAGTACCCACTCGTATCTTACCCTTATTGTTATTTTCGGTTTAACACAAGGTATTCGGTATTTCCAATCTTGCTGCTTTCAAAATAAAATCAATTTAGTTCGTCAACATTCCATGTATATCATGTAATACATAGTTGTGGAGATATTAGTGTATATATTCTAAACTAAACCTTGGTTACTTTAGTGTCGCAATAATGTAATAATAGTTCTTTAATCCTTGACATATAAAAGGCTTTTTGGGAAAAAAAGAACTCCCATACTATTACACTCTGGCTAAGAATAGATCTATAGGAAAAGAGGGAGTTGTTCAATGAGTGGGCCTAATTCAGAAGATATCGTAACCACTATACAGAATAATCCTGTGGAGAATGTGTCGATTACAGTGCCAAACAGTTTAAATAATCCAAGTAGTACGTTATTGCAAAATGATGTTGTTGAAGGAGGAATCAAATCTAAAATGTCCACTTTAGTCAATAATGCTATGTCAAATAACCCGTATTTTGCAGCTGGTGGTGGGTTAATGATACTAGGTAGTGGGCTAGCTTTGGCTCGATCTGGTATTATTAGGGCAAGTCGAGTTCTCTACAAACAAATGATTGTGGATTTAGAGATTCAATCGAAGGATAAGTCGTACTCATGGTTTCTATCGTGGATGGGAAAATATCCACAACGTATTTCGAAACATTTATCCGTACGAACTAATTATGTTCAGCATGATAATGGATCAGTAACGACTAAATTTTCATTGGTTCCCGGTCCTGGAAATCATTGGATTAGGTATAAAGGCGCTTTCATCCTTGTCAAACGTGAAAGATCTGGTAAAATGGTGGATATTACAAATGGTACACCTTTTGAAACTGTTACACTAACTACGTTATATAGAGATCGTCATTTATTTACAGATATACTAAATGAGGCAAAGACCATAGCATTAAAAAGTTCAGAGGGTAAAACAGTAATATACACATCATTTGGACCTGAATGGAGGAAATTTGGTCAACCTAAGGCAAAGAGAACTTTATCATCAGTCATACTAGATGAAAATATTAAAGAAAATATACTTGATGATGTTCTGAATTTTATGAAAAATGGTAAGTGGTATTCCGATAGAGGTATTCCATATAGAAGAGGGTATTTGTTGTATGGGCCACCAGGGTCTGGTAAAACCAGTTTCATTCAAGCTCTAGCTGGTGAATTGGACTATAATATTTGCATTTTGAATTTGTCAGAAAATAATCTAACAGATGATAGGCTAAATCATTTGATGAATAATATGCCAGAGAGGTCAATTTTATTATTAGAAGACATTGATGCAGCGTTCACGAAGAGGGATCAAACCAAGGAAGGCGGGTACCAATCACATGTTACATTCAGTGGACTCTTGAACGCTTTGGATGGTGTCACATCCTCAGAAGAAACCATCACGTTCATGACAACAAATCATCCGGAGAAATTAGATCCAGCTATAATGAGGCCTGGGCGAGTTGACTATAAAGTTTTAATTGGAAATGCATCGTTATATCAAGTCGGTAACATGTTTAAGAAGTTTTATCCAGGATCTGATGATATTGGTAAAAAGTTTGTCGAAAGAGTTGGCCAAATTCATAAACCCATCAGTACAGCACAATTGCAAGGTTTATTTGTGATCTATAAAAACGATCCAGAAGGTGCCTTGAATAATGCTTCAATGTTAGAGGAGGCAGAGATGCCATTCTAAATGGCTGTTAGTTTGTTTGTTTGCTTTTAACTCGTGTATATAAATATATAGTTCCTTTTTATGAACAATTTCCCCCGTTGATTAACGTTAGCTAAAGTTAGGCATAACCTCTTTCAATGCGCGTTGGATGTGTTCCACCTGTACATCTCTGTCATTGGTGTCTTTTGCGTATTGTGCTGCAACTTGTGTAACTCTATTCACCAATTCTTGATACAAGCACACCAAAAGTAGTCTCTCTTCATCAGTTTGTCCACCCACTGAAATTTTGCCCTGCAGATTTTTCTGGATTTCCTTCAAAAGATATTTCTCCAACTGTCTTTTATTCATAAGTTTAATACGCGATAGGTTACGTGCGGGTCTCTTTAAGAACGGCTATTATTGCAATGTTATTGCCTAATATTCAACTACCACTATGTATTTGTGTATTTTGGTTCTCGAAGCTCTCCCTCTCTTTCTGCTCTTTTCGCGGAACTTCTCAAGAACTATGGTGGGAAATGCTTACAACGGAGGGTGCATAAGGCTCCCCAAAATTCCCCTACACGTGCTCGGATTTAATAGTGCCGTTCTCAAATCACTCCAACGGAATCCTTCCGGTCTTGGGGTCTTAGCGTTCATTGGTTATGCGATCAGCACAATGAAAACAAGGGAAGGACAAGTCTCTGGAACTTGTCAGACAGAATAAAAAAGGTAATCGCGGGTCCTTTTATACTCGAAATTTTATCAGTCGGACGGTCCCGGACTCCCCTAATTTAGCCGCCGAACTACAAAAGTGGGGAAAAATTAAACTAGGGAAGACGAGAACAAAAGCCCTTTTTTTACTATATAAGAAGACATGAATGCTAACAGGGGAAAGGCTCAGTTAGGTGGAACCATCGGTACTGGTGTCCTGTTACTGGCGTAATTAGCGACTGGAGATTAGACTGTTCATAGAAACAAGACATAGAGCAGGGCTAGGTTACACAAAAAACACGTATAACACAGCTAAAGTTTGGATAGTAATAATGAGTCAACTATGGGTTTCTCAAATTCCAAGGTGCACAGAGGTGCCGGTGAATAAATTAGGCAATCGCAAGACTATAGAGGAGTCCTTGAAGGAATTGGAAGGAATTGTCGGATCTGTAGGTCAGAGTTTTAACCCGGATTCGGATCATTTGGACTCAATAAGAAAGTGCAATGTAAGTCCTCTACATTTACCTTATAGTTCTGTTGATTATGACTCTAATTATACATTTTTGTCTAATAAACCTGGGTTATCTTCTTTGATGGAGTCGATGGAAAATGAATGCTGGAATCAAAAGATTAAAAATTATAATAATATATGTGATGGATTCTTTATCACAGAAGATAACATGGTTTCCCCCCCCACTGATTCGATTCAATTAAATGCACCTGCACCTAAAAAACTAACTACATTTTTACAATCATCTGTGACTTCGTGTAATGAAGTTAAGTTCAATCCAAATGATAATTTTATCAACATTCAAAATAACAATATTAACAGATATAATAATTACTACTATAAGAATGAAATCATTAGAAATAATCAAGGGAAAAGAGAGGTTCAAAACACTTCGAATTATCAAAAGTCAAAGGAGAATAAATATAAAAAAAAGAAAAATTTAGGAATTATTCCAGCCTGGATTAATATTCCAGACTCTTCAAAATTTTATGTTATTAAGTCTTCCAGTCTTGGTCATATTAAGAAATCCTTTTATAATGGGATTTGGTCTTCTACTCATTTTGGGAACAAAAGATTATCTGAGGCATACAAATCCCTTCAAAGCAATGGAAAACTCTTTCTTTTCTTTTCTGTAAATGCTTCCGGTAAGTTTTGTGGTGTAGCAGAGATGATCTCAGATTTGCAGGTAGATTTAGATACAAGTATCTGGGTTGATGATGATAAGAAGTTTGGCCCTGCTTTTAAAGTTAGATGGATTATAGTTCGGGATTTGTCAAATAAATATTTAAAAAAATTTCTGATTCCCTCTAATGAAATGAAGCCAGTTACCCATTCTAGAGATACTCAAGAAATACCATATGAAATTGGATTTTCAATATTAAAGTTGTTCAAAACAGAACCAACCGATTTTCAGTCATTCCTGGATCCAGTTGTAAAATGAACCACATCTTCTGTTTCAATCACATATATATATATGTATGTATATATATATATATTAGAAAAAATTGAAACGGTGAACTCTGAGAAATAATATAATTTTTAGTTTTTTTTTTTTCATTTGTATATGAGAATGTCCCAAAGATTGTAATTATTTGGCTATTTAGTGTTGTGTCTATATGGTTTAATTATGAAAAGACATACACATATATATACCTGTTATATCTATTTCAGTAACAACAAATAAAATAAAGTATTATATAGTAAACCTACCAGTACATTTGAAGAAGAATAATATGCAGAATTAAAAATAAAATAGAAAAGGAAGACTAATAATATATCAACGGAAATATATTCTAGAAAAATTGTTCATTAAAAGAGAAATACATAAAAAAATCCATAGAACGTAGTGTTGAGTATCATACTAATCCATCGTAAAGGTTCAAAGCGCTAACTATAGATGGATCAACTTTAGAACCCTCCCTGAACTCATCTAATGTGATATAGCCATCTTCATTTTTATCCATTAACTTAAATATTCGTTGCACCCTTAAGGTAGGAGTTGCCTCCTCATCACTCAGTTTTACCATTGACCCCATCATTTTATAAACACTTGTTACAATGGTCAACATTTCATCAAACGTTATAAACCCATCACGATTCAGATCATACAGTTGAAAGGCCCAAACTAGCTTTTCCTCCAAGGTCCCTCTAGACGTCGTGCTCAATACAGTTATAAACTCTTTGAAATCAATATACCCATTATTATCATGATCGAACACTCTAAATAAATGATTTGCAAACTCCTCGGGTTCTCCAAAAGGAAAGAATTGTTTGTACACTTTGATGAAATCATCTCTGGTCAAATACCCTGTTGGAAAGTCCCGCAAAAATCCCTTATGCCATTGTTGGATTTCCCGTCTATCAAAATATGTAGACTGTTTGAGACTTGTTAAGTCATCCCTGGATAATTTCGAAGTTTTAGCACCCATTGGGAGCTTGTGTTGCGTATATATATAATTGGCTAGAGCAGATCCTGACTAAGCTCCTTCTAATACTGGGCAATATCTGACAACAATGTCGAATAAGAAGTAGCACAAGATGAAAGTAGTCTCGGTTCACTCTGTATTTATACAAATACTGCAGTCCTCACTGGTTTGTTTGTGGATTGCTAGGAAATTCCGTCTATTATTTGTCAGGTAGCTATTTTTGTTTTTTTAATAACCTGAAGAAATTTTGAGTATTTTTGGAAAAAACAAGAGAACGTTATATTTAATGGACAGGTAATCTTTTCAAAACTCTACAGTATACATTGAGTCGGGCATAACAGACCGTCTGGAATTGTGGTAAGCACTTTGGGAACGTGGTAAGTAAGGACTTTGAAATATAATTACATTATATAAAAGAAGGTGGATCTTTCTGTCTTTCAAGTCTAATTTTCAGATTTCCTTTTTTTTCCAATTTATTGTTGTTATTAAGTAGTAAACAATGTCAACGTTACAACGTCGTAGAATTAATAGGGTCGATTCATCTTCTGAAGATATACCTAAGACCAAAAACAGCACCGACGCTGTGGAAGATGTATCCTCTCCTGATGCTAATGAATATAAATCTACGTCTAAAATTGCATACGATCCCGAAGATGCTAAATTAAATGATGATTCTAAGATTCCCCCATTGACACTTATGGAGGAAGTCTTATTGATGGGTATAAAGGATAAAGAGGGTTATTTATCATTTTGGAATGATAGTATTTCATACGCATTGCGTGGATGTATAATCATGGAATTAGCTTTGAGGGGTAAGATTCGTATATTGGATGATTCCGCTAGAAAAAGATTTGACGTTTCAGAAAGATTAGTGGAACTTGTTGACTCCTCCAAAACTGGAGAAGTATTGCTGGACGAAACTATAGAACTAATGAAAAATGACCAACCGCTATCTATTGCAAACTGGATTGATTTATTGAGTGGAGAAAGTTGGAATCTACTGAAAATCAACTATCAGCTTAAACAAGTTAAAGAGAGATTGGCCAAGGGATTGGTTGATAAAGGTGTTTTAAGAACTGAAATGAAGAACTTCTTTTTATTTGACATGGCCACTCACCCAGTTGCTGACTCAAGTTGTAAAGAAGATATTAAACGTAGAATCTTGGGATTGATAGCACAGAGAAATTTGCAAATGAAGTATTCCACCTATTTCCCAGAATCAACTTCTTTCAAGTTGATTAGAACAATCTGTCTGGTGGCTAGTTCTTATGGAGCTAACGTTCTGGAAAATGTCCTTTCTTCTTCTGATTACGATAAGAAAGACAAAGCAATGAAACGCACAGAAGAAATAATGGAACAATTCTCTCAATATCCATTTGATCTAAATAAACCAAGCGACTCTGGAATGTCTGTTAACTTAAATAAAGAACTACAGGATGAATTAAATCGCACACCAGGTCATGATCTAGAATTAGAGGTAATTGCTGGTGTGTTGGAAGTATTGGTTCGAATGGATATGATATTATGATCCTGGATCCTCCGTTGTTGCATCGAACCGTTGATAAATTTGTCCCTCGATATAATACTCTTGTATAATTAAATTTAACTAACCTAAAAACTGCTGATGTTTAGCATCATATATATAGTTGTTATTATCGAATTTTCTTCACTTCATTATATATGTATCTTCATAGTTTGTTTAGTAACGAAAACCGTATAAAAGGGCAAGGTTCCTGCCAATTTCGAAGATTCGATAAATTTCTGAATCAACACTTTAAGTACAAGTTATTAAATGGAAATACAAACCTTTATGTACCTTGTTTATTTAATAATTGCATAATATACTTAGATAAGAAACCATTGTTGTTGAATTTTTTTATATAATAATTTAATACTCTATGATCTTGGGAAACAGGTTGCTTTATAATTTTTAACTCTTTCAATTCATCTGTAAATCTCAATAATAATGATTTATCTTTATTTTTATGATCATCACCACAAGATTCCCACCAAAATCCACCGGCTAACCGTTTATCCTTGACATACTGAGCCTTGACTCGCATTGAATCTAGATTATCATAACCGACAAATGTTTTTGATATTGGTTCGATACAAAATGCTGAGACAAAATTCTTATCAAATTGTTCGGTTGTGTTGTAGATAGGCAATTGGTTGTAGAGCCACATTCCAGGCTCACCTTCAGATTCACCACCAACTCCGCTAAATGATCTATTAAAATAGATGTTTGCATCGTTTCTAACATTTGTAAACCCTCTACCATAGGCAGCCATACCTAAATTTATCTTTTTGGATTTAATATGTTTCTTATCTATCATATAAGTGATGGCATCATCCCCACATAGATGTTTATCCTGATCATGATCGCTGTGACTATGTCTGAAAAGATGTGATTTTCTTCCGTTTTTAAAAGGTGAATACAAATTACTGTGATAACCCGTTGTTTCAGACCACTCGCCACGGAAATCATAAGTCATCATGTTCCAGATATCCAAATATTTATCCATCTCATTGACTGGTAAAATGCTTAATTTTTCGTCAAACGCTGGAGCAGCAATTGATAAATGAAACCTTGGATGACTTGGATCTTTCCCAAAGATTTCTTTTTCAACAGTGTTAAACTTTAATCGAATGAGCTTCAAAAGTTCGAGATACATATTTGGTTCGAATCCATCATCCTCTGGGAATTCCCAATCTAGCTCTATGCCATCAAACCCATATTCTAGCATTTGGTCAACAGCAGAGTCCACAAATCTTTTTACTTTTGCATGATCTCTCACAAGAATAGGAAATTGATCTCTATTAGACCAACCACCAATACACATTATAACCTTAAAGTTCTCATTTGTGCTCCACTTAGACATGTTGTGAGTCCTTAAGTAATACAACTCCCCAATAAGACCCAATGGCAGCTTGTTCTTCTTTTTAGATAACAATTCAACATCATCTTTGGAAATTGGCATAGTTCCATTTTGTAGTGATTTTAATAAAGGTTTATACATATTCATTTCAAAATCAGACCAGGTGTCGGCAGATTTTAATAGCCCACTCTTCCCATCTACCAGAAAGAAGGCGTAATAAAGATGAGATATTCTTGTCAAATCAATGTCATGAGGTAAGTGAAACCTAGGTTCATATGGAGACCAATTTGAATAGTATATCCCACTATAATATCCATACGCATCAGGTTGTAAAGAAGCTTCCTCTGGAGCCCCTTCCTCTGGAGCAGATGTGTGTCTATGATGTATACCGAAATTGATCATCGATTGGAAGTTTAGAATGGAGTATATTGCGAATAGAATTGTCAATATAACTAATGCAGTTGATCTATAGCTATAAGGGTTTGTCATTGTTCTTAATTCTTGACTTTAAACACAGAAACTGTCCACCACAAAACCCAACAGTTAAGTATGTAAAGGGAAGAAAATGTTGGAAACTATAAGTATATCTTTGTAGGCAATTTTATATAGGTATACGTCGGTCGTGTTAGCTATATAATTATTTATCTCATGCCTTTGTCTTTTGAGCTCTTGTGGCACAACCGAATCTGTAAATAATAATATTATCGATATCCCAGATTCCTTCCTTTGCAAACACATCACTCTTAACAATCTCCAATGCCTCCTCCTTAGTATCAGCAGAAATTTGTAAATGTGATCCAGCAAACCTGGGAGCTTCTCCTTCAGCAGTTGGTTCGTGGTAAATGGCTCCAGCACACACCAGTTTTCCTTGTTCCACTAAAGGAGGAATACCAGCTAGATGTTGGGGTCTGAAGGCAGATCTATCAGATCCAACTTTATCATAGACAATTACACACCATTCAACCATTTTCAATATATTTCACTTACTAATGACTATTTACTTGATTTGTATCTTAATGTATAGTATGTGAAGTTGGTCCAGGAAACCTTAAAGTTGCATTTATTCCAAAAAATTTGAATGTTATGCAGCTGACGGATGAACGTACATATGATCAAGCTATAATACACTCGACCAGTATATGCTTTGTTCAAAACATCTCTCATATCTAGTATTATAACAGAAGAGACATGGAAGTTGATGATCTTGCAGCTAAGCTGGGCAAACAACATATCACTTCAAGACGGAAAAAGAGTAGAAAGTCTACCAAGAATGAGAAAGTAAATAGTACAGTTATACCGTTGAAGAACTTTAAACATTCTAATAAACATACCTATCAAGTGAATCCAGGCTCTTTCTACCCGGAATCAAAAGAGGTGGCATTGGTAAAGTGTAATGAAATATTCGATTCATCACAAAAGGAACTGTTGCCTCAGTTGAAAGATGAAGTGGCCAGTCTTACGAGGAATAACACAAAGCATCCGAACAGAAACAGATCATATGTTAACTTATTAGGCTCAAACCTTTATGAGGGGCATGCTAAATACGTTCTTATGACTTCCGAAGAGCTAGATGATATAGAACCTTGTTTTAGGTATCTGAATAGTACGAAAAATTCTAAGGAATCAGACATTGTACCTGAAGGAACATTCACAATTGTATCAGTAAGACATCACTTGATTAACTTGACAGCTGCCTTTTTTGATACGTCAAGACAGGAAGTCTCCTTGATTTGTACGCATGTTGGTAATGGTATTATTTTATTAAATGACAGTTTCCAAGACTCTAACGCTAACGGTGATCAAGGATTAAACTCGCAAGACCCTATGGTAAGAAAGATATGTTATTCCGGATTTGTATTTGAGGATGTTGTTACTAAAAAGAATGATCCCGTGGATAATGCCCACGTATTCTCGTTAGTTGAAAGTAAATTGAATCAACGCATCAATGTTTTATTGAAATGTGAATTGGATTCTTACAATCCAGTTTCTGAATTTAACACAGAATTAAAATGCTATTCACCATTAAAAAGAACAAATAAACATCACAGGTTTAAATTACTTAAAACGTGGATACAGACAGGTCTGGTACCGAAATCTGATGTTATTATAGGGCTTAGAGAACCAAATGGTGGGAGATTGATTGGTATTGAACACTATACTCGTAATAGACTTCGAAGCCTGTTTGATTCCCCTGATTTGCCTGCTGAAAAAACAGTAAACAACTATAATTCCAAGATTGTAACAGAATGGCATCGTTATTGCATAGAATGCATTTGCAAGTTAGTTCAAGATAACGTAGATAAAGCTATTGATAGACCTCAAGCCTTTAAATTAATTTTGACAAGAGAGCGTTCTTTTAAAATTGAGAAACTTGCAACAATTCCACATCATGTTAAGTTGCCCTAGAACAACTGTACTACATAGCATTTGATTTTTCCCTTGCGGTATCCTTATAGAACGAACTTTGGAGAGATATTTCAGATACTGCCTTGTGCTTTTTGGTTTGGATATGTAGAGTCTAATCATGTTGTTTATTGTATTATATATACTATTTCATAGAAATTAAAACTATGCGCTCTGAATATTGTTAAGGCGCCCAACCTAATGCTGATCAGACAAACTTTTAAACAAAAGAAATGGATACAATTAGAACAATTGATATCAACAAAAAGATAAAGTGGTCAGTACGCTAATTTTACCGTTCATTGGTTATATATTTAGGATGAATGTATATGGACTATGTGGATATTAGATTATCAATATACTAAGGATAATGGTTCAATCGAAACCGTAGTATCTGGCATCACTAGTTCGTCACAATCATATAATGTGGGTAGATCTAGTAAAAATGGCTTGAATATTAAAAACGACAAGAGTATTTCACGTCAACATGTAGAATTCAGTTGGAGTGGGTTCACTGATAACGAATCGAACTCAACTGAAAACAAATTGACAATTACAAATCATGGAAAATTAACATATTTTATGAAGAAACAAATGAAGGTCGGTAGTGATATTGTTGTGAGCGACACTTCAAAAGAGATCTATATGCAACTGGGTACAAAACCAGTAGTTGTACACTTAAAATGGACGGATATTTATTGGAGTGTTCCTGAGAGTTTACTTAGCCTTAAGCATGATTTGATGAATGTGGGAATACGAGTTAGTAACACAGGTGAAGAAATTACAAAAGATGTAACACATGTTATTATTGATGAATCAGGCGGTTTTGAAGATCTTTATCGTTCCTTTAATGCTCATGTTTATGAAATACCCTTAATGAAAAAAAAACTGGTACCTGAAACAATACGCTATCTTTCTAATATTTCTACAAACTTCACCAACTCATGGGAGGATTTGATACTGAATAATAAATTAGCATCCACCTCTTTGACGACTTATTTCAAGAATTATAAGCCTTTGGCTAATGTTACAGTAATATGCATATACAATAATGATGAACATTTCACAAAAATACGGCAATCTCTAGGGTTGGTTGGAGGACAATGTATTAGATATCAGGATGAACTGACTCAATTGCATACATATTTAGTTGCTTTAAACGATAAATTGAAAGGGCCTATTATAGTTTTGGATGATGGCGTAGTTAATCTGCCTATTTATAATAATATTAGAATAGCCAGTCTAAAAGACCTCCTGGATGCCATTCATGTGAATATAATTGATGAAATAAAGGTATGCTTATCCACTAAAGAAGTTTTGGAGGGTCTACTTGACACTAAGAATCCGCAACTAGACAATCGACCAGATCTTTCTGTTGGGCCACCTCAGAAAAAGAGACGATTGCAAAGGAGAAAAGTTCAACCTCTGAATAGTTTGAGTTTTTTTGCTGGTGGTGACGTACTAAATGAATCAAAACCAGATGCCGAACCCATTAAACCTCCTCCTCCTCCTCCTTCCGTTTCAACACAGAAGAACTATGGGTTAAACTTGGAAAATTTAGATAATAATATCGATAAAACTAGAACTGAGATTAGACTTTGTGCAGAAAAGTATTCTAGTTTATCCACTAGTAGTCCATCACATAATGAGCCTGTACCTGATCTTGAGCAGGAAATAGAACCAAGAGCTGATGGAACAACTACAATAACTGCAAACAAATCAGACATACCTTTAATTGACAGTGGAAATTTTAAAAATGAAAAGATTATTATACAAAAAGAAGAGCCCAAAATTACACCTAAACAGCAATCACTAAATTTATATAAAGCAAGAACTAGAACTGTTGATAATGATAGTAACACTTCAAATAATTCCCATATATCCTCATCTGATAATAAGCACATGTTAGTTCAGGCCATCCATGAAACTAAGAGCAGGGAAGTTAAAAGGATTTCTTCCACAATCGTTGATATTGATAAAGATGAGTTAACTGAAGAAGCATTGAATTCCTTGAATAATTTGGCTATTGTACAACCTAATGAGGATTTGCTGAGACAAACTGAAATAGTTCCAAGATCCACAGAAGCTCTAAGTAGACCAGAATGGAATAACAGAAAAAATTATAAACGTTTTGTGAAAAGTTGGCCTAACGTAACTTCAAGTAAGGATAATTCCTCAGACAGTCTTAGAAGCAACGGTTTACTGATTACGAGAAGTTATATTAAGTTGCAACCATATTCGAGGGAACACAAAACTTCATCAAATGATATTGAAGAAAGATTTGAAGGATCGATCAATCAACAGTTATCCGTGGAATCTACAGCTAGGAACAAAGAAGGTATCGATACACATTCCACGTCAGATTATACTACTTCTTTCAGTTTTCATAGAAATGCAGAATCACAGAACAAGAAGGTCCCTGTTGAGCAGACCTTATTTGTTGTAGATGACGATGATGATGATGATAGACACTCTCAAGATAATCATCAAGGTTATGAGCAGACAATCAATGAAACTGGGGAAACAGACCCAAAAAGTAATGATTTTTGGGAAGATCCCATAATTGGAACCACGGGGAACATTAAATCGTCCAACGGTGTGGTAGGACAGAGAAACTCATCTAAACTTTTTTCTTCTACACCTAGTTCTGATGAAGATTTGGGCTCTGGAGATGAAGATGACGGTCCAAAGTTCAAGTTTAGACGCAAAATGTAAGCGAATACCTAGGAGGATGGTCATCATTATAATTTATATCTTTTACGTATGGGGCTATCGATATGTATTTAATAAACAAATGAAACATGCTTCATTTCTCAAGGACTCGTCTACTAATTTTATAACTCTGTATTTGTGACTTGATCCACCACCTTTTCCAAAATGGTTTGTTCTTCAAATTTAGATCAACATCGTTGTAATCCACCATATATTTTGGATGATACAGTAATTCTTGGACAAAGGATGCCAAAATTAAATTAAAGTACAACCTAAAGGTTAGACTAACTAAGGTTATAACCATCGTCCCTACATATTCATAAGTCTCAGATGCACTGTCAGGGCTGTCTGCAGCTCTAGGAGTAGAATTGCTTTCATCTAAACTAAACCAAGTAGACGTGAAGAAGATAGTGACCAAACAAGTGAAAATAGTGTCAGATGTGAAAACAACCAATATCTGAGAAAAGGTCAAAAGATTTGGCTTTTGAATCTGGTATAAACCCTGAGCATAGATGATTAAAGTAAACACAGAGAACAAATATGTCAACCATTGTACGAGATCTAATGGGTGACCAGTGAATAAGGCCAAGATACCATATGCACCACTACATTTGTTCAGGATTGTAATTCCCAAGGCCAATTCCACAGCTATGAACAGAGGGAAAAATCCCAAAAATGACTGTATTTGTATTTGCTTCGTTAGTAGCGTAATTCTGATAGATTTTGAAGGTTAATTTGCAATTAAATAAATTGGAGTTTCAACATACTTTCGGTAAACTCTTACTAGATGAATTAGCAGGTCTCATTTCTGTAGTCATTGCGGCAGTCGTTTGTTATTTTGATGTTTTCATCTCATTCATCATCCTAGATGTCAACATTTTTTCAAGTTTACAATGAAAGATTCTATATAATAAATAATGCAAAAACAACAAATTGCAGAGAACTTGAAATCAAAACATCATAAAGGCAACATAAATAAATGGATTTAGTTAGCGGCTACTGCTCATCATCTGACAACTATGATGATGATTTCTCAGCATCTAGTTCTAAGTTAAAGAAAGACAACATAGTAGAGGAATCTGATACTTTAAAGAGACCACCTAAGTTAACTAAGGCTGAATTGAGGAAAAAAAGAAAGTTAAGAAAAGGATCAGGGCCCTGGGGCAGTTGGTCTGACGATGATGAATTACAAGACCAAGGAAATATAAATAAGGAAAATACAGAAGGAAGTAATGACCAACGGTTACTAACTCAAATTACTAGTACAGCATCAGATTCAAACGAAGATGAAGGTGAAAGTGAAGGTGAAAAAGCCTGGGAAACATCTAATGTTCATGGGGATTTAACGAAAGATTATAAGGGTCGGGGTTTTCTACACCCTCCAGTGAATGTAGACGTTGATTTCAAAAAGAAGCCACTGTCATTCAAATGTTACTTACCCAAAAAAATAATATATCGATATCAAGGACACGCTAAAGGTACTACGGCACTAGAATTTTTTCCTCAAACAGGTCATTTACTTTTGTCTGGAGGTAATGATAACTATGTAAAAATTTGGTCAATGTACAATGAACGAGAATGTTTAAGAGATTACAGAGGACATAAAAAACCAATCAAATCATTGGACTTCACTTCGGATGGTGTCTCATTTGTAAGTACATCTTTTGATAAAGAAACCAAAATATGGGATACGGAACATGGGAGGGTCAAGAATAAATTTAAATTGAATTGTATTCCCAATATTGCCAAGTTTCGTCCAAATAATATAAATGAATTTATAATAGGCCTGTCGAATTCAAAGATTCACCATTATGATCTTCGTGTGTCAGAAAAAAATTCGTTAGTACAAGTATATGATCATCACTTGAGTAGTATTCTAATGTTGAAATATTTCCCTGATGGTAGTAAATTCATATCCTCTTCAGAAGATAAAACAGTTAGGCTTTGGGATAATCAGGTAAATGTTCCAATAAAACAAATAAGTGATACCACTCAATATTCGATGCCCTATATTGACTTACATCCTGCCCTGAATTATTTTTGTACGCAAAGTATGGATAACACCATATATACCTATAGCATGAAACCAAAGTATAAGAAACATCTAAATAAAGCATTTAGAGGACATTCCTGTTCAGGTTATGGTATTGGAATGTCAATATCTTCTGATGGGAGGTTTATTTGTTCTGGGGACATTCAAAGTAAAATATATTTATGGGATTGGAATAGTACTAAACTATTAACTTCTTTGAAAGTACCAGGACAAAAACCTATCACTCGGGTGTCTTTTCATCCACAGGAAACTAGTAAACTTGTTTGCAGTGGTCCAGTTGGTAAGATATTCTTGTTTGATTAGAATGACGAAGAAAGGTTATTTACTACACTTGCATAGAGAATGTATATATTTTCGATATTACATATATATATATGTGTGTGTGTGTGTGTATGGATAGATAGATTATGCATAAAACGACACAGACTTGGATTTCCTTGCTTGTACTTCACCAATAGCCTCCACAAAATCTTCATGTTTAACACTTGATTGGCTGTTTCTTAAAGCAATCATACCAGCTTCTACAGTGACGGCCTTCAATTGTGCACCATTAAACTCATCGGTCGATCTGGCTAATTCCTGCCAATTTATATCTTCATCTGTTGTCATCTTTCTTGAATGGATTTGTAAAATCTGAGCTCTTGAATCTTCAGTAGGAAGTGGGAATTCAATTTTTCTATCTAATCTACCGGATCTCAATAAGGCCGGATCAAGTACATCCACTCTGTTAGTAGCAGCAAGTACCTTAACACGGTCGTCTGAACTAAACCCATCTAATTGATTTAATAATTCCAACATAGTTCTCTGAACTTCTCTATCACCAGACTTTTCAGAATCAAAACGTTTTGTACCTATTGCATCCAATTCATCGATGAAAATAATAGTTGGGGCTTTTTCTTTCGCTAAAGCAAATGCATCACGCACTAACTTAGCACCTTCACCAATAAACATTTGAACTAATTGTGGAGCGGCTAACTTTAAGAATGTAGCATTAGTTTGAGCAGCACATGCACGTGCAAGCAATGTCTTACCGGTACCTGGTGGACCGTACATTAATGCACCCTTTGGTGCTCTAATACCCATATCTTTAAATTTATCAGCTCTTTTCATTGGCAATACAATGGCCTCAACTAATTCTTCAATTTGCTTATCTAATCCACCGACATCCGAGTACGTTTCAGTGGGCTTTTCATCAACTTCCATGGCTTTAACACGGGAATCATATTCTGAGGGCAAGGTATCTAAAATTAAATAAGAGTCTTTGTTAACGCCAACTAAATCATTTGGTTTCAATTTATCCGGATCCACTAACCCAACCATTGGTAAGAAAACAGTCTGTCTCGATGAGGTCTTAACAACAGCGGCTTTGCCCATCGCTGTATTGTCTAGGTTTACATTTCCACCTTGTGTATTAGATTCGCTATTCGATTGGTCTTCGATTTCTTTCATATCCATAACTTCCACTATATTGGCCACAAGATAAGGCAACTGTTTGTTATTTTTGATTTTCTCCTTGTTGTCTTTAATCTTTTCTAACATCATGTTGTTCTCATGGGATAACCTTTGTAATTCGGATCTGAAAATACGGATTTCATTGTCCAATAGCTTTGACCTAGTCTGCAACTCTTGCGTGGACAACCCTAAAATCTCTTGATCTAATTCATCATTCCCGGGCAAATTTTGGGATTCTAGTTCCTCTAGTGTAGCCATTTCTTTCTCTTTTCCAAATGCTCTTTCTTCAACTGGACAGTAATCCCAAACCTCGAGTTCACTTGAGCAAATAAAAACCAATCCCTTCCGTGAGCTGCTTGTTAGGCTGATTCCCGTGGCTTTGTTCCAATGCCTCTTGGTTGAACAGTTGTTTTCCGTTTTATATAAATATATTTTTGCCACCCTTCCTGTTCTGTTAAATGGGATCCTCTCGTTTCACGTGTATAATCTTGGCGCCCTCACAGTAATATACAACAATCGGTACACCCAGTGCACCAGACCCTCTATCGCAACGCATACGTTGTTGAAACAGCCCGGTTATTTATTTAGCTCCATACATATACGCTTCCGCTAACTCTATACAAATGCCAGTGCGTGGTCTCAGTGTCCTCAGAACGGTGTTAGCCAGAGTGCGAATTATATATAAGATTATATTCTATGTAGACTTTGAGATGTGTATCTCCGGGCAGGAGATGTGGAGCTTTGCGTGTGTTTTTTCTTGTTATGTGTGTGTATAGTGTGTGAGGTGGGAGGGGAAGGTTCGTATTCACGTTTATATAAGTCTTCAGAACAGTTATTGGTGCTCCTTTTTATAGTTTTCCAATTCAGCCTTCAAATTGTTGGTGAAATCATCGTCTACTTCTACGTCGTCCCAGTTCTCCTCCCATATGTTCACTTGGAAATTACTGGCGTCCTTGAAAGAGCCATTGTTTGCCCATGAATCTACGGGGAAGTCCTCGAATTCATCGTCTTCTTCTAGTGATTTTTTCTTGTTTTCAACAGCAGGCTCTTGCTCCGTAGAAGGTGTATTGTTATTATGGATGGAACTCATTTCTCGTTAACTTCCAATGACCGTATGGACCTTTTGTCTTGTTGTGCCATAGTTTGGACAGCATTGTATTCTAGCACTCTTTAAATTGAATTGCTTATTGAAACCAATTCGCCACTTATTTGATGGTCACATGATCCAGAACAACGCAATAAATAAAAGATGGCCAGATTAAATAATACATAGTGTTCTCATGGCTGCCATGCCAGTATATAAGCACATATATATATATATATATTCCATGATGGTGATGTCTGTCGGGGTGGATGTGTCCGCCTCTTCCCCTATGGAAGTCCGGGGATTATTACTTCTATCATGTCTTCGTCTTCTATGTCCTCTTCTCCCACGGTGCCATTCATGTCAAGTAATACGTTATCAAACAGTAATTTAACCGTTATCCTCTTATCTAGTCCGTTTTGGTTCCTGTAATACTCTGCAATTTTGGCAAAAGTGGTGTCAGCATGGACATTCACTTGGACTTTTTTATTATCTTTCCCAACTAAGGTAATTGTCATTAGCTTCCCAGTTGAGTTGGAATTCTGCGAGGTTAAATCTTCAATATAACCCGTGCTTGTATTAGTCCCAAAGGTAGTTGTTTCTTCCTTATCTTCTTCGTCACTGGTAAGCGATATGATCTCTTTGCTCTCTTGTAATTCTTTCTCAAATTCTGCAATCTTTGATTTGGTTTCATCATTCAGGTCTCTTGTTTTTTTGTTTAGTAATAGTTTCCTCTCTTCCTCCACCAGTTCTTGTCTCCGTTCCGATTCATAGTTAGCTTCATATTCCTTGGAGACGATGTCTATTATGACATTGGAGATTTCGGAATCAAAACTTTGTGGGATTTTTAAGGAATTGCACGTCATAAATTTCAATAGTTTACTATCGTTCCAATATAACGATACGCTAGAATCGTCATACACCTCTAGCAATACACTTGGTATGGAATAAGAGTTAATAAACCCCTTGAGTGCTTCTTTTATAATTTTAGAGAACGGGAATGAACCTAAAACTTTAACATTCACTCGCTTGTTTATGGTCCCGTCCAATTTTGATACGAAGACTATATTATAAAGCCTCTTAGAGTTTTTTGAAACATCCTTAGAACTGCCAGTCCTGACTGGTACTACTGACCCGGGTAAGGTAGAAGTGTTCTGTTCCAAAGGTTTAGTATATTCCTTATCTAACTGTTTAAAGAAATATGCATGCTCATCTAAATCATCATCAGATGAATTGCCATCTTTGTCATTATTTTTCACTCTCTTACTCCTGCTAGATCTATCTCTGGAACTTCTTTTTTTAGAAGGTCTTTCGGTTGAAGACACACTGGAATCACTATCGGTACAGGAATCGGCACTTTCATTATCTGGTGAAATGGGTGCCTTAAAAGTGGTAGTCGTTAGGTTGGCACCTAATATAGGAATCGATGGCACTTTTCGTCTATCGGTCTCGCTATGATTCTCATCATCGGAAGACAATAACTTTGGAACTTCCTCATCGTTTACCAATGAAGAATATTCTAACTGTTTCTTAGATGAAATTATAACTTCGTTTTCTTGACCAACGTCAAGTAGTTCGTCTGAACTATTATTCATGAAAAAATCATCATCGGAATCGAAATATTCACTCTTCTGGGTGGTCATATAATAAGATAGGTATGGTACGCTCAGGCTCTATGAATAATAGTCAATAATTACAGGTATACGTCATTCGATTGATAATAATCCTTATTATAGTTACGAATATACAGTCTACTTTTTCTTTTGTGGGAAAACATATTCACTTTTTAGAATATTGTTATTTGTATTTTTTAAAGTTTTGTTTCTGGAACTTCAAGTTATACAAAAAGTTGATGACTCTAAAGTATCAAAAGTCTTAGAATCCCAATACCAGGGGTGTTCATACCAAGAATTCAGATGAATAGTAGCAACAAATAAAAGCAAATGGTTATATTTTCCTACTCATAAGTTTATGGTGTTGTTGTGGAAATAATATGAGAATGTGTGAATAAATTATCATCCTTAACAGTATGAGAAACATTCAAAATCAAACTGACATGAAAGAAACTGTCTCTATTTTATATACCTCTCTTACCCATATTCCATATTATTACAAGGGAATATTAAGATATTTCGACCATTTCTCCTTCTTTTGGCGGCTGCTAAGGTGCTGGTTGAATGATTGAAGGGAATATAGTGGTGCTGGATGTTGAACTCTTCCGTATTTCTATACAGTTAATTATTTACTTTGAATTTTCACAGACGGGATAAAAAAAACAAAGAGATGCGTAAAAAAAAACATCCGTTCGAATACCATAGGAGCCCTTGATTCAAAATAAAGAAACAATACGGGAAATGGCTGGTCAGAGCTAGCTATTTATGAGAACAATTGGTAAAAAAGTGAACTGAATACGCAAATTTTGTTTTTAACTACTAATTCTAAGTCATCTAGAAGAACATTAAGATTACATGACTGAAAAACTCGTATCTACAAAACGGAAACGCGGCAGGCCAAGAAAAAATCCAATCAATGCACCTTCCTCCCCCGACCTAGATAATGTTAGTTCACCTAAAGATGTATCAAATTCTGAAATATGTGAAGTAATACCAAGGAAGAGATCCAAGAGGATATCATCCATCAAGGCAAGACAACGAGTATCCGAATTGACAGGAGATATCAATTCCCTTGAGCCATTAAAACGAGAGGATAGCAATGATGATAACGATTTTGATCCTACTGAAGCAGATCGTTTGGGGGTGGATCTTGAAGACGAAGCTGATATTGAGTCTGAAGATGAAAACATAGAGGATGAAGATAAAATATACGATCTCGAGAAGGCTAGCACTCCGTCACGTCCTGCAAAGAAGAAAAGAAAGACTCCCAGTAAAAAAGCAGCATCCCCAAAGAGAAAAGATCCTAAAGTTTTATTTGATGGAACAAATAAAACTTCAAATCTAAGCCAAAAAGGTCGAATAATAAGAACCTTAAAGGACTTGACATCTGGTAGGGACAAAATAGAAAGAATATATGGGTTAAACCAAAAAAAGCTATTGAACTTGGCAAAGGTCAAAACAGGCTTCGAAGCGTGTATGTTCAATTTCCCGCAAGAAAACTTAATGCCTACATCTAAGTTTTATGTCCATAATAGACATTCAACTGAACAATTGAATTTACATGCTACTAAGAATTGGACTAATGATAGTCAGTATCACAAAATTTCAGCTGAAGAATATCGCTCCAGGTTCAAAATGAGATCACACAGTATGGATATTCTCATTGACGATACAGATTTTCATTTGCAAACAGGGAGCAGATATGAATTTCCTGTCTTACCAATGGGAAAAAGAATTGGATTTTTCATGAACGTTGGGGCGTTCATCACAGATATGGCATGGGTTGCAAGTCCAGATCTCAATGTTCAATATTTGGCAATTGGATTATCTCAATATGCTGATAGTGCAATAGATGACCATTTGAAAATGTTTGGTAAAGAAATGCATGTAGCATGCATCCAAATTTATAAATTTAATTGCGTTACCTTAGAGTTTCAGCTGGAATATAACATTCTTCACGAATTTGGTGAAATTTGGGATATGAAATGGCATAGGGGTTCTTCTACCAATTCAGTTATTGGTGTACTATTCTTTGCATCACAGTCAGGTGCAGTCCATGCTATTGATATCCAGAAACCAGAGGAACTTGACCTGTATTATTTATTTTTGGATTCTCCTTCTAAATCATTCCAACTTGAAACGACATCAATTAGCTGTTTTGATTTTTTATCGGAAACCACTATTGTGTGTGGATGCCAAAATGGTTATATTACAGAATTTGATATAAATCAGCCTTCTATACCGTCGCAGTATATCCGTGTGCATGATTCTTATGTGGTTTCATTAGCTGTCGCATATTCAGAATTTGAAAATCCGATTATAACAACCGCATCTGTGGATGGCTATCTGTATATGTTTGACCCGCGAGATGTATTTGCAACTAAGACACTATTAACAAGATTTAGAGGTTGTAGCATGTTACCTTTGTCATTTTCGTCACAGTTGTATGCATTTGTGTCGGGAGACGGTTCAAACTGCTTAAAAACGTTCACTCCTCAGGCCGCATTTGCTATACACCCGATTGGTGCGCAGGATACTACTATTACTTCATTGAGTACTGGTGACCTGCATCCTATGCTATTATTTGGGACAGCTGATGGTAAATTAATGATCGCTAATGTAGCAAGGCGTTTAATTAATGGATTAAAGAACATCACAAATGTTAACAAGTATTTACGATTATGGCATTGGGAATGTAATGAGGAAGGAAAATATAGATTAGATGCTAACTACGAAATAGGATCATCATCTGCTATTGAGACAAGTAAAACAGCAATTGATCCACCAGGCGTGAGCATATCATGTATAAAATGGAACGAAAGCGAACTTGGTGGGAAATTTTATGCTTTCACGAATAGTGTCGGTATTCTGACCGTTGCAAAATTACAAGACGAATGAAATTGTAGTTACAGCTCCTCAGAGATCCTTTTTTATGTAATTTGAAATTTACTTTCTGCTTTTAAAACTCCTACTGCGCATATATATATATGCCTTCTGATATTTTGATTTTTTTTAGCGTAAAAAAATTTTGTAAACCGATGAGTTACATCATAATGGGTTTCATATTTGATCATAAATAACACCTAGCAACTCAACAAGTGACCAAAAAATTATTAGCAGTTAATATGGTACAAGCAGTAAAATTGAGTGAACTTTCTAGGAAGAGAAAGAACGATGAAGCTGTAGATGATAATTCAGATATTGATATCAGCAGTACAGATTCCGAAAATGAGAACAATGAAGATACAGAAGATGGTTCTGAGGAGATTATTAATATAGATTTTGATTTTTTCGATGGTAATCCTGATGTTGATTTCCATGCTTTTAAAAATTTATTGCGTCAATTGTTTGGACCACAAGAAAGTAACAAAATTCAATTGAGTGGATTATCTGATATGTTATTACAATCACCAACAACTACAATCAAGACCGACGGTAAAGAATCCGATCCTTACTGCTTTTTATCAATCGTGGACTATAAGGAAAATCGTGATTCAGATTATTGTAAGTATCTGCGCAAAATAGATAACAAATTGAATACGTTCCTGCAGACAATCGACGGTAACAATGACAAATCTTGTGGTTTAATCTTAAGTGAGAGATTAATCAATATGCCTCCAGAAGTTGTGCCACCATTATATCGTATTACGTTAGAAGACGTAACTAAATCACTAGGCAATGACAAGCACTACGACTTTTACCTAATCGTATCCAGAAAGTATGAAGTGAACTTCGATATGGATGAAGCAGACGAAAATGGTCAAATAAACAGTGATAGATCTAAAAAGAGAGTCAAGGGAGGCTCCGATATAGACTATTTCCATGAAGAAGACAGATTCTTTGAAAAGCATACCAAGTTACATCATGAAACCCCAGCATTCAAAGGTTTAATATCCACATTCATGATTTTAGACCACGACGGCTTGTTGAAGGGGGTTTCAGAATTGGAAGAAGAAATGAAATCATGGTAATGGTAGCATCTGTACTGCCAAAGAGGTATGTACTATAATCATTAACCAACCCACTGGATGTATACACCTGCCTATATGATATATCTATATATATATATAATCACGTGTGCGTTCAGAAAAATATTCAGAAAAATGGAAGAAAGAAAAAACGTAAACAAGGCAACGGATTTAATCAGTAACAAAGTACGGATATATAAAGATCAAGACATAGAGAGGTCGCGATAAGACTGTAAAGGTGTGTCTTGAAGAAAAGGGAGGACATAGTTCGTGGCTTTCCACACCAGTTGTTAAAGAAGCAAGTGTCCAGGGGCTCTAAACTCGAGGAGGTTTATCATTATAAAAGCTCAAACCTTTTTTCTTCTTTCCTGTCAAAAATTTTTGGGAGCTGGCCATAATTTACCCGGATAATCCAGTAACGTGACTTCTGATATTTAGCCGCCAACAGGATATTGATAGGTTTATTGGCTCCACTTCTGTTTATAGGGAGTGTTAATTCAGTTCATTTTAATATTTAGTTTTGTTTGGTCTTTTCACCCGTTTCTTCATACTATCAGTAAATGTCCCAGTCGATAAATCCTCATAGTTCTAAAACGAGAAATGCAACTGTCAGAGGAGGAGATTCTAAGAGTAGTAATGTACAGGCGAAGAATGTACCTACGAATAAAGATGAAGACCTGGAAAAGCTTATAAAGACCAGAACCCTAAAATTAATAGAATTGTATTGTCTTTCACGGATAGGGAGACTTTCTGATTTCACCAGTGAGAATTCTGAGTTGAGAAATGAGATCAAACAGTTTATCCATGAAAATGATATCAAGAAAGGTATTAAACTAATGAAGAATAAGATACCACAATTTCAATTGAAAGATATTGACCCCTCAAAAGGTTTATTGAAAGAGGACGTGATGACTAATGATATGATAAATGTAGACAATGTAAGTGCACCCGTACGAAGAGATGACCTCAATAAGATGCCAGAGAATGATGAGCTTCCATCCCAAAGGATAGAGTCTGCAAAGAAAAGAACGAGAGAGGACCTTGAGGAGTTAAAAATGGAAGAGAAGAATGATAAGATTGAAGAACGTTCATCAAAGAAACCCAAAGTAGAACAACTACAAAATACGGTAGAGGAAAATTCCGCGGATAGTCAGAAAGGGAAAGCAATACCTGATCATTCAGTTTCAAATACAGTGAATGAACCTTCTCCGCCACCGCTAGGAGAATTTAAACTTGAAAAGGCAGAACCAACCCCAGTTCAATCAGCGCCTAATTACTCCGACCCATTGGTTAAAGAAGTGTTGAAGAAACGAGTTGAAACTTCTGATTATTTTAATGAGAACAATGTAAATACTAAAAACCAATTATATTTATTAGTGAATGAGATTGTCCCATCAAGGATAGCGCATGCTCTACCTTTGGCAGAGTTGAAATACATGGCTCAAACTTTGCCATTGATTAATCTGATACCGCGGGCACATAAAGCATTGACTTCTGATATTCTAAACAGCGCTTTACATGAAGCTAGAATAACAGTAGCGAGCTCCAGAATAGAGGAATTGAGAAAATTAGGTTTATGGTCCTTAAGACAACCAAAGCGGTTTATTGATCCCTGGAATAAAAATGAGACGCACCATGGAATTCTTTTAAATGAAGCTAAATGGATGTCTACTGATTTTTGCGAAGGGACTAGGTACAAGATGGCAGTTTGTATGAGCATTGCGAAAGCAGTTACAGACTTTTGGACTTATGGATCTGTCTGTTGTATAAATAGAAAACCTATTATTCATATTAATAGTGGTATAGAAGCTACACAAGATGCCGATGTAGATATTAGTGGATCTGGTGATTCTGCTGAAAATACTTCAGTAGATAAATCTGAATTAAAATATTTGAAAGCTTGTACAGGCGATATTCCAGTAACTACTGTTGATCCAAAGGATATACAACCCAATATATCCGATATTCACACAGATGGTGACTGCGTAAATGGCTCTGGTAGTAATGAAAACTTAAAGGAAAGGCAAGAAAGTGATATGGAAAATAAACTAAAAGAGATAAGCAAAGAAAGCACCAAAACTGAGCATGAAAAAATCAAATCGGTCAATTTAGGAAGCGAAGAAGGCAAACAAGAAGAAATAATATCAACACAAAGATCTATTGAAAATCAAGTCATTTCTACCCTTGCAGCTAATGGTGAAAATGATCCAATCGCAGTCTCTGGAAACCAAGATATATCGGGACCACAAAATGATAACCTTACCATTGATCCCTTAATGGGAAATAATGAAGTATCTCCAAACTATCTAGATGAACTTTTTCATGGCACAACTCCAGTATGGACTAAAAAAACAATCAGTAAGGAAGAATATAGAGATAGGCTAAAGAAGTCTGCAGATGATTTTTTCAAGTTATCAATATTAAGAGATGATTTAGAATCAAGAGACAGGAGTATACTATCTCTGGTCCCACTATATAATGGGCTTGATAAAGGATTTGAATCTCAAAAAGAATTGCCATTTGTTCCGATATCTAAGGCACTTGTTCCACTGGATGATAATCAATATTTCAAATTAGTTGAGAAACAAATTGTTGACGAAGAACAATCGCTTATCCAACTGAGTAAGAGGAGAGGTATGTTTTTTAATAATAGACGCAGTAATTACTTAAGACCTCCTCCTGTTCCATCATTAAGATATTTGAAAAATCGCACACCAACTATTTGGTTACCTGAAGATGATCAGGAGCTAGTTAAAAATATTAACACATATGCATACAACTGGGAACTTATTAGCGCACATATGGTTCACAAAAGAACAGATTCCTACATGTCTAGCATAGAGAGAAGAACACCTTGGCAGTGTTTTGAGCGATTCGTTCAATTGAATGAACGATTTAACTTTTCCGACTTGAAGGGGTCAAGGGCACATGCTGCCCAACAGTGGTTGGTAGAAGCCCATAATTTTCAACAACGACAAAATAGAAGAATCTCTCCTCTGGGAGTGGGATTAGAATCCATACAAAGGGGACATCGACGATTGAGGTGGGCGAGTATGTTTGATGCGATCAGAAAGGTAATGAAGAGGAGAGAAAACACACCCAGACCGAATCTGGCTCAACCTAGAAAACCATTAGATTGTAGTAATATAAAAATTGCTACTCCTGCTGAAATGTCGCTTTTAAAGGCACAAAGAGATGAGGCCTTACAGAGGGATCTTCAATTAAGGAAGAATGTAAAAAATCGTTTGCATCAAAAGCAACTTCAACAGCAGCAGCAACAGCAACAACAATCGAGGAATAGGGCACAGCTACAAGCTCAACAAAATGTGGTGACGACTCGTAATAATGAAGGTGACTCGTCAGGAACTGACTCGGTCGCTACTGGTATTCGAAGATCGTTATCTGAGAAGGAGATCATTGAAAGTTATGCTAAGAAGATATTGGCTCAAAAACCTGGGTTCACCCCAGAAATGGCATTTAAAGCTGCAGAAAGTTATTACAGATCAATTAAAGCTCAAAGGGCTCAATTGCAACAGTCCCATAGCGCCCCAGTTACGGCTACTTCATCTGCTCAACCTAGACAGCCTCAGTTTACATCTGTTAATTCTGACCAACCTACTAATCAGACCAATGAGACCACTGTTAATAATCCTAACGCTTCGAATATGGGTATAATGACTAACAGTAGCACTAGCACTTCATCCAATAACGTTACAACCAATACCAATCATTTTGCTTCGAGCGCTAAATCTCCCACACCTCAAGAGATTTTGGAACGGATGCAAAAATGAGGACATCTATTTATTTATATCGCATATCTATTATATATGTGCAACGAACAATCATTGGGTTTCTATACCCAATTTCTAATAACTTTCTTCATACAACGAGATAGATAAATGTAGAATTATATATAAGGTTGTATATTATAATTGAAAGTATACAGATATTCATATGTACGACACACAATACAAGCCGCTGTTTGATAAATCTAGGTATGGTATGTGTTAGAGGCAGCAATATATTTAAACATTACATCTCCATTATATGGTTAAAGTTGTAAGGGTTTGTGAAATCTTGATAACAGAAAATAAAATATTCAGATAAATTAATCTAAACGGTTGGCAAGGCAAACACAGCAGTTTCTTCAATAGGGTTTGAATTCAAATTATAGTTTATTTTCCACTTAACTTTTAATGATTTACCAGAACCAGATTCTGCACCATCAATCCATGCTTGTTGTGTTATACCATCCTTGGCTAATGGAGACAAAGTACTACCTGACTGTGGTTGTAACCTTAAACTCATTGATTTTGGAACAGCTAACAGAAAAACTAAATCTGTGACAGTTCCAGGAGCTTTATTAGTGAAAAACGACTTTAATTTTACAGTCGAAGTAGACTCTCTTTCCAGTACAAATTCTAATTTCAAATTGGTTGATTCATTAACCACAACTCTTTTTGCAGCCATATTAGTTACAGAGTTAGATGGGGTAGAAGAGAAATCACCTAATAGATCATTAGTAGCAGCAAGTGCTGGTTTTGTGTTTAATAAATCACCCCCTGGTGTAGATCCTGTGTTATTCTCTGGTAGTTCAGATGAACCTAAGAAAATCTCACCGCCTTTAGAAGAGGAAGAGTGCCCTGAGACTGATAAGTCATTGAAATCTCCCAATAAATCATCAAGGATTCCATTTCCTTGATCATTATTTTGCGAAGATACAGAACGCTGCGTAGGTTTGATATCTGCATCATCAAAATCTATCAAATTAATTTCGTTTGCCAATGCGCCCCCGGAAGGTTTTTGAACAGGCGCAATGTTGTTAGGTTTGATTGCTGCTGCTGCTGCAGTGTTACCAGTTTTCAAAAGATTATATTTTTCTAACAATTGATTGACAACATCATTAAAAACCAATAAACTTTGAATTAAGTTATCATCCTCATGCTCCTCTTCGATGATTTTTTGAAACTTTGGTTGGGCACCTTTCAAAGCACCATACAATTCTTCAATAGTTTCATTATCAAGATCATTTTTGTTAGGTGAAGCAAGCATTTCATTTAATAGATCCGCCTTTCTTCTTAATTTGTTCAATTCAGAATGTATTGTTTGTTTTGCATGTATGACATTATCTTCCTTAAACCCGGCCATAACTTTCATCAGTTTATTAGCCTCTCTCAAATCTTCAGGCTTCCCACGTCTAATTAATTCTTCTAATTTGGCTGCTTGAGCAATTTCCTGTTCCTTTTGGATTTCACTGGCAGTTTTCAATTGATCATTTGGTCTTAATACAGATAGATCCTCTTCTTGGATTTTTGGAAAAACATATCCTTTATACTTCAGTAATCTATGCATGTCTCTAATATAGCTCATATCCTCCTTATATGATGAATGTTTACAAATAGTTTGATACCATTCTTCGATGGCAGTTAAAATCAATCTATGAACTTTAGAATATCTCATTGGGGGGTGTTCTGGAAATCTCTTCACCAGTTCATTCAAAAACTCCTTTCTGGAAATTTGCAAATGTATAGGATATCCACAGTTCTTCACCAAAACGTCCAGTAAAGCCAAAGCAAATACAGCTGTATGTGTGTCAGCATTATTGACTAATCTCGCAATGGCTAAGACAGCGTCTCTTGGGGCAGCACCTTGCTTTTCGTTAATGTAGTCTGCTACATCCAGGTTTAACGCCAAGTCTGGTTCTGGTAATGATGTTCTACACGCTCTTTGAATTTTTCTCAATAGTGGATTACCGGAAGATTGAGGTCTTCTGATTGGGGTTTCCCCTAAATAAATTCCGTGAGACATTGCTGCTTAGGACTTTTTTTAATAATCAAAGGGGGATTTTAGCAATGCTCTTCAGTTAGTCTGATAAATATAAATAATAAGGAAATGATCTTCTCCTTTCCTTTGTTTGCCGTTGGTGTTAAAGTTGTTGTTTCTAAAATCTTGTAATTTCAAAAAAATATTTCGATAAAATGCTTTATCCAAAAAGTTACTAATTAGAGAATTCCACATAAACAGTAAAAACACCGTTTTCAAAATAAAAACATGCCTTATGAAGGTAACAACTAAAGGAGCTCAGTTCCCGATCCGAATGTCTGATGGCCGGTACAAATGAAGTAAGTGATGAAAGACTGAGGAGCAGCAGCATCCAAGAAGAAGACGGATCCGCTTCGGGTGACTTGTTAGGGATCAATCAATTGACCGTGAATTACGAGTATCTATTGTTTAAGATCAATGAATACATTGAAAATATCCAAATATCGACCACTGAAGTTTGTGCTAGACAGTACCAGTTAATCTGTGAAGATATTTTAGAGCATACTATAAATGATAATTTGAAGCAATTTAAAGATATATATCAAAAATGCCAAGAGCTAAATAGTCATCTGGACATGTTAGACCAAATGGCTATTATTTCGGACGCCTTCAAAGAAAGGGTAGATCACATTTTGTTACAGTGTCAATCTTTGGCTCATAAGAAATGAAATGCAATATTCTTATTGTGTAGGCAGGCTTTCGGTACCCTGTGTTAATTAATAGTTACAACTCTTGTATATGCATATATAAATATTAATGTGATGAGTTAAAAGAAAAAAAAGAAAAAAATTGTTTGCAAACTCTGTGTATTTTACCATGTTATCTTTCCCTCATTCTCGATTATTTCTCTTTGCAAGTACGATAATCTTGCTTTATCTCTTGCTCTTTTGCGAGCAACGTACCTCATTCTAATGCATGCAGTAACAAAGACAAATAGTATTCGCAACTTTTTGGTTCCTTCACTGTAATATTTTCTTCTACCAATTATTGGACGTGGTGGTGCAGACCTCAATCCTCTTGACAAAGGAGGGAGATAGCTTGAATTCGAATAAAAATTTTCTTCGTTATAATAAGGACTTTGAAACTCCCATGCTTTAATATCATTTCTAATTTGTGACGTCGAGAGTCTCAGAATTTTGTTCAAGTAGGCAGTGATAACTCGCAAATCGTTGTTTTGTTGGACTTCTTCATGGTACTTGATCTTGTAGATCTCTAGCTCATTAATTATTTGTCTAGAATTTACGGTGTCGTTTGATTTTTCTTTGTCCAATTGTTCCATCAACTTGAGGTTATCATCTCTTAATAATGATAATGTATTTTCGTATTTAGATTTTCTTTGTAAATATGATTCTTCTATTGATTTTATCTTTTGTTCCTTTTCGTCGAGCTTGTAAACATATTCTTTTTTCAAATTTTCATATTTGTTGTTTATTCTTTTGAGTTGATCTTCCGAAGTTTGTGAATCTTTCCGGAGTTCTGTTAGTTGTGTCTTAAGTTTGTCCTTTTCCTTCTCTACTTCCCGTGCTTTTAATGTGAGTTCGTTATTTAATGATTCATGTTCTCTTAATTTAATATCCATATCAGTGTATTTGTTGAAAATATTATCGAATTCATTTCTTAAATTGGTATATTTCTGCATTATAGTATCCTTTTCCATAGTTTTCGTGGCAATAGTGGCTTTCAATTCAGATATTTTTCTGATTAAGTTTTGTTTACTGATTTCATTATCTTCCTTTGTCTGGGTTTTAATTGATTCAATTTGTGATTTTAAAGTGCAAATATTGTCCTCTTTGAGTTTTATTGCTTCATCTAACTCGTTTTTATAATCATTAAGTTGTTTCTTCAATGATTGAATCTCAGAATCTTTAGCTTTAATTTTTTCATTTAATCCCACCTTCATTTTTTCAATATCTGAATTAGGATGATAACTTTGCATAGTTTTTTCCAAGTTTCTTATCGTAAGCGAATTAGTATCAATTTTTTGCGTTAAGTCACTATTCAGTGATTCTAACTGTTTGATTTTACCATTTTTAACATTGATGGTCTCCTTGATTTCAGAATTTCTCTGAAGTAAATCATTAAGCTTATTATCCAAATATTTTTTATCATTATCTAGTTTTGATATTACCAATTCATTTTCCTTATTGGAGCGTTCTAAATCATGTATCTTATTCATTAGCTCCTGTTTTGATTTTTGTAAATTTATTATTTGATCCTCTTGGGATGCTCTTTTATCATTATATTCATTCATTTGGGCCAATAATAGGGTTTTTGAATCGTTGAGTTTGTTGAAGTTTTCGTTTAATAAGTTGTAATTTTCAATCTGTAGTGATAACTTGGATCTTAATTCCTCTAATTCTTTCCTTTCAGTATCATCCTTTGTATTGGCAGATAAATTATTGTATTCGTCTAATAAGTTATTATATTTGTGAGTTATTTCATTTAATTCTTTGGATTTTTGATTGATTTCAATTTCGAGTGTATCACATTGTTTTTTAGAATTCAATAATTTCTCATCCAATTCACTAGTTAATGATTGTAAAGATTTTATTTTCAAATCTTTCTCTACCACTTGATTGCTCAATTCTTTTATTTTGACATTTTGTAGTTCGTAATTTCTATCTAAGTTGGCCCATTTATCATTATTAGAATCCTTTTCCGCTGTTAGTGACGAAATTTCAAGGTTTAGAAATTTAATTTTATCTTCATAAAGTTGTTGTGTCGACTTCAATTCCCTTTCAAAATTAAGCTTGTCTTGATTACTTTGGGACTTTAAGGAACTAAACTCTTGTTCTAATCTGTTGATGTTGTTGAGTAACTTAGTATTCTCCTCATTAAACCTTTTATTTGAGTCCAGATTGTTTTGCAGCTCTTTCTTATCATTTAGGAGGTCTTCAATCTTTGCATATAATTTATCCTTTTCATTTTGTATTGACGAAACTTGGTCTAATAACTGGTCAATTTTCGATTGTAGGTTTTCTTGTACGATTTTATTCTGTCTTTGAACTTCCTCCAATTTATCATTCTGTGTGGTGGAGTCTACTGTAGGGAGATGTGGTTTTTTTTCGTCGGCTAGTTTTTTAATCTGAAGTTCTGCCTCGTTCAATTGTTTCAAGTTCGAATCAAACTTCTTTGTCATATCCTCGAGTTGTCTTTCCAATTCGCTAATTGTGGAGATTAACTTCGAAATATAATCTGCTGTGTTTCTATTGGTCATGCCCGCAATTCTTTCCTGGAAGGTTCTCAGGATCATATTCAGATATCGAATGGTCTTATCTTTATCCTGGTCATTATTTCGTTGTTTTCTCAAAGGCTCTGACGTTTTGAAAGTGGATGTGTTTCTGAAGTCATCTAATGATTCCACCATGGGTAAATTTGACACTTCCAGCATTGATTCGTTTTCATCGTCGTCAACATCTTCGAAGTCGTCATCTACATTGTAGGGATTCACCTTCTGTCTTTTTCTCCTGGGCTCATCCTCCTCCTCCTCCTCCTCCTCCTCCTCCTCTTGCTCTCTATGATACTCGAGGTTTTCGTTATTTCGTGTGGGCGATAGTAGATGGTCGTTAGTGGACTCATCAAGATCCTGCTGCTTGGAGATCCCAATGGGGGTGAATTCTAATTTCTTGGGAGGCACACCACTATGCGAGAGACTCATTGCGGTCTGCTGTTGCTGTGTCCTTTTATTATTATTATTCTACTGGGTGGAGGGCAGGAGGGGGTTCTTTATAAGTAATTTGTGGTCTTATTGTTTGTTGTTTGTTTTTTGTTTTTTGTTTTGTTTTTTTTTCTATTGAAATAGTCAATGCGCTTTTATCGAAGAACGCGTCCAAAAAGGCGGTTATACAAGAACGGCGATGAGAAGGTATTAAATATAATAATAGTAGTAGTAATAGTAGTAAAAACATACATACATACATACACGTACATAAGCAGGGGAAGTGTGTTTCTATCATACGTTCTCCACCGAAGCGATGAACCTGTCAAGAGATGCTAATGCTTTACCTGATTGGATGCTTTCTTCGGCCATCTGGACGCCTACTTTCCAGGACTTGTGGCCCATGGCCAGACAATACAAGACAGCGGTGTTGATCAGGATGTAATCGTATATTGGGTTGTTATCACCCAGTTTGTAGTGTCCGCTCAGTATTTTGTCTCTTAGGAGGGCTGCGTTCTCATTGGGGCCGAGGGACTTGCAGGCGCTGAGGGGATGGTCCACCACGCCGAAGTCGCTCGGCTGGATCTCGAAGGAGTCCACTACGCCGGTCTGTGGGCTCCAGTGCCAGATGGAGGTCTTGCCGCAGGGCGCAACCTCGTCCAGGCCGACGTGGCCCCAGACGACGAAGGTCTCGCTGCTCGGGTACACTATCGAGGCGGCCTTGATGTACTCGGTGGCCAGGTGCCTGGAGTAGACCCCGAGGACCCTCTTGTTGACGTGCGCCACGGGGTGCAGCAGGGGGCCCAGCACGTTGAAGACCGTTGGTATGCCGAGCATCTTTCTTATGCTGGCGACATGGGCCATTCCGAAGTGGAAGTAGGGCGCCAGGAGGAACATGAACGTGTTGTGCACCCAGATCGCGGGCACCGTCGAGGAGTTGACCTTAGACGAGTCGCAGCCCAGCTTGTTGATCAGGTCCCCGGCGCCGCTGTTGGACGTGGACGCCTTCCCGCCGTGCTTGCAGATCTTCAGGCCCTGGATCCCGGACGCCACGATGGCCGCAGACGTCGACACGTTGAACGTGTTCTGCCCGTCGCCACCCGTGCCCACGATGTCCAGCACGACCTCCGCCGACGAGCCCCCGCCGCTGTGCACGACGTCCGGGAGCGTCACCTTGTCCGAGTAGTGCAGCACGGCGTTGGCAGCGCTTGCGATGTACTCGGAGAGCTGGTCGAGCTGCGAGTAGTGCAGCGCCGTGAGGAAGCTCGCCACCTTGATGTACACGGACAGCTCGCTGCTGGAGCTCGTGCTGAGCGACAGCGACGAGAACGACGACGAGGTCAGCGAGGCGTTGGAGTCCCCCACCAGCTTGATGAGGAGGATCATCGACTCATACATGTCCAGCGGGGTGAAGGAGCTGTGGTTGTCGATCAATTGGCGAGTGTAAGCCACCAGTCGTTGTTCGGCCATGGCTAATTGAGTGTGTGTGTGTGTGTGTGCGTATGTGCGTGTCGGTGTGTCTTCTGCTTCTGATCCTGCACGTCCAACGGTTGTGCTCTTCTTGTTCTTCTTCTCGAGAGATGAAAAACCGCACTGTGAGTCAGTTTGTGGAGCACACGTGAGCGACAGCGCGCTGCTGGCCCCGTCCGATGCTGCCGCCGCCCCTGGCCAGGCCTCACCGTCACAACTACTACTGCAACTACAACAGCACTCACAGCACTCAACAGCCAGTCCCCATGTATGGCCCGCTCTTGTCCCACCAGGAGGGAAATTTTAAACGCGACACACACACAGGAAGGAAACAAAAATACAAGATCAAAAATTAAAGCAAAAAACAATTAGAATTAGAAAACGGTCTCTGGAACAGAAGCTGTGTCAACTAAGGACTTCCAGGACCCAAGAACCGCTCCAATAAGCTCGCAGGAATTGTCAGTACAGTTTATATTGTAAAGCATTCCTCTTCAGCGCTCCCGTTAGTCTGTCCGTGTCCCCTCGCTAACGTCCATTGTTGTGTGTCCATAATTATAATCTCCTCTCATCCCTGCAATGACGGCTGATACTATGAACCCTATGCTCGCTTCAGGAATTGCTGCTCCTGCACTGGACAACGACCTGGTCGGGATAAGCACGTTGCCGAGTCAAAGATACAAGATCGTGAACGAAACCGGCGGCCGCTTCACCATGATGCTGTGTGGTGAGAGCGGGCTTGGGAAAACTACATTTATAAACACTCTGTTCCAGACAGTGTTGAAGCAAAGACAAGGAGGGTCCTCCTCGTCGAACAGCAGCAAGTCGATCAAGAAGACGATTGAGATCGACATCTTGCGTGCGGACCTCGAGGAAAAGGGCTTCAGTTGCCGCGTGAACATCATCGACACGCCGGGATTCGGCGACAATGTCAACAACAACAAGGCATGGCAGCCGATCATCGACTTCATCGACGACCAGCACGAGTCGTACATGCACCAAGAACAGCAGCCGTTCCGAGACGTCAAGTTCGATTTGAGAGTGCACGCCGTCTTGTATTTCATTAGACCCACGGGCCATGGCTTGAAGCCATTGGACATCGAGACTATGAAGCGTATCTCCACAAGAAGCAATTTGATCCCGGTCATCGCCAAGGCAGACACCTTGACCTCTCAGGAGTTGGCAAACTTCAAGTTCAGAATTAGACAGGTGATTGAGGCCCAACAGATTAGGATCTTCACTCCTCCTTTGAACTTGGATAACAACGAAGAAAACTCAGCAGCTTTGGATCATGCCAAACAGTTGATTGAGTCGATGCCATTCTCCATCATTGGCTCAGAGGAGAAATTCGAGAAGAACGACGGAACCAAGGTTTGTGCCAGAAAGTATCCCTGGGGGTTGGTAGAAGTGGAGAATGATTCACATTGTGATTTTAGAAAGTTAAGAGGTCTTTTACAAAGAACATACATGTTGGATCTAATCACCTCCACCAATGACCTCCATTACGAAACTTATAGGAGATTAAGATTGGAAACTTTGAATGGCGGTGGTGCTGACGGCTCCACCAACTCATTATTGCCCATTAAACAAGCAAGTAAAAAAATCTCACATAATCCAAAGTTTAAGGAAGAGGAAAATTCTCTAAAGAAATATTTCACTGACCAAGTTAAAGCTGAAGAACAAAGATTTAGACAATGGGAACAAAATATCGTGAATGAAAGAATTAGATTAAATGGTGACTTGGAGGAAATGCAAAATAAAGTTAAAAAATTAGAAGAAGAAGTAAGAAATTTACAATTAAAAAAAAATTAAGAATCTAGTTTGTATGTATATATATACATAGATAAAATATAATATATTAGTTGTTGTTTCACTTTGTGTGTGTGTGTGTTTATTGGGCTCTATTATTATAGCAAGGGAGTGGACTCAGTAGCATCCTCATATATTTCTCTCTCCAATTCTCTTAGTTTTAAATCTTCTCCGTATAATACATAGTATTGGTAAAAATACATCAAATCAAATATTATCGTTCCAGCACTTCCAAATATAAATGGCAACTCGTTCATTATAAATTCGCTCTTATTCGTAGAATTCAAAAATTGGCAACTAGTAAATATACTCATATTATATGTCAGGTTTGATAACAGCGTAGTACCAAATAAAAATGGTGATAAGCCATCTGTAGATTTTCTTTGGTAGTTTTTCAATAGTTGTGGTATACGCGCTCCAACATAACAGAGTGCACCAACCCATGACAGTATAGGCCCATACATCATCGTGGTATTCCCAGGTAAGGGATTTGTGACTGGAGGTCTGGTAGCTGTACTATCAAATTGACCATTGTTATTAATGGAAAATCCATTGACTCCTTGAGCCGCTAAAGCTACACCACTTGCCAGAAGCAACTTTTGACTATGACTACTGTTACTGCGATGCAATACGTCATATATATTGGCTTTACTGCCAACCTCTCCAGTTGCATCATCATATCCCGCCTCTGATGCATTGTCATCCTCTAGCCTGGTAATTATAGGTTTGGATTCATGACCAAGAGTGGCTAACTCATTATTATAAACTATACCATAGTAATAATATTGACAACATATCACAAAATCATTTAAAAGGAAATATAATGCTAGCAAAATTTGAAATAGTAATTGATGTGTTAATATACCCCCAATCAATGAGGTAACATCACCAAATAACCATGCTAATAAAAAATAAGGTGATAACCCCTCTACTGTCTTATCACGAAATGTTTCGATTATCTGTGGAAATAATGATATAAATGATGTGAAAAATGATATAGAACCAGTAACATTTGATACTAAAGGCCAAATACTATCAGAACATGACATTATGGGGTTAAACAAAGGTCCAATGATTATGCAGAATCCTAAAATAAAAATAGAAATGAAGATAAAGGAATAGTTGTAAGTTTCGGTAGTACCTGCCTAGCAGCACTTGAGTTTCTTCCTTTCAATTATTTTATGCCTGATGTGTAAACTAATGGTACCCTATGGCTATTATTATTCAAAACGTTTCATTCTGCTTAAATAAGTATGATATTGTGATGACTCTTCGTTCTGTAAATTTGCATCGGAATTTTTCAAGAGGGAAAACGAAAATCTTTATATCATCACCCGTGGAATTTATCTATAAGATAAAGATAAAAACACTGAAGAGTGCTCCGAAAAAGGATGCAAATGTTAAAGACTTAAAGTTTATATATTTAAATATATATGCTATGTGTTCCATAAAAGGTACATTTTTGCATAACCTCAAAATTTTTGGTATATTTGGTACCATCTATCAATGAATTGGTATTGAATTTCTTGATCTTCCTGGATATCATCAGATTTTATCGGTATAGAAAAATTAGCATCTTCTAATTTGGATAATGTATTTAAATCATTGAACCCGAAATGGTAGTTTTGTAGAACATTCACAGTTAATGAAACAAGAATTTTATCATTACTTACAACTCTTCTGGATCTGTAATATTCCCAGTCTTTCCCTTCATAAGAACTCTTAATTGGATAATTATGGTAACTCTGCGAATTAGCCACAACGATAATATCCATTACCCATAAAAATAAATCGTGGTCTACACGCTCCATTATATTCCACCATGTTCTTGAATTTAAACATGTTGAGTTTAACTCGCTTTTAAATTGTTTGTCTCTAAGGAGATAACTGACCACCCCACGACGACTCAACATCCTGGAATCGTATTTCTCTTTACAGGTATCTGAAAAACAAGTCAATTGCACTAAATTAACCATATTCCAGACCATTTTTAAATCTTGGTCTGATGAATCTCTTAAAAAATGATAAAATAATAATTCATCACCTGGCATTATACCTAATTGCGATATTGATTTCAATTGAAGAAGTAACGATAAATTAACTTGAAACTCTTCAGAAAGGGAAACTCTACCCGCATATTTCCGAAGTATACCATTAGTAATTAAATTTTCGATTTCCAACTGTTTATCACTTGGAAAAACAATCTTATTCAATAACTTCATTACTTGGTCCAACGGCTCGATATAATTTTTGGTAATTATCTGGAGGTTGCTTTGTAATAATTCATCATACAACTTAAATCTAAGTTGAGGTGTTAAAGGAGTGCTCCATGCCAATTGTTTTAAGGAAGACAAAGATGAATTCCTAGTTAATCCCCTTTCTAACAAAGTTGGTAGCTTTTGTTCATTTTCTTTATTTTTGGAATTTCTCTCCTCATATCTTTTTTTCCTAGCCATTTGTTCCTTTGACGCCACACTCAGACATTTATGAATTTGTTTATCGTGTAATTTTTTCTCTATTGGACTCATAGGTGGTAGCCAACTGGGACGCGATTGGCTCACCAAATTTAATTTATCTTTTGAAACTAAAATTAACTGTTCTAATCCTTGATCACTTGCTACTTTCAAATCCATTGGTAATGTTTCACAGGATTTATTTCGGTCAACGATTTCTGTTTTGGAAGAATAACCGGAATTGCTAGATAAATTCTTGGAAGATTTGTTCGTTGGACTGCTGTTGTTTTTAATTTTGTTATTGTTATTGAATGTTTGTATGGAGAATATATTATTGATTGTATTCTGTATGTAATCAGAATCACTAATATTATTAATTCCAGGTATTGGAGATGGTTCCAACTCACTTAACTTACTAAGATTATTTTTCCTCGGAAGAATTTTTGTCTTTCCATTCGAAATCAAATTCGTTTCTTGTGTATTTTTATTGGAATGGAATGAACTTGTTGAATAAGATGCAACAGGAATATTAAAAACTAATGATTGATCAATATCTTTTAATTGGGAATTAATTGAAGATGATGGTTCCTCACTTTGTTCATAGAACTTTTCTTTATGTTTGATTGAAAGGGAATTCTTTGTTGATCTCCTAGTAATGTTACTTTTAGGGGCAGTATTAGACAAAGCTAAAGTTGAATGGCGTAATCTATAACGTTGTGAAGGTGTCATGGGAAAATACTTATTTGAGATAATAGGGGTTGTGTCGTTACTATTGGGTAGAATTTCCGTCGTGCTGTTTGAATGAAAGTATCTATTCCCTGTGTTCTTCAACATATGGCTATTAGCATGAATAAAGTCTGTTGATTGAGATGAATCGGAACTTATAAAAGAATGCACAGATCTTGTCCTCATTGTATTGTTTGAATAATATTTAGTCCTTGATATAGGCGACGAGTTGAGTTCCATATTTCTGATGTCATTAATGCCTTGTAAAACATCAATCTCTGACACATTATAAGATGAAAATAATTCAGTACCTTTGGACAAAATTGATTCATCTGATATCGGACGCTTACTTTTAATAGGAGTAGAGGCAACTGTTAATGGAATGTTTGGATCTTTCAGTATGCCATGTAAGTGCGATTCTTTAAGTACCTCAAAGTTAGAATCGTTAGTTTGAATAGAAATAGGGACCATATTTCTTTTATATTCCCTATATTATCCCAGAATTAAAAGTTTATTAAATATGTAACATATATTTTTCTTGTCTTAGTATTTTCTTTTTAAGTAAGTTGGAAAGACAACAATGCAAAATATCAAAGCAAAACAAATCGAAGAATAACAATAAAATTAAGCAAAAGACCAGTGGATCTGTAGAATTGAAGAATAAAGTGAAGATAGATCTGGTAAAAGGGATTAGTCAAATTAATGCGAAGCGAAAAAAAAGGTAGAATTGAAGAAAATAAAAAGGCTCTAAGATCCCAAAATAAGAATCTATTATTGAGTGTATGCCAATATCTCTTTTTAAATGCCCTAATTCACGGATAGTGAAATGTCCAGATCTGAATTGTATGATGTTGTTCTTGTTTGTTTGTTTGTTCTATTGTGATAGTTCTTTGTTTTGATTTCATTTCTGATTTATTTTAAAAAATTTTCCCACCGGCTGTTTTTATTTTAAGAATAGAAAAATAGCGGATATTTCAGAAATCGAACAAATTCAAAACCAAGAAGTATTTACGATCTTCTAAATAAGCGCATTAAGATGCCAAAAGCCATAGGAGAGGTGCCTCCTGTTCTTGTTGTGGTAAGTGGGTGTTATAGTGTTTAAGATTTTAATGTTCGTGGACTTCAAGTTGCGAACAGTGAAAAAATCGGAAGGATCTCAGTAAATGTAGATCGATCAATCGTCCTCCCTGTCTTAATATAGCTGTAATTACGTATAGTATCTTGTCTAGTAACATCGGCTCCTGTTCTTTTGTTGGTTCCTGTCGATTTCTGAGAAATACAGCCAGTTGGTTAATGAAAAAATATACAAATATATATCTACGAAAACACATTAGACTAACTGAGAGGTGGATAAGGAAGAAGTCAACCAGCACCAAGTATCGCATTTAAGAGTGATCAATTGGGGCTATCATAGGTTGTGATTGTCTAGGTTATGGTAAGTATGAACCATACATAATATATCAATAAGAGTAAGACGATTTGTATTCCTGAAGGTATATAATCCTTAATACACTATGCTGGCTGTTATTTCGAAACATGTAAATACAATAGTGCCGAGACGGACAGTTTTATTACTACGTTATGACAAAGGCGCCGCATCGACCTTATTTCGTAGGCTTGCGTGCACCGCTATACGACATAGTCCACATGTAGCATTGACAACCTTAGCTAATAAGAAAATATATCCCTTCAATGTAAAGAGAAAAGTGTTGCCGTTCTGTAAATATTCACTGGGAGTTAAAGACTATTTCCTCCTTTATAACAGATTGGATGCAATCCTAAATGATAATAACATATCCAATGAAGATAAATCAGATCAAATATATAAGCTAATTAAACAAATTAATGTTGAACATGAAAAGGTGGCTCATGATTTGGGGTTTGTGTTGCCAGAAAATGTGCATGAATTTTTTTACAGGACGTTAACCAATGGTGAACAATTATTCAATCATTATTATTTCCTCATTGAAAACAATATTATACTATACCAATCTCATTATGTTAATAAATTGATTAATAGACTAGTTGCCGGATCCGAAGTGGAGAAACAATTGGTTACATTCCAATTTCTATTAACGAGACCTTCAAGTCCGATGGATACCGAAAGCTTTACGAATAAATTGTTGAAATTATATGATTTCTCCAAAATATGTTACATGACAAATCAAATTATAAGATATAAAGATTCCAGGTTTATCAAATTTTATCTAGAAAGTATGTTGCGGAAATTAGAAATTAATTCTCATAATACCTCTTCTACTAAGACTGAACTTAACAAGAATTTTGTTTTATTTCACAATACCTTATTGTATTTATTTGTAAAGAATAAAGACTTGCATAACTTTTTGGATACTTTTAAAAAATTGTTGGTTTTTTTAATTGAGTCTAAGTCCATATATGATAACGACAATATGAAAATAAATTTACAAATCCCACTCCATAACTTCATTAAAATATTGAATGATTTGGAATTTAATGACCAAGTTTTCCACTTAATTCATATTATACAGAATTCTAAATTCCTTAAAATAGATAATACTTTTAAGAAGTTCTTAATATCAGAATTTTTATATTCGTTAAAGAAACTAGATGATCCTAAGTTATTATGTGAATATATTCTTTCCACCTTTGGACTCTGTAGAACTACAAATCTATTTAAGGAACTAGGCCTCTTGGAATGTTTATTGGAAAAATCATTTGACGGAAATACGAAAAGTGTAATAGCTAAATATTCCAACTCTGCCAAGACAATATCTAGTAGGCTAAGAATACCTCAATTACCGCCTTTTGAAATCCTAACTTCTCTATATGATTTAACTCTTTCATCGAATTTTAAAAAATTAGATAATAATGAATTTCATCCCTTATTAGTTAGTTTGTATTTGAATTATATTAAGATTCTACGAAATGGGAAATTTAAATATTATTTTTGGAAGAGTAACACCACAATTTTATCTAATTTTATTTATTACGCACGGTTTAAACTATTTAATGATAAACTTGCTTATAAATTGTTGGTTCAATTTTATTCGTTACCCTATAAGAATATTAAGATGATCAAGGTCCCGGTATCAAAATGTCCCTTTGCCATTACAATTTATGAAAACTATTCCATGTCACAGTCGCAAATTCTTGAATTATTAGAAATCATGAATAAATTTCGCATACCATATACTTCGAAATTATGTATAGCAATGATTTTAAGAAATGCTGCATTAAAAAATCCTGTAGAAGCAAGTAGGTGGTATCAAAAATTTGTAACAGCAGGTTTCGAAATTAAGGATCCTCATTTAATAAGAACTATTAAATTATATGGGTGGGAATTTCCTTCAACTTTTGACGTAAAGTTGTTGGAGAATCTCAATGAGGAACATGTACATAAAGAAACAGATTTAGAATATCTGGAAGAAGAAATTGCTGATGAATCAAAAGAATCAAAGGCTATTGAAATGGTTAAGGCTATTGGTAATGTACTTGAGTTTCTGAAGAAGTAAAAACTAAACGTAAATAAATATAAAATAATTAATATTAATTTCCCACTTATAAATAAATATACTCATATTCATTAGATTAACAATAATATTACAAACCATAAGATAAATTGGCATTAATAATAATAATGATAGTAATAACATATGAGCATAGATTTACTGCATAGAATGGTTTCTTTTGAGTGTGTCTGATAGAGTGCATCTAAAAATAATCTCAAATGTGCAAAAAAATTGCTCCAGGGGAGGTTCGAACTCTCGACCTTCAGATTATGAGACTGACGCTCTTCCGACTGAGCTACTGAAGCTTCGTAACTTGTTGGAAAGCTCGGAAAACTCTGAGATCCTACCGTTCAGGAGAAAACTCGTGAAACGGGGTTTTCTGAATTTCTCCGGATAATAATATGATATAATGTATTATGCAGGAGGAGGATATATTTGCCTTACAGAAACTGTGCTGCGTTCATCTACATTGTAAAATTCCCATTCTTAAGATGATTCTAGAGATGTTTAAGTATTTTTCCTTTACTCTAAATACTTCTAATGCTAGCTCAAGAGAGTAGTGGTTGCCTTCTTTTAGATTCAGATGTTATTGTAAATTAAAGATGTCAGTGTAAATCCGAAGGAGTTGTGCACTCCAATCAAAAAAAAATACACCTGAAACTACATTTCTTGTGTTCTATGAGCCGAATACTATTAAGAGGCTTGTTGTCTTGTTATCTGCTGTTATTATTCCGCAGTGCTTTTGATTTCTCATTGATTTCCACTTTAAAGTATTCTTATTGTTTGAAATATCCATTAATTTTTTCTTTTTATTTTTGGGAATAAAATAAATAGGCTTTGACTATTTGCACTTAGTTTGTGATAAGAATCTCATGAAGACAAACCAAGAAGCAAATAGCAAATATTTGAAGGTTACTATAATAAGTGAATGGGTATCACTAGATATATTTCGATATAATTTTTATTCTTTGAAGAGATTAACTAGATTAGTTCTGTTTTTTTTTGTTTATTTATAGGTTGTAGGTGAACACATTACTAGCAATAGACCAAAGTAATAAAAGTCGACGGGATCTAAAACCAACCATAATCTCAATATTGACACAACAGGACTATGAAGCTTCTAATACAGCAAATCTGGTTACTGGTAGTCTTATGGACTGTGGGCGCTTCTTCATCTAGAAAGGTCGTATCATTGCCAAACAAAGCCGCATCTTCTTCTAACAAGGCCGCATCAACAATTTCATCATCTACAATAGAAGCACCATTACCAACTATACAGATTGGTAAGGATCCTGGTGGATTTTACTATGCAAATGCCTCATTCGGTAATCCACAACAGGCACAAAGACTAAATATAGATATTTCTACTCCATTGATTTGGCTGATATCAGGTAATACTGATTCACAATGCAATCGTTTAAACAGTGGTTGTCTTTCCGGTTCTGTATATTATGAAGGGGAATCTACTACATCAACCAAGGTGGCCGAATTTATTTCCTTGAAATATCTGAATAGAAGAACAGTTAATGGTACAGTCTATAGAGACGATATGAATTTTACCGACATATCGCAATCATCTTCATCGTTCCGACTATATGATGACGCCAGTCGGGTTACTAATTATACTAATGCGGAGTTATTTATTTCTGGAGTATCATTCATTGATGCGGATGATTCTAACGGATTAGTTGCAGGTGCATTAGGTCTAAGTGGATTTGTACCTGAGGTAGGTAAGACTACAGATATCAATGAGGTAGATACATCTCATTTCTTTTTAATATCCTTGAAAAACTCTGGAATCATCAAAACGGCCTCGTATTCCTTATGGTTAGGAGATGCAAACAATACTTTATCCGAATCTTTGGATAATTTTGGTAAGTTGGTGCTGGGTGGTGTTGATCCGAATCTATTCACAGGATCATTTTACTCGTTCGATTTGATCCCATATATGGATCCAATAACAAGAGATGTTCGCGTCGGTTATCCTATATTACCATTGGGTCCAATTTTCATAGTTTCCAAGACTGGTGAATCATTAAATATGACATCACAGGACTTTTTAGAACCAGTTCTATTAGATTCCACATTCCATGTTAACTATCTACCAGCTACAACTATTGTTCAAATTGCCATTCAAATTGGTGCTATCTACGTGGAATCCTTGAATAGATGGATTGTTCCTTGTAACATGAGGGATCAAGGAGTTGCTTTGGAATTTACGTTTGGAGACCTGGTTGTGAACGTTCCATTGGACGATTTATTGGAATCAACGTATATTTCTGCCACTAATTCTACAATGCATTTCAACACTGGAGATGAAGCATGTATTTTAAATATATATGCAAATACTTATAGAGGGTTCAATATTCTAGGACAGGGGTTTGTTAAGAATATTTATTTAGCAATGGATTTGGAAGGTAAAAAAATTGCCATTGGTAATACAAGACCAATGTCCGATGTGATGAACACCAACCTTACATCGTCAGGGAATAGTATCCGTTCAGGTGTCATACCGTATGCTACAAGTAGGAATTATACTATATTTTCCTCCCTGACATTGTCGGTTAAGAATGTGTCACTGGCAGAGACATTTTACCCTGGAGCACAACTAACTGCCACAGTATATTCTAATGGCATAATTGCCGGAGGTGTAGGTGGCAGGTCATTATTTGACACTTCAAGAAGTACAGCAACAAGAACCTCGTCATCGAAGTTTGATAATTTCTCCACCGGTGCATCAGGCTGGGGTTTGACATTTACGAATAGCACTACAGTGACCCAAAACGACGCCTTCAGAGTGATTTCCAACTACAAGAGAGACTCTACATTCTACATACCTTTCACAACCACCGCGCCAACGCTTTTATTCTGCCTCTCCATATTCATATTAGTTAGTGTATTGTAGATCCAGTCGTCGTGTCCAATACTGTCAAGTAACCAAAAATGGTCCATATGTACTGATCACGTGCTACGTTATCCTAAAGCGGAAAATAAAATAAACTCCACATTTTTCGTGGAAGAGGCAGAAACAGAATGAAAATTTTCTGATCTCGAGATATTTTTATCTCTCTTGCAGTCCAAAGTAAATATTATTATTGCCTCGCCCCGTTCGTTTCACGCTGGAAGAACAGTGGACGACCATGGGCAATTGAGCTATGTCTGTATCAGGATACATGAAGTTCCTAGAAAATGCTTCCTAATCAGAAGTTCTGGGTAAATTCTCGTTGTTTGCAGTAGCAGTCTCATTTGCATTGTTCTCTTGAGTTTTGTAGCGAGCTTTTTGTTTGTTAGTTTGTAATTTATCTCACTGTAATTTTTACGTGTTCGTTCGTTCAAAAGAATAAACTACTTTTTTAATACTTTCTTTTGTTTATTTAGCCTCTATCACCATATTGATCTAAAGTATATAGTTTTCTTTGTCGCATCTGTGTTAACACATTCAGTTTGGATTAACAGCTTTATCAGGATTGTTGGCTCTGTTTTCATTTTTAGCTATTTTTACTAACTCTTTGATTTGAACAATTTTTTTTCTTTTTCCTTGGCTTAAGGCTTATCTATCAGAAATAATAACAACATCTTGTACATCTTCGTCGAAGACAGTCACTGAACTCAGAGAAATAAATAACAATAAAAAGTCATATAGTGGAGCAGATATTCATCCTCATCGCACTACAGACAACATCAGCTACGAGGTTTATCAAGAAAGAAGCGGAAATGATTAGAAGAAATGATACTAATGCATCTCAAGGGTCAAGACCATTTTCTGTGAATAATCCATTCAGAATGGCAGCTGTCGATACTAATGAATATTCTAATGATCCACAATACCAAGACTGGCAAAGATCTCAAATATTCAAAAATTATGATAGTAATCCTAGTTTTAATGAAAGTGACGATGACCTATATAGATCCAGAAATGATAAAATGATGGACCAAAGACAGATACTGCAACGTCCTTCTAATGTGAGAACGGAATCCAATAATCCATTTTTAGATGATATCCCTGATAGTGAAAATCCGCCTCCATTTATGGAACAACAGCAACCAACAAATAAATATTTAACGGCAGAGGAAGAAAAGGAAAAATTGAGGAAAAAATACTCTAGAGATGATGACAGTCGAAATAAAAACACAGCTACGATGAGAAATCAGAACCACAACAATAATTTGGTTGATCTTCCTCCATCTTACGACGAGATTGCTAAGGGTAATTCCAATAATAAATATCCAAGGGAGAAACGTGATCATTCCAGAGGATCTACAAGACATGTCTCTCATGAGAGTAGCGGTACTAGAGAAAGATCCCATCGTCATCGTCATCATCATAATAGTCACAGCAAACGTGATGGCTCTTTATCTACGGCTGGAACGGGCTCATCCACCAAAGATAAATCAAAGAGCAAAGGTAAAGTCATTCCAAAAAATGTTGATACCATTGATAAGCTAGATGTTACTGGATTTTTCGGTGGTTCATTCCATCACGACGGACCTTTTGATGCCGTGACTCCTCACAGAAATAAGAACAATAAAGTTGCACCTGTTTTAGCATTTCCTGTTGATGGACCAAACAGTACGATTGGTGGTGTTACTTCGAAGCAATCCGCAATGGATGAAGTATTTGGTAGAGACAATGCCGATGATGATGATCTTTATCAAGTTAGTGCAAATCGTCCATTGGTGAGAAGTGGCGGTGCCTTGAATGGTGGGGCAGGTTATGGTGGATCTGATAAAGACGCTATAAAGTCCAATATTGGCGACTTGAGACAGTTAGATACAAGAAACAAATCCCAATTAGTACATGGTCCCACAACGGCTGGGTTGGGCTCCACGACTTTTTTGGATGGTGCGCCAGCTTCTGCTACTGCGATAAGACAAGATGCTTCAAGATCACGTGGAGGTATACAAAGGAACAAGACCTTATCTCAACGACTACGCAGTGGTAATGACAATAATTCGAATAACAGATATATGTATGCCGATCCATATGATAGAAATACCCACAGGTCTGACAGTGGTGCTGGTTTGGCCAGGACCTTGAGTGGGCCCACGTCGCCTACAGTTGATCAAGACAGCTCATTTGGTGATGAAGATGAAGATGTATACTTAGGCATGCCAACTAATACTTTAAGGAAGAAATCCACCGGTAGTAAATTTTTAAATAGGGTTAGAAGTTTGAAGGTCAGTAGAAAGTGAAGCTAGAGACACTCTTTAACAGGCAATATATATATGTATATATATATCTTACTTTCCTATTGAAGATTTACTAGCGCCTATTTAGCGGATATATGTACATATATATTTATTCGAATAAATGTTTATTACAAGGTTATTTACATGGTCACTGTATGTATGTATATATATATGGGTGTGAAGATATTGTGCAGGTTTTCGGATTTATTTAAAGAAGCTTTGTATCTTTATTGGACGAAGGTAATCTTCTTTGAACAACATTCCAATCGACAGAATCCCATAAATTCTCCAAGTACATTTTTTTACCTGACACACCATAATCTGTGAGCCAAGCTTTCGGGGAGGCATCCAGTGCTAGCAAGGGAACGTACCGCTTCGAAGAATCGGTGAAATTTTTGGAAGACTTGACAGCGTTTAATTCGTCGCTAATCTTCTCGGTGAAGGGCAATCCTTCTTCGTCCCTTGATTCGGGTTGTTGTTTGGGCGGGTAGTTGTTTATTGCTAGATTGAATGGGGTTCCCGAGTTATACGTATTTACCACAAACAGACTGTCGAAGTTCTGGTTGGCCGAGCCATCCGGATCATTGGAGAAGAAGGAGGAGTGTGGAGAAGAAAAAGAGACGGATGACTCAGCGGCGACGAGCCAAGTAAACCCATCTCCAGAGATGGCCAGGTTCGAAAGCAACAACAACTTTCTGAACTCCTCGACCGAATTGAAGGAGTGGATCAGGTTGTGTTTCAAATGGTCGTTGAGTTCCAGAGACGCCATGTTGTTGTTCAAGTGTGTAACAGAGGACATGGCGAAGGACAGGTTGAAGATCAACGACGCATACTTGCACAAGTCCTTCTTGATGACGGATGCCGCGTTCTCCTGGATGAGGTTCTGCAAGAAATTGAGATCATTCAGGGTGCTGTGCGCCCCCGCGGCGGCCACCGCCGCGTCATCGTTGTCGTTGGTGAGTTTGTTCAGACTACTAGTGTACGCGTCCACTCTGTCGAACCACGAGTTCTGTATGCCTCTTTCGCTGAACAGGAAGGTGCTCGTGTCGTTCGTGAACGTGGCATTCCGTATGTTCGAGAGGACTGGCGGGTTATAGAACCTTCTGGACGGCAAGTTAAAGTTCGACCTTAGCAGCAGGGCATTTAGTCTGAGCGGTGGTATCATTGCATAGGCTGGGATTTTCAGGGAGAAAGCAGGGGGGGTAATAGCTCCAGGACCGACGGTATCTAGGACGTGCAAAGAGCAGCTATGGAGACTGCGATTGCTGCTTGTGATCTTAATGTTTTGGGGGGCGTGTGTGCTTACAGACCCACAGCTTCTTCGTCTCCGCTGTTCTTTCTGTCCGCTTTTCTAGCACGCAAAGCGGATGCGATATTCTTCTCCACGGTCACGCGAAGGACAAGCAGCTGCATCACGTGTCTGTCACTGGGTGTTACCCGGATCTGTGGAACGTGACTACCCTTCGCGCCTCATTGTGGACGATGGGGTTGGAGAAGGAGAGGAAAAATATTTCTCTTTTCTCTCTTTGGAGGGACACGAGCCGAGCAAGAAAAAAATTTTCTCTCTTGTTTCTTCCTGCCTGTCGGCGGCCGCGGGACCGACGTCTACAACAACAAAGAAGAAAAAATTTTCTTCCATCCGCCGGTGGCGCAAAACTGACGACGAGCGCGGACGAGTGCGGACGAGCACGGCCTCCCTCCCTCTGCGGAAGGCCGCTCTCTTGCCATCTCTGGTCTGGCCCTTGCTGTGTTCTGCCTCCTGTTCGGGCCTGTGTCTCTCTCTCCCGCGGCCTCCGGTATTGGAAGGGCCCCGCCCCTCCCCTCGTCGCAGTGGCAATGCCACTGCGACCACTGGACCGGACCATCTTTTGTTTGTGTGCTTGTTGGGCGCGCAATGCTGCCATCTCCTCGTTTCTTTGCCAATGTGACGCTGACTGGGCTGGGCCGCTGCTGCCATCCACGAAGTTTTTTCCCACCGGCCAATCACCACCACCACCACCAATTACTTACCCCCCTCCTCCTCTGTCTCGCCCGTGCGTGAGCCGTCCCCGTACCCGCGGCGAACCACCACCCGTAGCGTCTGGCCGTTCTATTATACTCTCCTATCCTCTTCCACGCTACTCTACACTACGCTAGGCCGGGTATCTTCTCTCGTCGCATCCCATCTCCCTCGCCTCCCTCGCTCGCTCAGTTTTTCCCTCCCCAGCTTGCCCTGGCCTTCAACAAACAAACCCAGTCTCTCTTTTTTCCTTCTTGTGTTTTCTTCTCCCTTCCTTTGTTTTGGTTTACTGTCCGTATTTGTTATGATTTGATCTACTCATCCTCTTTTGTCCAGTTTTTGCCTCAACATTATATTATTTTTTGTTTAGCAGTTTTTTCCTTTTGTTCATCACAACATCCTGCTCGCAATCTATTATCTTATATATATATCTATATACCGCTTGTTCTCAAAGCAGTGCCAAGCAATAACAGTAGTGGGAAAGCAGGGCATCCGGTGCGAATACCATAACGAAAAGCAAACCCAAAACTCAAAAATTCAAAATCTGTAGTCACAGGAATCGCTCTTCTCTCCGCCCCATATCCGCAAGCCCACCACATCTCGAATTTTTATAGATAGATATTTTCTTCCCACCCATATAATACACACACACACACACACACAACGTCAATTGCAACAATGCTAAGGTGGTTACAAGGTGGTTTGTCCCAGGTAACAGGGATCGCAGAACCAGAGTACGGTAAAGACTATATTCACTCCGTGATAGACAGATATGACGGCAAACAGCCTTACGCCGCAACGACGCCCGAAGACATGCACTGGCTGGCTCCCGACCACACCAACGTCGAGACCGCGACCTTCTATTTCAACGACCTGAACACCGGCATCCTCGGTTTCGCGCAAGTCATCCATTCCAACATCATCGGGCTGCATACCGCCGCACAATTCACTTTCAGGATCTTTAACAGCAAGGACCCGGAGGATTTGAATTTGTGGACGTCCACGAAACTGGAAAACTTCCACATCGAGGGCGCGAACTTCTACGCCACAGATCTTTCCATCGAGCTCTTGGACGATGAGTCCACGTACCACTTGGTATCCAACGTGAACGAGAACTCGACGGTCGATCTCTTCATTAAGCAGGTCATCCCGGGAACTAAACTGGGTGACGACCCATGCACTTATTTCGGCGATGACCTAGAACAGCCTTGGGGTATGATGAGACACGTATTTTGGCCAAGAAATAGAATCACCGGTTCCATCCACTTGAAGCTCGAGAAGGAGGAAGCAAAGGAAGAGGACACAGTCGAAAAGAATGAGCAAGACCTCGAGAAAACACAAGAGCAAGAAACCGCGCCAGCAGAAGAAGAAGAAGAAGAAGCTGTAGCACCAGAAAAGGAGGAAAGAGAAATCTTATTCAAGGAAGATGACGAAACTTATAGCATGTTCGTAATGGCTTTCCAAGGTATGAAACCTCATCACGCCGCAAAGAACTGGAATTTCGTATTGTTTACCTCTTCTGAATATACCGCCATTCTAATGGAATTCACAACACCAAAGTCGTACGCAAACACAAAGGTGTCCATCGGTATTGTGGCCAACAACGAAAAAGTTATCTCCTTGACTACAGACAACCAGGTCCATCATTTGGACTGCAAAGTTGACTCCGTAGGTTGGAGTGTCCCAGAAAATCTAAAAGTGGAATTCAATGGTATTCTATCGGATATCACAAATAAACAGCTGGAGGGATCGACTGTGAACGAGGAAGAAGAAGCATCAGAAGAAGAAGAAGACAAGAACAAAATGATCCCTGAAGATTTCAAATTCAATGCCACAGTTGAAGGTCCATTGGACAACTTAATTGAAAGAGTAGACGTAATGGGAGAACTGCCTAACTTTGTCAAAAATATCGTATCCGGTGTCGCTGGAACAAAACCTTTTATATATCAATATGGTTCACCCGATACGTTTAGCTTGCAATTATCAACAGATTCTAAAATCACGAACAAGGGCCTCTCATGGGTCGAAGTCACTTTTATTAGCGAATCCGAAACTGTGACAGAAGAATCATATAATGAGGAATGAGAATAAAAATAAAATAGAAAAAGATAAGTATATAGAATTAAAATACTAATACCCAACCCCCACAAATATTTTTGATTTATCAATCCACTCCTTAACTTTTTTTATGTTAGCTTATAATAATATTAATACTAATACTAATAATATATGTATATCTCAGTTTAGCATATCTTTATTTCTGATTTTTAACCCTTAATTAGCTTGTAACGTGTCACTTACTGTGTGTTGCCCTTTTCATTGAGGGTCGAATTTTGTATATAGGCACCACAGGGCGGGTTATTCGCCTAAAATATCTCATATGGTTAATACGTCTGTGTACGTTATCTAAAGATCTTCAGGTAGTAGAACTTTTCAAATACAAGAAATATAAATAAATACAATAGTTAAAACCTGTAATCCCTGTTTTATTGGCCCTCTCCTATTTATATAATTTGGTCTAAGGGAACTAGGTACAAAGAGTGTTAAATTCTTTTATAGACTTCATATTTTTTGAATATTTTGGTATAATTTGATTTGTTTAAGAAGAAAAGTGGCCAGTGATAGTAGGGGGAGGGGGTATAAGAATGAACTTATCCGAGTTAACTCCTATTGTTAGTCCTATATGCGCTCAAATATCACAAGGACAATCCGTTTCAATATTAAACTTTGTTTTCAAATAGCTAAAGCGTTTACCGGCTCACGAATACTGACCAAAAAAAAAAAGAATTCCAATTTATATATTTCTTAAGGTATTCCACTTCTCTCTTTTTTAGATTAAACTTGAAATCTCAGTATTTCTTTAATTTTGTTGGTAATTTCTGATTGTCATCTTTACACATCTAGGACGTGTTCTTGCGGAATTACGTGATTTATTGTTTGTATCAAAACTATATTGCGAGTTATTCAGTATTTGAGTTGTAGGTTTAAACAACTGTCTGATAGCTGTAAATGATGATATCCAAAACTTTTGAGACTTTTTTTTTAAGAATATTATCTATCGTCATTCTTTTATCGTTGCCAAATGCAACTTGAGGAGAATGGAGTGCCCCAACTACAAAATGTATCAACAGATCTGTATGTTATCACGATATATTATAGAGTACCTTCCCCCAAGAAAAAGGGTGTTTGAACTCTTGTGAAACTTAGTATACTTAATATAACTTATCGTATACAAAGAGGATTGATCAAAATCGCGTATGATGCGTAGCATTGAAGTTGATGGCACGAGAACAAAATTGCTGTACTATTCAAAAACAAGCGTCTTGATTTGCAGTTTCTATGTGCACAAACTCTCTCAAAGGACAGTTTGGTTAACCAACAAGAAATAAAAGTAGTTCATCTTTACATTAAACGAAATTATATGTGGAAATAAGCCGAGTCTGAAACAACAAAAGTTCGTGTTTTGGTCCTTTTTTGAGTAGCCTCTCCTCCTCTTGTCACTGAGTGATTTTAAAACTCTATTCCTGACAACTGATTTGAACACACTCCTTAATTATAACCAGTTGTAAATTCCCTCGGGCGCTTCCGGAAAAACTAAACCACCCGACCCTAGCCTCCTTGCTAAGTATATTCGGAGATTCTTAAGCTTATATAATATACGTCATCTCCCTCAATACGAGACAAGAAAAATCTGAAAAGTTTTTCCGAAGGTCAAACCTTATGTGACAATTTTTTCCATTTCATTAAATAAACCAAGCCTGATATACTAAATAAATCAACCCGAATTAAATGAAGCCACTATAATGGTCTTCGTCAAAATTGACTAATGTGTTATGGTACTTGTTTTTCTACTTACCCTTGCTCACCTTTTGTTTGTTTACTCTTTTGTCGGAACAATTTATCCGAAAATCTGAATAACAAAGGAAAAAAGAAAATAATTTATCCGAGCTTTTCTTCTTCTACAACAATTCTCTTGATCTTTATGGGCCGGAAAAATATTTTCTTTTCTTTGCGAATATGCCGTACAAGTAAGGGGTTCTGAAAAGCAAAACTCCTGTTCTTTAGGAATGTTTACAGGTGAATATATTATCCGGTTACTAACCGACCTCGCTAATAGTAGCGTGCTTAAGTCAGTACAAAGGCTGATAAGCTCGAACCATGTAAGAAAATATCAACTGAAGGTTTCAAGTACCGAATAAGGTCTGCACAAGATAGGCCTCATATATTGCAATAGTCAAAGATATTAAAAAATATATAAATACAGAGTATTTTACATTTTATGGACAAAATTTTTTCTGGGGTTTAAAATCTTTCCCCTCAATTATTTTACTCTCTCCATTAATAATCACAAAGATAACTAAGGACCAGACGATACTATTATAAAATAATGTCAAGTCAAAAATCGTTTACATCTTATGATGGAACTCCATCGCAAAATTCAGCTGCTGTTGATAAAAACAATGACTTCCATGAGTCAGAAGCACCAGTTAATCCAAATACCAGTAAGTCTGCCTACGTAGGAATCAGTATATCATGTTTTATGGTTGCTTTTGGTGGTTTTGTTTTTGGCTGGGATACCGGTACTATCTCAGGTTTTGTCGCTCAAACAGACTTCATTAGAAGATTTGGTATGATTTCTGGAGAAGGTAAGCCTTATTTGTCGAAGGTTAGAACTGGTTTGATGGTTTCTATTTTCAACATTGGTTGTGCCATTGGTGGTATTGGTTTGTCAAAAATAGGTGATACCAAAGGTCGTCGTCCTGCTTTGGCTATTGTTGTTGTCATCTATGTTGTCGGTATTATTATTCAAATCGCATCTGTCAGCAAATGGTACCAATACTTCATTGGTAGGATTATCTCTGGTTTGGGTGTCGGTGGTATCTCAGTTTTATCCCCAACTTTGATTTCGGAAATTGCACCATCACATTTAAGAGGTACTCTGGTCTCTGCTTTCCAACTTATGATTACTTTAGGTATTTTCTTGGGGTACTGTACTAACTATGGTACCAAAAACTACGATAACTCCGTCCAATGGAGAGTCCCATTAGGTTTGTGTTTTGCATGGGCTCTATTTATGATTGGCGGGTTGTCTTTTGTTCCAGAATCCCCAAGATACTTAGTTGAAGCTGGTAAGATTGAAGAAGCAAGACTCTCTTTGGCTAAAATTAACAAGTGTCCTACTGACCATCCTTTTATTGAATATGAATTGATGTTGATCGAATCTAGTGCTGAGGAAGCAAGATCTGCCGGTAATGCAACCTGGGGTGAACTGGTCACTGGTAAGCCAGCCATCTTTAGACGTACTTTTATGGGTGTTATGATTCAATCCCTACAACAATTGACGGGTGATAACTATTTCTTCTACTACGGTACCATTGTTTTTTCAGCTGTCGGTTTAGATGATCCTTTCCAAACTTCTATTGTCTTCGGTATTGTTAACTTTGCTTCTACATGTTTCTCATTGTATACCGTTGATAAATTCGGTCGTCGTAACTGTTTAATGTGGGGTGCCGCTGGTATGGTCTGTTGCTATGTCGTCTATGCCTCTGTCGGTGTCACAAGATTGTGGCCAGATGGTCCAGATGGTGGTGTTTCTTCCAAGGGTGCTGGTAACTGTATGATTGTGTTCGCAT